>JAQJVL010000284.1:757558-1178854 GCA_035578905.1 Stictocephala bisonia
ATGGGTAGGTGGGTGGGTCAATACCACTGTACGTGTATGGTTTGTCATCAACAAATCACTGAAACTGATTTTAAATTTACAACACCACCACAGCTGTGAAAAATGGCCTGGCATTTTATGCATATAACTTGGAGAAACAGCCATGGTTATATAAAGGGGAATAAAACATGTTCCATATTGTTACTAATTTCTTAATCTTAGAATATAACTAGGGGACACCCCTGCACACTTCATGTGCCAACCCCGACACTCGCTGCGCTCGATACACCTCAGCCTTCGGCACGTGACTTTTTACTACAAATATTAGTAGATTAACTTTAAAGTCACAATGTAACAGAAAATCACAATATTAAATTAATTTATCGCATCTCACTCACACTACTTGCATTGCTACCTATTTATTAGTATAAATACCAATGTTATTAATTGAACAACTAGTCTGAGCACAAGGCAGAGTTGCTACTAACCATATTACAATAATAAATATCAACTGGTAATAATAATTGAGATTTGATACTTGTTCAAGACAAATGTTTGTGTAGGCTAATGTTTTCATAAAAGAGTCCCCTCTGCTCTCCTCACCTATGTCCAGCTGTTACTGGCCGTGGGTACAGAATAATTGTTCAGTCAGTATTACTTAACCTATTTCAAAATGGTTCATTTCATTTGTTTCTGCTCAACAGCTGGAGATTGAACTCTTAATGCATCAACACGTTAAATGTCAAACATTCAAAATAAACATATTTGTTTATTTACAAAACAGCTGTTATTAATTTACTAAAATCAAACCAATGTTATCCTTATGGAACAATCTTTTAGTGGTGGTTTCTAACCATTAGGAGTATTTTATTGAGATGAAAATACTTTAATTGTCCAATTTAAGAAATAAAGAAACAATGTACAAAATGTTGACTCTCTACATACATAGGAAGTTGGGGAATTAGTGGTTCAGTCAGCCAGGGCTTTGCCTATTTTAGATATACATTGAAGATCATAAATATTAACATAAATTACTCTTCTGAATACTATAGTTTGTAACTTATAACAATGTTCAGTTTTTATAGCCCCCTCAAAAAAAAGTAAGAATATACATATTGTAGCTTCATTGACAAGTTTTAGTTGATTGATAATTATTTTGTAAATGTACTTAAACCAGAAGTTTAGAGAAACACTAAGCTATTCTAGTCAAATGCCCTTAGAGCCCTGTACTTCACGAATGCATTATCTCAGTATACAAATTGTTTCTTAAACTGAACTTTTTTAGTTATCATTTTTCAAAATAGTTCAGTCAGTTAAGTAGATTACCTGGACAAAGAGAGATCTGTGTCCCTCAGAATCTCCCGAAGCCATCGAGGCTCCGAAGTTGTCACTTCAAATTTATCTTCAGACTTCACAACTCCCACTACTAGTGGCATGTAGAACCACGCTAAACTCATCACTCTCACATCTTATCAGATGATTGCTTATCAATAACACAATATATTAGATGAGGAATGCTTTTACGTACTCAGTATGTTATTGAATAGAAACTCTATGTTTTCTCATTCATTTATGCAAGAATCAGCTTGTCATTCAAGTTTATTGTTATCAAATTTCATACTGTTATATATTGAGAATACTGTTCCTGCTTAACAAATAAAGAGAAAGCACTAATCTATATATACAAGCTGTGAAGAAAATACACTGTGAAACCCTCATCAGCATAAGAGCAGAGAGAATTCATTTAGACTTAAAAAAAATATTACAGTGCTCCCTTTTCTACTGTAAACAATATATTTATGATAAATTTTATTTTATTCATAAATAAAACCATAGTAGCTTTATCAAATCCTGAATGGGCACGTGGGTGGGAGGCTTTTTGTCATCCTACCACTCAGAGTAACTGAGTAATTTCACAGAAGCTGTGACTAGTCACATCCCTGAGTGGCTGCACGGAATTAGTGAATGGAAGCTGCCTAAAAGAACGCTCTCCGGGATTCAAACAAACTTTAATTGACAGATTACTCAGAGTGTAATTAAGACGTCTTAACAGTCAAGGGCACAAATTTGAAAGTTATATTTCTCCAGTTTGTGCTGAAACATCTTTAAATTATCCTTAAGTTTTGATTTGACCTTGAAACTGAACTATGCACAGTCATTCCAAGGTCTCCCCAGTGGCTTCCCTAAACACTTCATTGCTTTGAGCTACATATTTTATCTGCCAGCCCAGCCTACTCCAGAAGCCAGCGGATTAAACCATTATTACTTGAAATATATGTCAAAACTGGAAACTACTGGTTTGACTTTACAATACAAAAAATATATCACGGAACAAGGTCTGTTCATAAACTACAATTATAATTTTTTTCAAATTCAAATAATATGATATTTTAGAGTACCTATTTTATACATAATGTTTTCATTTTGCAACCAAACCTCTAATTATTAGTAAATCGAATAACTAAAAAATAACTCAGTATTTAATTCAAAATTCACTCAAAATATACATTCTCAATCCTAAATATGATGTTTCAAGGTGTATAATTAATTTACAAGTTTAAAATTAATTTGACACAAATTTGAGTAAATTAGAGAGATAGGACATCAGCAAACTTACCTTACTTAACTTACTTACTACACTAACATCAGAGTAGTAGTCACAAACACAAAATAAACACAGACACTTTTCAGTCTCTCTCTCCCCCCCTCCCCCCTCTCTCTCTCTCTCCTCACTTGAAGAAAATGCCTGTGTTGAACATTTGTGAGATTGTGTCTATTTTGTTTTTATGAATACTACTCCCTGATCTTAGTGAACTTGTCTTTGCTGATGTCCTATCTCTCTAATATACTATAATTCCTGGCCTAGTGCCCTTTAACCTAACCTAAAATTTGACACAAATTTGTATTAAATAACTTAAGTTATAAATAATATTTATAGATCTTCAGTCAAATTTTAACATAATAGTATAAGATTTATAAATTAATTAAAAATAATAAATTCAGAATTGTTGCTTGAATTACTGTACATACTTTGATGTAATAATATGAAACTTCAAACTACCTATGCAGACTTAATGCTCATATAGCACTGGGAAGTGGCTAATTTGTTTATCAGAGAGTGAGTCAGTCACTTCAACTACTTTATACAACAACAGAAGGTTAATTAGAACAATTGTGTTTAATATATGTAGACTTTTTTTACTTTATCCTCACTATTATTATTCATTACTAAAACGCCGATCGTAGAGATATCGGTGAATAAGTGTGTTAAGTGCTTGCTAGAAAGAGCAGTTTATCATTAGCCCTGTAGCTAGGGCAAATAAGGGACCTACAGTTTTACGTGGGATCCAAACCAAGTAATATTGGCTTAATGTTTTGTTAATTGACAAGCCTGACACTCAGTTGTCTTCACTACACAACATTCGGACTCTGACTACCGCACAACGCAGATAACCAAAACTTCTCTACTAGTGTCAACATTAATGTCAAACATTTAGCAGACACCATGTTGGTGTTAGAGGACCGAGCATATAACCTTCCGCTACAACACTTTATCCCCAAGTAGCTGGGTTACAGAACTGTGCCAGTAATTCCGGCAACGAAAATTTATTTGTTTATGCAAAGTGTAACTTGTTATTTATTTTGGTTCAGAACACATAAGGGAACTAATAATTAAATTATCCTAATAAAAAATATTATTTTATCTAATTTATTAGTTAATGTCATTTAACAGGAGAAATATATTAGATTTAAGGAAAGACCCAATATTAATCACCAATCAAAATATTTCAAGTTCTTTTTACTAAAAAAGTAGGTAATAAAAACAAGCTTAAGAACAACTTTCAACATTCATTTATTTCTATAACGATTTATTTCTTAATTAATCAAATTCTTTTATAAAGTGAAGATACTGTTGTGAAACTGAATAGCCATAAGATATTTTATTTAAAGAGTAATACTATAGTAAAAGCATCTCTTGAGTTTTCTTATAAAAGATCTATGGACCGTTTTGTATTAGTTGGGTTTTGTATTTCCTCTGATAGAGGCGTATATTTTTTACAACCACAAAAGGACAATTTAACATGAGTGAATAGGGGTTGCTTACCAACCACAATCTTGCAAGAGGAAAAAGTGTGCAGTTGAATATAATTTTACTATTTTTCTTATATCATTAATGATTACATTATATAAATTAAAACAATAAATCCAGTTGTGTTATAACTAACGAAGAACCATCTGATCTATGACTTCTTGCTGCTCTGCTTCTGTCCTTAGGAGAGCCTGGTGCTGAATCCGTAGTCTTTCCAACTCTGTTGATTTTTCAATAATGAGTGCCTGTAAATGCAGTCAAATTAGAAGCAAATTCTATTTGGATACATAAATAACAGCAAAATACGGTACAGTATAAGATTGATAAATATCTCTTCCTCCTCTGATCTCTTTTTTAACCCTATTCTGCCCATTCCCCATAGACTATTGATCTGTGCGAGGAACTTATTAAGACAGAGTAAGGGGGTGAACCAATGCAGTAGAAGATGAATATTATTGATAAAAACTTCCAGTCAAGGCCGGATTCAAACCTGCCCTATATCTAACTCTACCGATGCCTTAGACTGCTCAGTAAGCAGCTCTACAAATAGCATAATTTAAAGCTACAATTTTTAACAATGATCTTTTTTGTTCAGACATAATTTTATTATTTTCTAGACTCACAAAGTTATAAAGCTACAGATTTATATACATTCAGATGTAATCAGACTTCAGGAACTCCCAAATATCACTAATTAAACAATTTGAAATATTACTTGAATAACGATAAACATAATATTATGTACATTGTTGTAAGACTGGCACATGGTAAGCATATAATAGAGAGACCACATAAATATAAATTAGGCTGAATTTTAACATTTAAGGCAGTGAACGTTTCTTAAAACTACCATTTCATTTCTTTGTAGATAGTTGGACTAAAAGTGAACAGTTACACAACTGCATTATTTTATTTATTTAACTAAGATTTATAACAGTTTTGATATGTTAAATATTTAATTTACATTTAACTGTTGAACTGATAAAGGCTGTATTTGAAATAGAAAATTATGTTTAAAATTCATTATCAAACTAAATATATTATTGATGGAATGGATACAGGTGCTGCAACTTTTAAATGTATAACTAAGAACAGCGCCAAAGAAAATATAAAATGCTGGTCACAAAGTCTTTTATTTATTTTCAGCTACCAGAATACATGGGACATGAGCTTCCAGCCTATCTACGTTTGAAACATCATTCAGTAATTTAAATACTACTGTCGTATTTACTAAGCAATGTACTCGAGTTTGAACCTCTGCTACAAAATACTGTCAAATTAAAAAATAACTTATTTACAGTATTTACAATTAGACCTATGTAAATTTCACATGTAACAAGCTGAATGTAACGTGAAAATGAGAGCCATCCATTATATTGGTGATTTGCACGATGTACTAATACCATTTCTAGTAACAGTAATTGATTTATCAGCCTTTAGCTGTAACATGTCTACCTGTCATTCATAGCAAATCCCCTAATACGGGGAGTCCAACTGCATTTTGTAGCAGAGGTTCAAACTCGAGTAGATTGCTTTTTGAATCCGACAGTAAATCTTGTAACCACATTACCCACTACTGCAGATGCTAAATTTCAGATACTATGACACCAAAATAGCAATTTAAAAATAAATAACCTAAACTTGATAAATAATATTTACTTGAACAATGTTAATAAATAACATTTCAAACTAACCAATTCCATTAATACAGGACTTTACCTTAAAAGATCATATTGGCTATAGTGGTATATAAGGCTTAAAAATAAAGAAAAATTCTTAATGATTTATACAATTAATTTGCCAAAATTCAGCCAAGTCATGGCAGAAGAGAACATTTTGCAACTTCTAACATCTGAAAGTTAATTAAGCACCTCCCTGAAGCAATTTAACGTGAAGACGCAATAAAAAAGCAATCAAACTGTCGTTGAATCCTCAGATGGCTGTTGGCAAACTTGACTTACTTCCGAAAGATCTTGATTGGTTGTGTAATTCAATTGGATTGCCACGTTCAAACTGGTCATTTATGTTGTAAAAACTTATGTTTATAATGTGTAGCAAATCAAAATTAATAGTGAAGCAAAAAAACACAACTGTAAACTATCCTTCTAAGATATTCAATTAATATACACTAGAAAACCATAATAACCGAAATTTAAAAACTTTATAGTGTCACTTTTTTCAATTTTGTGAAGATTTTTATATTAAATAATTTGAAATCAATATATTTGTTATTATTGGAGTTTTTATAGTAAGCAATGTTCAAGTAGCAATTAAAAGTGCATAAATCTTGCAAAAGAATATTCTTCCAGTTAAGACAGAACATTAAAGTTATATTTTTGTATTAGAAAGTACTCACATTAACTTTCAATATGAATATTCAATAAAACTCTATTTTATTTTATTGAGACTACAAATAAATTAATGTCAGATAATCTAACTAAAACCTGTTTTAATTATTTATCACAATACAAATTTTTTAAGCAGGACTGATACTCTTCAATTCAGCTAAAAAAACATACTACTGTAATTATGTTAGTTAATTTCAATCAGTAAGTAATTGAAATTCAGAGTTTAATGCAACTATAAAATGCCTAGTGGCTTGTTAATAAATCAAACCATTTTCCTAAAGCAGTCAAAATTAATCTATAATCAATCAGAAAACATTTCACTAATACCACAGAATATAGACAGATCTATAGATATATATATAGATATCTGTCTATATTCTGTGCTAATACTACAAAATATTATAACTAATACCAAAATCAGCTTTTTTGGAAAAGTTGGCACAAATAAAATATTGAAATATGTTTATTATTGTCACTGCAAAATACAATTAATTAGTGTACTCAGGAGTAGTAGACTATTCCTTGTCAGCAACTCACTTTAATGGGATGATGGAGTGGACGACCAATATACAATTGTACATGTAAACTGTTGTTTTATTATAATGTTTACTTTTCATTCTTCAAATCAAACACTAAACTGTACTTTATTTATGTTCAATGTTTGCTCTGGTCACTTCAGCAAAGCCAGCGGCAAGCCCGGAACTAAATTGCAGCAAATGGGAATGAGTGTTAGGATTAACAGCGCTGAAGACCTACCCAGGGATAGAGTGAAGAACTTCTGCCTTAGTGTTTGAAATAAAATCTTCTACTGTCAGTGCAGAAATTATGTGGACCTGACATTTAAGGTTGTTAACAAAGAAACTAAGAGGCCTATGAAAACTCTAATCACATCATTGTCTCCTCATTACATTTTACGTTAGAATAAATAAATTATTACATTTTATTATAAGTTTCAATCATTTTTATCTTAGTTCAAACAAAAAAGTACCAGAATTTCACTAGTTTTCACTGTGGAACAACTTTATACTTTTATTTTTTTAAACCCGCTTAATGTATCACATTTATATTTTAAATAAATTTAAACAATCAATTAGTATTTATTTTACGTTTATTTAAATCAATTTAAAATTAATGAATTGGCTTATGCATATAAAAGTAATGTGTCGTAATCTTACATTTCTTAAGGATTTCAACGCGGCCAAGTGATTGATTTTACAGCCTCTGAAAGCCAAGAAAACGTTATTTAAGGAAATCGATTAGAATTTTTATTCTTGAAGAATTGAAATTCCAAGATTTATAAAATTTATAGAAAACATTTTTGTCAACCACATATTAAAATATAAATTTGAGAAATAACAGTGTTACTGGTGATGCACAGGGAGAACTAGCAAAAAGTCTGGTACTTTTTTGTTCAAACTAGGATAAAAATAAAAATGATAGAGGATAATTATAATATTTAACAATATTGATATGTGATATTCTAAAATTAAATGAGGAAAACAATGGTGTGATCGTGGTTTTCATAGGTCTCTTAGTTTCTTTATTAGCAACCTTCAAACTTTGGTACACATAATTTCAGTGCCGATAGCAAGTAAGCAATTTCCAGCCTGTCATCCACATATTACGCGGGTTGACAGGAAGGTCACTTATAATCTTCCAGAAGATTCTAAATAAATGATTTTATTAACACTGTACTGGAAAATAAACAGAGAGTGTCGTTTTAATTCACATTTCTTTCAGTGTAATATCAGTAAACAATTTCTTTAAGAAAATTACTTTAAAACAAACAAGAATATATTTTACACCTAATATGGGGGCCTTTGTGCTTACTAAAAGACAAAAGAACACGGTTTGTTGCAACAAAATAATTGGCAAACACTCACCCTTGATGTTTATTCTAATAAAAGTAAGTTAGGTAAATTTTGTTCCGCATCAGTACAATTTCTCTCAAATCAAGTATTGAAGGACTTGCAAGTGAAATGATAGACCAAGGAAGTCACTGGAAGACTCAGTGCAAAATTAAATGTTTACATAGTTTCACACTTATATTGGGCCAGATAATTTTTACTAAACACTACTTATTTGCTGCATACTATTTCCTGTTTGCAATTTATTACAACGTCAACACAATAACAATATATAACATGTTTTTTCTTCTTTTTTTATAAAGTGTATCAGAAATTAAGGGATGGAAAATTTACAAAGAAGCATTGTACCTATAGATAAGATCAGCAAACACAAATTCATATTTTTCAATATGTTAAGTTATAGACAAGCACTAATCAGAAATGAACCAGCATGTTTAGCCTCCTTGGATAATAGGCAGTATTTAAGTTACGGAACTTACAGTATGCACTGCAAAATATAAGAGTAGCAGTAGGTTAGCTAATGGAATCAAATGCATTATGCAACTATACAAGAGGCATTTTAAAAACGTTAAAAAATTACAGAATTTCTTACATAGTGGTATCAAAAAAGGAGAGTCTTAGTGCTTAGTTGTTGATCATTTGTTTACAGAAAGAATAGGAAAGTGCAAAGTTGGAAACTATTAAGTTAAGGCCTGTCTATATACAATCACTGACATATGCTGATAATATACTGATTGTAAAGGTGAGAAGAGAATTGTAAACAAATGCGGAAGAATTGGCTGATACGAGTGCCTGAGTAAGAGAAGGGGCCATACCACTAAATTAACTTTTTGAGAAAATGAAGTTTTTATTAGATAAAGTTTGAAGTTTTATGTAGAATAACAGCTGATGCTGGAACTTCCAGAATTTAAGTAGCATTTTATACAGAAAAAAAGTTATGCCACAATTCAATCAGTTAATATTTTGGTCCACAGGTAGCATCACTATCCAGAACCACTAAAATTTTTAAAATAAAAATCAACTTATGTGGTATAGCTCGCTCCTCCTCTTACTCAGGCACTCGGATGAAAATGAACGTGAAGAACAGCAGGTTTATGGGGATATTCAGAAATGAGGAGTACTGAACTCTGAAAATAACATGAAGGGCAAGAATTGGAATGGTGAATGAATTTGAATACCTAGACAAAAATTGCAAGTGATAGGATACTTGATTCCAAAGTGAACTACAGAGTAAATAAAGGAAACCTGGTGTACTACTGTATTAGTTTGGGCGAAAGATAAATATAAGATCTCCATTCCTGTCTTTCCACTAGGAAGATAGAAAGATAATAAATCTAGTATTTATTATTATATTCAGTGGAAATTATCAGATTAAAATATTTACATGATATTGTTGTTCCTTGGCCTCTCGCTGCTTTGCCATGGACTTGATGAGATTACGAGTACCAACAGCACGCATCTTTTCCTTCTCAACTTCCTGTCCTAAGGAATCAACTACGGAGATAAAACTGTCAACAATCTCCTGGAACCTGGTTGTATCTGGACATATGTTTTTCATAATTCTAACAGTTTGCTAGAGAAAAAAAAACTGAACAGCTTTTTAATATCATATTGAAGCTGTTAACTTTATCTGACAAATTTAACAGAAACCGTAGTGAAAAGCAGTCTATTATGTTATAAAGCAAGCACTACAAATAAAGTTAACTACTGTATTAATCAAAGTTAACAATAATAATTCAAAACCAAACAAACGTTTTCCAACAACTGATAGCTTAACAGTTCCACATATTTTTATGAGTGATTTCTTAGTACAATTCCAGAGCAAATCATTGAGGTGGGGATTGCATTTTTACCATTTTAAAGAATTATCAGTTATGGGTTAAAAACAATTGTCCAAGTCATGAACAATACTAGTAAATCATTTCAAAATACAATAAAAGGATCTTTTGTTTTTGGGGGCAGAGGAGCATGTATATTTTTATTTCCCAAAACTGTTCTATATTTATTTATATGAAAACAATGTACTTTAAAACTAAGCTTAGGTATGCTCAATCAGTATTATACCTTTTATATTTTAAGAAAATTTATTGTTTAACCTATGTTATAAGTTTTTTATTTAATTTCTGATCATTAAATAAAATATAGTGTCTATTTCTTAAACTAATACTGGGTTTGTATAGTTTACTTTTTCAGTTTAACAGTTTGTATGCTTCTTCATGCCCATCTTCTTCTTCACCCATCCATCTTCATATCAAACTTCTTGTTTCTATGTTATTGGAGTTAACAAATTCGTTAAAAATTTAAATTTTTGGTTCACCAATCTTTTTTAAAATGGCAGCTATTTTAAATTTGTAAAGCTAAATATCATAAAAACCTGGTGGATACAAAAATATTAAAAAAATTTAGTTCAATGTGTATACCGATGACATTCCAATCACAAAGTCTGGAAAATGTATATGCAGGTGATATTGCTTTAGATAACCAGCAGAAGGACTTCTGATACTGAGAAAACACTCACAAGTGACCTTGCAGCCCTCAAAAAATATTTTAAAACCTGAAAGCTAAATCCTAACCTATAAAAAAAATTAATCCTGTCAGTGCTTACCGATAAAAATTGCAAAATACGGCAACTGCAATAATTGTCTTAAAATTTGTTTAATTGTGACAAACTAAAAATTTTCTCTTTTTTAAGTTGAAAAATTACAATAATCAACATATTTACATTACCAAGAAAACCTTTTAAAAAACATAAAAAATAAATTTTTATGCTTAATTTAAAAATATGTTCAATACATTTAACATTATTGCTAAAACTTACTCTCTAGGAACTCAGTGCACTCTTCTTTAAGCTCAAGACTCTTAGAAGCGACTTCTGGATCAACGATACTGAGCTTGTTAAGTTCATCAAAGTGAAGTCCTAGTCTTGTGAGACGGTCGGACATTGAAGTCCAGATGAATCCTGTCTACGTTTTGCACTTTCACCAACTCACAGGATTCCTGGCAATAATAGATATAATAAGTTGATTAAAGGCATAAATACATGAGACAATTTATTTGAATAAATAAATAGAATAGAATTATTCTATTTTAATCTTCCTAATAATAAACTGATTACATTATAAGGATTCTATTAAAATGAATCATGACTAGATTTCTTAAACTGAATAAATTAAATCTGAATACCATTGCACATGTATAGGTAAGTGGGTAGGTAAATAACACTGTATATGTATGGGTGGGTAAGAGGGTCAATAACATTGTACGTAAATGGGCGAGCTGGTGGGTCAATACTACTGTACGTGTATGGGATGGGCAGGTTGATCAATACCACTATACATGTATGGGTGGGCAGGTAATACAAACAAATATAAATAAATTTAAATCATCAGTATTCTAATACCGACATAAGTAGGTTATTTTCATGTTGCCTCTTAGTCAAATTAGATGTTGCATACTACTTTTCTTCAGTAAAATTTTTTTTATTTTACCACCTGTTTCATAATACCATAGTATAATAATTTATAGAATCAAACAGACAAGAGAATTTGTAAAAAAATAAAACAAAAAATAAAGATTTAATTGAATACATTATTCTATTGGAATATCATAATTAAAAAATCGCAGTACAAATAACTATAGTCGTTTATTAGCTCCAGAATTAATCAAAACCATTATGATAACATAAAATTAAGGATGATGATTTCTTTCCAATCTATGGAATCAACCTTAGATCCATTTTTAAAGCAACTAGAAGCAACCTGCTTTATACATTTGAACATAAATTTAATATATATTTACTTTAAATTAATGTTAAAAACACATGGCAATTAGGTACCTAGTATATTCGAAAATTAATATTAAAAATAACATTTTAAAGGAATTTCACTTGTAATAACCTCACAAGGATAAAAGGAGGCTAGGCCTACATGTCAATTAGTTGTTATATCAATAGATTGTAAAATAGTTACCTTTTTTGTTCTGTCACCCACCTTGTGTTGCTTAGCACTTGTTTACATGGTAACTAATTTTTAAATGTTACATTTTTTAAAAGGGTAACCATCTATTGTTAAATGTTCAATTAATCGGGATATAATACAGACAGAACAATAACGGATAATAATAATGGATCCATATGCACTCCATGCAAATCTTGTTTTAGGCCTATAAACTGAGACAGGCAAAAGGAGTTAGATATTCTTTATTTGTTAATGTAGACACATTCTCATTAACTTCTAGCAGTATAGTTTATATGTTGACATAGGCCTAATTCTTTACTTTACTTTCACCAATGACATTTTTAATATGCTATTCAAACGTTGTTGAGGGACAACGGTCCAAACCCCTATGGCAATCTTAAGTGGACCTCCCGGGATTTGACCCCATGACTCTTTACTTTGGAAGCAAAAGTGCTACCCTCTGGGTTAGCATGAAGCTAACCCATTCTTAACACTGTAATAAACTGGTTTTCCCAGAAGATACTAGTGCCCTACAATATTTTGGTATTCAGCTGTCTTACTAAAGTGACCAAACGAAAAATTATATATAATACTTCAGTTAGTTCAAATAGTTAAGTATACAGCTTACATTATCACTGCCAGAAAGCTCAGTGACTAATTTGAAAGTAAACAAAATGAATTTTAGAATTAGGTAAGCTAGATATATATAAAACAGAATTGCAAAAAGCTGAGCAATATCTAAACCTCCCAACGATAAATATTTACACTTAGAATATCTTGAAGAACAATGCACCATAATTTTTCTACTAAAACAAATTTGAGTATAAGCCAATTTAAGAATCAAAGACTTACAATGTCGGAACTCGGAAGGTATTGTTATCTCCAATTATCATATGCCCGTAACAAACATAACTGTGTTCGTGTTGTCATAGAGTGTCGCATGCAGTCACCATGGTAACCACTGACAGTTCCCTCATGTATGGACACAGCACACAGCTGATAAGCAGGGTGTGCAACATAGAAATACAAATAGTCCCGGGAAAAATATAAACTTTTAAAACTATCAATTTAGTAATTACATTTCTGTCATGCTTATTCATTAACCAAGTGCTTATTTCATTCACTGTGTTTATTATTGAAGTCAATTTTGAAAATAAGTAATAACTATTCGGGATTATTGTTCTCTGTAACATAATTTACATTTCACTTTTAGTCAATAATATTGTAGTAAATATTTAGTAAAAGTAGTATAAAACCGTTGTTGTGTATTATCCCCTAAAGGACTTTTTTTTATTTTGGAGAGGAAATTTTTTCAATAGAAAAGGGAAAAAATTACAGCTTGGTAAAGCCTGACCATGACTAGTACATCAGGTGATTTTGACTCTAATATTCCTCAAATTCTGTAACTTCCTTCACACTAACGTCACTGACACCTGTCTCACTCAGTTTCTCTTTGAGGGGAAATTGACCTTTTGAGGGGAAAGAAATGGGGAAACTCGATTTGAGGGGAAATCTACAATTCAGGGGAGGATATATTAAATTGAGGGGGAAAGGGGAAATTCTGGTGTTAAGAGGAGAAACTGCGTGAGCTAAAGTGGAAACACTGCAGTCTCACTGTCTATCAGTCAAAACTGAAAAGTCAGTGTGGCAAGGTGATGTTATTGATTGTTTTCTCACTTGTCAGACTACATGTAACTGTTTAGTGGAAATTGTGTTTGATCTTGTGCAGTGCCTGGAAAGTGATGAAGATGTTTAAGGCGTAAACATAGACAAGACAGTGACTGATGGATAACTTTTATCTATATAGGTTATGGATATTCAAACATTAAAATCACCACTTTTTTTAAACTAAAGGACTGGTCAAAAACTTCACATTATTATTATATTTGTACTATAAAACATAGTGAGGTCAACATGTCACCTACCAAATCAGTAGATGCTCGATGCTTTTGTATTGGTAGAAGGCTGTTAATTCATATTATAGATGCTTCAACCATAATAGTCATTGTTGGAGTCCAAGGGAGCATTTTAAATTATTATTTGATTCATCATTATAAAGATTCAATTGCTCCTTATTTTTATTTTTTAGCTGATTTCTTAACTATGATTGTATTCGCTGGGACATTAACAACAAGCTATAATTATTTAACAAAGAAACAAGCTATTGAAGAAAAGCTAAAGAAAAAAGCAAATTTTTTTACTCCAGCTCGATTGGTGCAAGAAGTGGAGATCAATCTGCCATGGTCCCACCATATTCTTGGTGTTATGCCTTTTAGCTACATATCTTGGATATTTTACGTAGTATTCATGCTGAGCAAAGTAATTATAATATTTGAATCAACTGGCCTTATCGAAAATCTTAGTGTAAAGGATTTCTTTGGCCCAAATATTCTAAAGGTAAAGTATAAGATTACTTAAGCTGATTAAGCATAAATAACTTTAAAATATTCCTGTACCATTTGAGGTGCATTGGGAATATATAGTTACTGTATATTTATAATACATTTTAAAGTTCAAAGAACTTTTCAACTCAGAAGAAAATTATTTTCAATATTTTATATGTATGCACTTTCTATTTACCTCAAAAAATTGAAAATTTGCTGTCTAAAAGTGCTTAAAAATCAGTTAGGTTGTTAGGAAAGATAATTGCACTGTGCGGAAAACAATAACTATGCACCTTCTAGAGGTTTCTATAAGCAGGATTTTTTGTTGAATGCATATTATATATGAGTTTTTATCAATTGAAGAGGATATAATTATTTTTTCTGCCCGAAAAGTGCATCCTGCCGGAAATTCCTGACATCCTACCCCCATAAAGTTTATACTTGAATTAAAGCTCTCGGTCCGAAACCTCCAGGAAAATTCACAAAAGTTTACTTTTTTCACTCGTAAAAATATGGTGGCCTTCCCCCCCCCACCAATAAACTGCCCCAATATATTTTTTATGGGTAAATTATTAAAAAGTAGTTCTTAAGACCTAACTTGATAAAAAGCATGAGCAAAATTGTGAAAACTTCTATATGTGTAATAAACGCATATTGTATATAAATTTCAGCTTAAAACCTCGAAGATTTGGGGTATCAGAAGGCTCAAAAACTGAAATTTTGGAAAATGTAAAATTTTCTAATAGTGATATTATCTACTCAAGTGGGGCTCAAACTAAAGTTGTTTTTATCTTAAATCCAAATACACCATCAGGTTTTGAAAAGGGTAAATAATAAGGGGAATATACCCTCAAAACAAAAAAAAAAGGTAATACTGAAATAAAATGTCCAAGTGGGGTCATTATACCAATATATATAGGAAGACAGAACGTTAAGGGTTCTGCTCCCCCCTAAATAAAAAATAGGCTCCATAACCCAAAATTGGGTTATGTTAAACTAATACACTAAAGTGGGGTACCAAATTAAAGATATTTTTCTCTTAATATCTAATGTACCATCACATTTTAGAAAAGACTATGTTTATAAGCTCTACTGCTCCAAAAACCAAAATTCATGGTTATTGGTTAAGAATCTTGTTGAGGCAGTAGGCCGATCTTCCTCAAGAGGCATAATGCTGATCTCCACAAATATGTCTGTAGCAGAGTGTCTTGGTGTCTTGGTCATAGGCCGAGTTCCATAAAGGGACTATACTCTTTCAAGTTAGCGTACCCAGGACAGCTGTTGGAATGTAAACAATGGTGTATGTAATATTGAGGAAGTTAGATTTTTCATAAAGTTATACCAGAGAAGTTTATAAGCCACAGTCCGAGCATCCCTCAGCGTAGCAAATGACGTAGTGCAGGGGTACCTAATACCACTCACTCACAGATCATTGTACCTCAATATTTAATAAACATCTGAGGCTGAATTTTTTTTTTTTTTTTTTTTTTGATGATAGTCCTATGTTGTAGGTGTGTGACAAGATGGGATTTTGAACAGTTATTTGTAGTTTCAAAATGGCAGCTATTTTAGGAAAGAAATTTAGAAATTTCAAAATAGTGTTTTCCAATTTTGCCTGTAGCCGCTAAACAAATAATAACATTGAACATTTACTATAATTTTTCATCTGTCAGATTTGAGTTATGTTCTACAGCTTTTTTCCTGTAATGTTTTGTTCTATCTTGGCTCCTTCGCCCTTATGTAGAGCTAGATTTTCAATTTGTGTTTGTCACTCAAAGTGGCTACTTTGAAATCCTCAGAAAGTAGACTTATATGGTTTTCTCAACAAAAAAACTCTTTCAAAAACTGTTTTAATACAGAGCCACATAAGAAAAAATATGTATGTATAGAATACTCACACACTATACAACATACTTTATCAAAAGAATTGAAAAAACATGGAATTGAACTAGCTTTCAAAACAAATAATAAGACCCTCAATCAATTAAATAACACCAAAAAGAATATTGAAAAAGGTGACAAATCAGGTGTATATAAAATTAAATGTGCTAGTTGTCCAAGCATTTATATTGGAAAAACAGGGCGTTCATTCAAAGCAAGATATAAAGAACACCATCCTAATCCAAAAACAGACAAACAAAAATCAACATTCGCCCAGCATCTGGTTGACAAAAACCATGATATTAGTGATCTAAATACAGGCCTACAAATTCTACATACATGCAAAAAAGGAAATAAACTAGATACTCTTGAAGAATACGAAATATATAAAGCACATACTCAAAAAAACCACAATGAAAATATTTTAAATGATAAATTACAGTTTAAATCCCATTTTATTTTTAATAGTATTTTAAGTCAAAAAACAACACCAAGAAAACAAAGGCCAGCTGATAACACCACTACACCTGGAATAACTTAATTATCAAGACAAACACATCTTTCTATATTTATAAAATTTTTGTTTATAACCTTTATTTACTGTATATCTGAAGATGACATTTTAATGTTGAAACGATCGTCATACTCATTATAATATATTTGAACTGTTGACAGAGGTAATTTATTTTTATTTTTATATAATAAAAAAACTCTTATCACACAAGTGACAGTTAAGCTAACATAATTTGTTCTCACACAATTATAGGAATATGCAACTACTGGAAACATAAGTGGGATATGGAAAATGATATGTTATGTGATCGTGGAGATGAAATTCAAACTATGGATCGGATCACATTGCTAATGATTGCTCATTGAATTCTTTTCAGGGGGGATTTAATTAGTCTTCATTCAATCAGATAAGCAGGTGTTGAATTTCATGAAACCTAGTTTTAGCTTTATGACGGGAGATCAATATTTAAACACCAAGACATATTTATTTTGTTCTGTAGGTTTTACTTTATTTAAATGTTTTTTATTTGTCTAATTTTTAACTCTTTTATTAGTTTGGATTCTGGCAATGAAATCAATACAATATAGGTAAAGGTAATCTACACTCCTGCAACTCTTCACATTTGTCTTAAAATAAGCACATAAGCTACGTCATCATCTAAGTTCTGAATAATGCCAATTTTATGAGTATAAGGTCAAAGTATCAATTATAAAAAAATATTAAAACTTAACATAAGGTTTGCTTTTTTATAGCAATCAAGCCTTCTTGATTTTGCATGTTTAAACGTTTTGTGAGGATTTTTCTCGCGTAGGGAGAAAACACCACGATACAAGTGCCTCGGATAACTCAGCCTACAAAATAGGTCCCAGGAACGGATCTTTACGGGTTATGTGGACGGCTCATATAATGAACAAGTTAGTAACTTACGACGGCATCAGTAAGTTATAATGATTGCCGAACACCTTAAGGAATAGTTGGAGCAGGATAAGTAGGACGTTATGAAAACTAAAGTAATAAGCTTACTAATTTCAAAGTTAAATTAGTACTAAGCATATAAATACTTAGTTAAACCACAGAGGTTAGGCCGGTGGTAATCGAACAAGAGGATCATGGCGATCCGGCCGGTGTTAACCATATAAATTTACTCAGACCACGGTGGTTAGACCGGTGGTAATCATTCAGATTTATTTAAACTACGGTGATTAGGCCGGTGACAATCGTATAGACAATTTTATTTAAACCTCGGCGATTAGGCCAATGGTATAAATAAAAGTTTAATTTAATTTGTTTGATAAATTTAAAATTATTTAATCAAATGGACACTCACTGAAATGAACAGTGAAAGCAGTACTTTACCTTAGTACTTAATTCCCTCTATGGCTTACCCAGCTCCAGCAATTGGCGTATAGGGTCAGCCCGTGTTGACTTGAACCGTCTGGTTTGTTCCCAGAATTTTATTTGAATAAAATTTGCCTTAGAACACTAAGGCAATTTTATTCAATCATTATTACTAAGGCGTAGTCTGTGAGACTGCTTTGGGTAAAGTTATAATAAAACTCTATTAAATGATAAAAATGTGTATATTAAATTCAAAAAAGAAAGTTTACATATTAAATTACTACATTATTAAGGTAAATGAGAAATATTCATGTTACTTGACACTCGCAGCAGATAGTTGATTGATGTTCCCCACACATGGCCTTGGAACACCGACTGCAGAAGTACTTTGTCATGCGTCGAAGTCTTGAGGGGCAGAAGGCACAGATTTTTCTTCCTTGAGGTTGTGGTCGTTCTGGATTTTGGCAAGGTACTTGAACCTTTAGGATGGAAGCTATCCACTGCCGAAGTTCTCGAGGCAAATTGGTCATCTGCAGTCTTCTTTCAAGTTGTGACTTGATCATCTCATCGTGCATTGCTTTTAGAAACTCTCTTCTGTTCATTGGCTTGATATTAGCCTTTACACAGTTCTGGACATATAACACATAGCTGTTAACCATAGTTATATTTACAATGTTGAAAAAAATGCACAAAGGCCATCTTTTTGTCTTTCGGCTGCAAGACGTATTGCCACACATCTGGTCCAAGGCATCAACTGCGCCTTTTGTAGCATTGTAGCTTTCTATAATTTCAGGTTTCTTGCTGTTTTTGTCGATGGCAGGGCTCTCATGGCAGGTTGACAGGAGTATGACAGATTTACTGGGGTTTGTTTGATAGGAGACTAGTGTTTTGGCCCCATCAAAGCAAAAAAAACTTGTCCCAATTTCTCTCTTCTTGAACTCAATAATTTCTTTTGGAATTTCGGGCTTGTTTTTTCGGAGAGTGCCAATTAGCGTCAATTTGTGTTCAGGCTTCAAAAGTTCATTAGCCAGTGGTACAGAGGTGAACCAATTGTCTGTTGTTATGTTTCTATTGGTTCCTCGAATGCTTTTTGTAAGTTCCAGTACAAAGTACTGGGCCAATGGTAAAGGTCCTCTATAAGTTGATTTACCAACATAGGGTATAGCATCGACCATATATTGAGTTTGGGTATCACACATCATTACAATCTTGATGCCATATTTGTTAGGTTTTTTCGGCATATACATGCGGAAGGGACAGCGTCCCCTAAAACCTACTAGCTGTTCGTCGATCGTCAAATAGCTCCCTGGATGGTAAAGATCTCTACAGCTTGCAACAAACATGTTCCATATTTCTCGAATGGCAGTGAATCGGTCTTCTGTTTTTCTTTCTTCTCTTGTGTCTGGATCGTCGAACCGCAGGCATTCCAGGATGAAATTGAATCTGTCACAACTCATAGCTGATTTATATCTATTCCCACTGTATTCTGGATCAAACATTTCTCGAGTATTCAGATGGTTATCCTTTTGTATAGCTGAGAGAATGAGCAATCCTAAAAAGGCATCAAACTCATACATTGTTAGTTCAGAGATGCTTGACGTTTTCTCCTTATAGTTTGGTTGTTTTTTCCTGATGTTCATATTTGTAGATTCTATTATTTTAGATTTTAATGTTGTAGTAAAGTATAAGGAAAATAACTCTTTTGGGTCTGTTACATTCTCAGCTGCTCCTTTTGGACGTCTTTTGGTATGTACAATATTTCTTGCTACGTGTCTTGTTGGCCTATTTGATGGTACAGTTGGCTTAGTAATCCAAGTTTGTCTTGTATTTTTCCCTTGTCCTTTTAAAACATCCAGAGTACACTCAACTATGTATGGGTTATCTTCTGATCTTGTAAACAATGTGTTGGTAGCTGGGTTTCTTTTTTGTTTTTTTTTGTTGGACATCTGACACCATCTGTCTTTGTTTTGCGTTTACCCTGTTCATCTGTTGATGTAGATGGGGTTTCTAGTTGTGAATTATCTACAAAGGCTTCTTCCTCCTCTTCAAAATCACTAAATTCATGCGTTGGGGCTGGAAATTTCAATATATGGCTGGGTTGAGCTTGATCATTATCAGGGTTATAATCAGGATCAGCATCGCTATCATCCGTATTTTCATGAACTTCCAATTCTTCATGATCTGAAGCTTCACTGGTATTGTCATCGAAATCAGGATTAGTATCATCACACTCATCTAAATACTTTAATATCTGCTTATTCAGCTTTTCCATAATGTCTATTAATACTTAAAAACAACAACTAAAAAACAAAAACACATTTATACTTATTTACACTTATATAAAACACTCCTATATACATGACAAAAAATAATTAAGAGAAAATAATTTACACTCATAAACACTAAGGCGTCATCCAGCAGACTACAGCAAGGACAATTTATACAACGTTATTACTAAGGCGTAGTCCCACAGTCGACGCAAAGTCAATAGCCAAGTAACGGAAGCAGTGTCAAGGTCAACAACACGGTCACGTCGTTGTCTAGCACCACACTGAAGGTACAAGGAATTTGGTGGCGCTGGAGAAGGGGGAAGGGGGTGGGAGAAGATATCGGCCATTGTTCAGTAGTCTGACAGACTACGCCTTAGTGTTCTAGGGTTAAGAGAGTCCCCAGCAGTCCCTTTGGTTTGGAAGCCAAGGACGTAATGTCAAACTTTTACTTCCTCGGCCACATGTTCAAATACCACCAAATATGTATGGATGGGTAGTGGATTAACACCTCTGGATGGATCAATGGTACTGTAAAAGTATGAGTGAGTGAACATCTTCATACGTGTATAGATAGGTCAATATTAACTTACACATACGTGTGAGCAGTGGGTCAATACCTCTATAAGTGTATGATTGGGTCAACAATACTGTATGTTTATTGGTGGACAACGAGTCAATCCACCTAAATAAAGTCTGTACCTTTATGGGTGGGGGCAGGTGGGTTAATATCGCCTCACGTGTCGGTGGATAGTTGGGTCAGTATCGCAGAGCATTATGGGTGTGCAGGTGGGTCAATATCGCAGTACATGTATAGGTGGGCAGGTGGATCAATATCGTAGTACATGTATAGGTGGGCAGGTGGGTCAATATCGCAGTACATGTGTGCATAGGTAGTTGGGTCAATATTGCAGTACATGTGTGGGTGGGCAGGTGGGTTAACATCACTGACTTTGTTTGGTTACCCATAAGACACAATGACCCAGTTTTTACTTTTGGTTTGTCCTCTGTCAATTATTACCACATTTGTGCTTCCCTATCTTTGTCAAAATTTAAAAGAGTTTTCAGCTTAGGATATTTAAATTGAAAATAAAAATTAAATATGGTTGGCTTTAGACATAACCGAACATTTATATCTAAAGGACTGTGTACCTCACATTGCCTTAAAGAGAGATTGTAATAAAAATACTTATATAAAGTAAATAGTTTTTCTCATTACAAACTGTGAGACTTGTGATGTATTGAATGCCATATACTTAGTTTTTGGGATTCATTAAAATGTAATTTTTGTAAAAACCACCTCTTTTTAAGCCTTGTAACATCTGCTTGCATATCGCTTAATCCTTCTAATGGTCATAACGGTTAATTGTTCTAGTGAATTAGTCTTATAACAAAATTAACTCTTATCTGCAAAGGCAATAAGGTTTCGTTTAAATTGCCTATTGCATAACTAATTTACATAGATAATAAATAGTGGACCTGATAGGATGAGTCCTTGACGGATACAGTATTCCATTGTTCTCCTTGACGGATACCGTATTCCATTGTTCCTACTCAGCTCTAACTGCCATTTATTGAAAAGTCTGTTAATGCCTATATTTAACAAATATGAATCAAACTACTGTTGTGGTTTCATTCTTGACTAAAGGACGAATGAGAATCGATGTTGTCGAAAGCCTTCATAACGTTAGCAAAGATATAACTGACCCAACTCCTGCACAGATCAAGACAGTTAGGCATGTTAATGTCTCTGACTGCATCTTGTAATGAGTGACAACAACTCCTGTTGTAGTTTTTTTTTTTTCTTAATTTTTTATTATTATATTCTGTAACTCTTATTTGAGGTCTACACATTTTAGTGTGAAGTGTCCTTTGGCAAAACATTTATTGCAGATTTTTTTTTTTTTTGCTGGGCATTTTTTATTATTTTGATATTACCCATACCTTGTACAATTAAAGACTTAATTTTGTTAATTTATTAAATTGTTAATATGTTTAGCTGTCGTAATAAAGCTAGTACCATCAGCTTAAAGTCAAAGTCCAAATCCCTTTATTTGAAATGCACGTAGATACATTGAATAGTGTCAAATCTTGAGAATAAACTTATAAACTAAGCCCGAAACTTTACGAATAGACAAAGTAAATAGTGTATTGGATATATAAGTTCAAGAGAAGGGAACGTGATGTACACATTAAAATTGGATGATGGTCGAATTTGGAAAAGACACATTAACTCATGAAATGTGGCAGACCACTAAGACGTAATTAGCGGTGGAGGGGTCACATATGTTAATTATGCCTGCAAATCATGTGTTATTTGTTTATGAAATCTAACATTATTGTTTTGATGTTTATGTAATGAATGTTTTCTAAAATAGAGAATGTTTGGCTTAAATATCTTTTTTTTTATTTATTTATTTATTCTTATTAATTTACTTAGTATTTTAAATATATAAAAAAATCCTTCCCTTAAACTATATCCCAATTGCTGTTTGTCCCTAATCAAACTTATTATTAGTTGCACAAATTACAATAATTGCCTTGATTTAAAAAAAAATCCTCAAAGCGTTTTTGTTCAAAAGTTTAATTTATTTTACCTATTAAAAGTTCATTAACACTTACATTTAAAGTTTTTCCACAGAATTTTAATCATTCTGATGCAGTTGATTCAAAAGTACTGATACAACTCTTCCAGATAATTTTTAGCGTATTGCAGATTTTCATTTAGAAACTATTTTGTTGCTCTATTGAGTTAATGGTGTTTTTTCATGA
The DNA here is from genome assembly GCA_035578905.1 of Stictocephala bisonia. Classification (NCBI taxonomy): domain Eukaryota; kingdom Metazoa; phylum Arthropoda; class Insecta; order Hemiptera; family Membracidae; genus Stictocephala; species Stictocephala bisonia. The sequence continues at coordinate 780,956 of JAQJVL010000284.1, forward strand.
TAGCCAATAGTGCTTTTATTATCTTAAACATAGCAATGTAGAATGAATGTGTACCTAATGATTATATCTTAGAAATGATCATGTTTAATTTACCAATTACAAATACATCAAAAACCTGTGTGAAGTCTGAAATCTCCAGAATACTATTAAACAAATCATTATATCTCTTGTAACGAATACCTTAGAAATTACATTGAGGCATAAGTAGCTGGATTCCAGTACAATGCCTCTTTAATATGTTTCACAGAATCTGAATTCATTTAGCTAATTAGCTGGTAAAAGTGTTTTTATTTGTATTCGCAGACATTTGATTTACTCACATTTGGTTGAATACGCTTTCAAGGTTTTATTTAGATGTATTACAATCACATAAGTAACCTTCAGGAGTCTTAATCCAACCAGTGTTAGAATTCGTAAAATGTCCTTCTTCTGACAGTTTTTAATATGTAGTTAAAATGCATGTCCTCAGGAGAAAGACAGCTCTTAGGTTGTAAGATTACTATTGATTAAACAAAGCATTACCAATCTATGTTTTTTTTAGTTGACAATTTCATTGGCAAGTCTGGTTTTCTTGTCGCTGGTTGAAGGGCACAATTGGTCTAAGCGAGGTACAGCACGTTATTCCTTTGTCACCTCAACTTGTGGAAAAAATGGCATTGAAATATTTGATGCCGCTGCGTTTCTGGCACTGCTGATGGAGGGAAAAGTTAAAGACTCTGTGTTAAAGGATGCAATTCTAGCTCTGTCCACTTTTACATTTTTCTGGCCAGCTTTTTCACTCTTTAAATTGAGGTGTGTAAACTGAAATAATGCTTCATCTAAAGTTCATTATTGCACTTTTACTATTCATTATTGCATCAAATATAACTCAAGGTTTACCGAGGCACTTGGCCAGGCGATGTGCAGTAGACTAACTGGAGTGGGGGAGCCGCTAAATCAGTGTGTGCCATATGGTAAATAAAAATAGGAAATAAAATCATCTGATATTTAAAATGTTGTTTACAACTTGACTTAACCTTGTTATTATTAATAAATCATAAATAATTATTGTAGTTATTAATAATTTTAACTATATTACTAATTAATTAATAAATTATGTATTTAACATTTTTTTTATTTATTTTTTATAATTATATTGATTATATTATAATTTGATTATAATATAATCAATATAATTATATAAGCAAAATAATGTGCCTATTTCCAGAACATACTTTGCAAAGACAGCATAAATTTTGTTTTTATTTTAGCAATAAGAGGTTTTAATTAAAAATGAAAACGACATTTCTTATTGGCCGTTATAATAAGTTTAAACAAATAACAAAGGAGGCGAAAAGAAATTCTTTTCTACACAGAGACGCTGCAAGCCCAGCTCAACTCAAGGTTCCTATACAAGAGGTTGTCTCATACAAGTACGAAACCATATTGTGCAGGTAGCAATTACGTCATAAGGAGGCCTCAGCTACGTGTTTTTTCTACCTTCAGTATTGTAAACAAAACAAATCGCAAAATGTAAAACATCTGATATTCGTACTCTCGATGGCAGTACAGTCTGCGATGTTTATTTATTTGACGTAAGTGACTGATTTTAATATTGATATAATTTAGTATTTACTAAGTAAGTATATCTTAGCAACACATGAAGAAAGATAATTTGTTGCTTTAAATTTTTGTAACGCACAGTCATGATGCATGATAAGGTTATTACAAACATATAACTGTAACGCATAGTGGTAATGGAGAGTAAATATAGCACGCTGAGAAGTAAACGGAACTGTAACTCAACTACGAATGAAAGATTAATATTAAAATACCGTAAATTTAAATAATACATACATAATGTAATGAACCATACAGTAATGATTTTTAGTATGTAGTTTTAATTGTTCAGCAATCTGTGGCGGAGGCAGAGAGTAAGTAATACACTTACTCTGTGGTTGGAGGTCTCCCTCTGACATCACTACTCGGCTTAAATAGACCATATGAGAATGAGACAACCTGTTGTATAGGAACCTTGAGCTCAACCGGCAACATGGTAACTAAGAGATCAGTCACATGGTGGAGGGGTACAACAATGGTGGAATAGAACTGCCCTTCCCTGCTGCCCTCCACTCCTAGTATTATTCCTCTCACGGGCAGGCCAAGTGACTCGGTGAGCCTCGTGAGTTATAAAGAATTTTATGTTGTAAGAAAATTTAACATATAATTAACTGTACAGTTTCTTGTAACAGTTTTCTTAGCTTAACAAATTTATAATAAATAAAGAACGGTTAAGGGGAAGTTTGGATAGAAAGGTTATGAAAAAGCTTTTAGAACTTATTGGTCTATATTTGAAATGCAGTTAGTATAATAACAGGTTAAACTTCCACTTACTGTTTTAGTTTAATATTCAAAATAATTGGAGAGTTAACTTTTTTCCAATAAGTTTTGTTTCGGGCTTAAACAGTTTAACAAAAATATTGAGATAAAACCAAACATTTATGTTCATATTTGTACAAAATATTACCTGTCTTAAAACCTTGCAGTGAATTATACACCTTCTGACTAGTTAAATTGTCTTCTCAACCTTCAGATCTTTCCCTCATTCAAATTACAGAAGTCATTTTGTTGGGAGCTGTAATAATAGGGGTTCACTAGAATCATTTTGTGGCCAGAGCAGTAATGGCTATCATTAGCTGAGTGCTTGATATTAGCTATTTTCATGACCTTCAAACAGAAATTACTTTTTAATAAATAAAAAGATCAAATTTGTATTTAATATGGTACAAATCAGTGATGTTGTTGCAAGTGGTAACATCTTTACACTGTAAAACTAGGTGTTCAATATTGCAAATCCCCCAATCAAACATCAATTCTCTGTGGTTTGAGGTATAAAAAGTACAAACTAAAAGTGTGCCAATGCAAATCATCTAAACAAAAAAAATCATTTTAAAACTTTCAATCTCCTTGAACATCTACTTTATAGCTAAAACTTGATTTTTTTAAAATTTAGATTCAATCATAAGATTTTCAGTAAATGAATTATTCCCAATTAATCAATCATTCAGTAATCCTAATGAAATTAATTACAGCTATACAAAGTAAAGTAATTTTTGAGTAGCACTCATAGACTTACTTTATATGAGCTGTTTACTATATCAAACTTGGAATTCAAAAACACTGGAAAATTTGTATTTTATGAGTAAGCTACGTATTAATGTTCTCCAATGCGAATTGAATATTTGATGAGAAGAATGAAGACTATTAGTACCATAAATGCAGCAAATATTTGGTCACATTGAGATAGTATTTTGTCTCTATGATGCATAAACCAAAGTCAGTATTGAATAATTACTATTCTCCCCCCCCCCCCCAAGTGGTAATCAGAATTCTGGCTCACTTACAGCCAGTAAAAACATGCTAAGAAACATAAAAAAATTGATAAGATACTGCTGATGCTGATCTTGTCGTGCATCTTAGAAGTTATCACCAGCTACTTAATAGCTGCAAGAACCAAATATAGAAACGCGAGGCACACAACAGCCTACAGCCAACCATACACCACCTTGAAATATGTGAGAGGATGCTGATTATGCAGTTGCCAAGGCCCCAGAACCATATAAGAGTACTACCATATAAGAGAAGGTTTAACCGAGCTGTGCAACTTCTTTTTTATACCCTAAAGGAATGTGACTATTGTAAACAAAGAACCTCCTGACAACAGGGCTATAAAACCTATGGCTAACTCTGTAAATGTTTTACTCTATATTTAATAACTATATGGCTTTTTCAATTTCTGTTTGACTGGTCTTATCTGTATTTTTTTATTTTTCTTAAGTTTATTGGTTTTTATGTTATTTATTCGTGTTTCTTTTATTTTTGGCCCAGTTCTACAGATCTATTCATAAACTTATTAGTTTTTTTTTTAATTTTACATCAAACTATTAGAACTAACAAATGTTGGTGCAAAACTAGTAAATAATTAACAATGAGTATTTTTCATAAATGTCATTTGTTTTTAATAATATATATATATATATATATATATATATATATATATATATATATATATATATATATATATATTCTTTCATTACAATATTCTATATATTTATATTTGAAATGTTTTTGGTACCGATACTTATTTTATCGTTATGTTATTTCCAATGGCAACTCCATTTACATAATATGTTGAATAATTGTACAAACATTCAAGATGGCTTAATACATTCAAATAAAGAATGATACACGTGTAGTTATAGAAAATTCTTAACCAATTAGAACTATTTTAACCAACAATTAATATAAATAATGTCAAAATGAATAATACCACCGAATCATAAACAATAAACAGAGATATACAAGCTGATTTGTTTGTTTGTATTATTGTAATATAATGAGGCCCTTAAAAGGCGCCACCAAAATAGACACCATGCATTAAGCTATGTGGTGAAGTTCAACTCCGAAGGAATATGTTGACCTCTTTCCTAAATTATATGCTGGACGAGGAGAAAAAGTCAAGACTTGAAGCAGCGTCAGCAGCAGTCCTCACGAGCCTCGAGATACCATGATTAAGTGCATAACTCATGGGTTGAAACCTTATTTATATATGCATTTTTTTGGTAGATTCATACACAGATATTTAGCTTGGTTACAGAATTATTTAAATGTATTATTTGCTTACAGTCTCCTCGATTTTGCCACTGAGAAAGCCTGCTTGCAAGTAACTGTCTTACAGAATGTCCTGCGTCTTACAACCGTTGACATCCCCTTCCTGGTGGTACGCCTCTACATGTGGATATATTACCATGAGAATGCCAGCCTCTTCCTCATGAAAAACATCTTCAACATCATCATAATTTCACGCACACTCTGTCCTGATCTGAAGGTTCGGATTTTAAAATAGTTTTTAACTAAATACGAGACAGCTAATTAAAATAGTTTTCTAATCATTTTGCTTCTTTACGTAAGAAAATAAACCATATTAGTTTAAAAGCTAAAGTAAATAATGTATTTACTCAGGTGTAATTAGGATTGAAGAGTCCTCTCAACCTGGGATTAACAGCTTAGTGTGACCTTCAAACCATGAGAGCAGCAGAGTAGAAAAAGTACTTCACAGGAGATCCAAACGGTCAGCCGCTAGGCAAGCCAGCACCTTAGCCTTTTATCTAGAGTCACTCCTCAGTTTAATCAAATTGTTAAAAATTCAGGAGATCATTTAGAGATCTTTAGAGCCAAGTCCACACTATGTCGATCGACATTGTCGAACGAGTGTGTACGTGTCACTCGGATTTGTCGAGCCACGTCAGGCCGAATCGAACGCAACCCGAATCAAGTCGGTACGGATCAAAGGCACTCAATGCGACAACAACAGTGTGGACGTGTCGCCAGTGTTGCCCAACTTCCTCCGATATTCTTTCTGTTATATTTTGCTAAGTATATTTATTTTTTTATTAAAGTACTTTTTTAATAGTTATGTACTCACAATAAATTGGAGTGACGAACAAACAATAACTTTTATTGAAATGTATCGTGATCGCGGATTATTGTGGGACTGTACCGATTCAGAATACAAAAACAAACGGTATGGTGGGCTATTGAAGAATGCAGTTTCTTTTGGAATAGAAAAACTGGCAGTGTAAAAGAAAATTAAAAATTTGCAAGGCCAGTTTGCTAGAGAGAGGAAGCTTCTGGTATGATATTAGAGATTGATTGCTTTGACTTCTTAAAGAGGATGCAATTTGAAGTATAACAATTTCCGGTTTAAAAAAAAACTGCAGTGTCATTGCAAGACGCTGGTTCACTCGAATAGCTTGTCTGAATTACGAGACTTTTTTAATGCAATCATGTTTATTACATTCTCAAAATTAAAACTATTCATTCTAAAAGTTTTTAAAGCCTGCATCACATTCCAGGCTTAATTTGTCAACTTCATCTAGTGACAAATTCTTTTTAAATTCCACTGTATCTTGCTGACTTCCAGCAACTGCAATGATAACTGCAGCAGCCGCATCTGCAATATCATCTGCATCACTCATTAAGGTTCAAGAAAATTAAAAAAAAACTCACTAAAAAGAGAGTATCTTGCTTCTACCTTAATATACTTTGATACTAAATTTAGTTTTAGGTGTAAGAATTCCAGTAATAGATTTAGTTCACCCCTTAAAATCAGTATATCTATGGTAAGAATAGTCAATGGTTATTTATTCTTCGGAAACTCTCTTTCAATTAATTGCCAAACTCACACGAATATATTTTTTTCTCCCTTTAAAGGAATGAATAAAATGAAATATTCAAAATGTGAAGGATTTTATAAATTTGTTACTTGAGTTGGGCTATTTCATGATACTGATTTAGAGCAGGGAAATATTTTGATTATATAACATATTTACATGCATAGATATGCATCTTGGTTTATATTGAAGGACTTATTCAGGGTCAAAACCCGTACATTGACAATAAAGTCAATAAGCTTTGTCGATAAGTGATGGCTTTAGAAACTTTATTACATTAAGTATGTTATTAATTCGGCTCAGCTCCTCTCCATCAGGATAATATCAACAAGTTGTGATATCCATAATTGCTGTCACACGTTGGGGTTTTTGTGTAGTGTCCCAGAGTGTGATTCTGTGTGCAATATCCATCCGTGTCAGGGATGAGAATATCAGTCATAAAGGCGGCACTGAGTATGTATGTTGTTGGGTTGAAACACTGGTTTTATTTATAAAACACTGATTATATTGTTCAAACACTGACCCCCGCCACAGCTATCACTACCTTTACACTCTGCTCCACGTCCCGAACTTGCTTACAGTTCCTTGAGGAACATGAGTTCCTCAACCACCTATACAAAAATACCTATCCAAGGCCACTAATTACCCCATCACGTGTACTTCACAGAACCCTACAGTACAATCACATACTTAATCATATACCACCCGATCCACACCCCTTCTCCACCAATGTCCCTCCAACATACGACACACCACTAACTCAATGCTGACCTAGCTCCCCTCCCCTCCTAGCCTACTCCTCATCAATCAGACGTCCCAAAAATCTGCTCACCGGTAATTAGTCCCAACCTGTTGTTGTAATCCCCATGTTCTTCCCTTTGTTTTCTGTTTCAGGTCTTATGTCTCCTTTGGGCTTCTTCTCCGGGAACTTTAGCTGCCTGCTTGCCCTTCAGCCATCATCCCTCCATCCTATCCTAGGCTGAAGAGGTCCTAGTGGCCTGTAACAGCCATAGCTCCTGCAACACCTTCACAATCCTGGTCCTGATTTTCTCAAGATAATGGTTTTATAGAGAAATATCTATTGCAAAAGGAATGAGTAAATCCAATTTTTGTTTCAAATTAAGGCATACTTAACAAAAAACAAAAAAAAAAACAAAAACACGTCATGCAATAAATAGTAGAATAGTGAACAATATCTATCTAGTATTGTTGGGATAACTCACTAGAACCATTTCATGGAGGTTGCACATTTTCCTTAAGTTGAGATATAATAACCAGATGAATCCAGGATAACCTCCAATTATAAATACAAACAAATAACATAACCAAGACTATTTTAAATAATGTTACCTCAGAAATGTATAACATCAGTATATCTTGACAATTGTTATTTGGAATTTCCTTTTCAAAAGTACATCATTACATGATATCCTGTTTTCACCCTTGTCCGTTTTTCCCCTTGTGTTATTGTTAGTGACAGTAATATTTTCATATATCATTGCCATAACAAATATGACAAAAAACATTAAGTTTTACTTTTAAAAGTAATTAAAGTAAGTGATTTCATGTCTTGACTATTTTGATCATATTATCAATCAATCAATCACTCAAATCACTTTATTTTGACAGTACAACCACTGTATAATAGCGTTTTTAATCAAAACAGAACATTGACGTTCAGTTTAGATTGATATTTGGACTTGGAATTAGCTCAACTACTTATCATGAAATATTTTGGGATAATTGTGCATCTATTTATTCTGTGTGCAGTTTTGAGCATAGAGGTCAATTAATTTTTTTTTTTTTACCGTGAAATGTCTTTGTCTTTTAAAAGCACTAAACAATAGGGAAATATACATTAAGGAAATATTAACTTTATCTAAAAATGATTTTATGTTTAGGCTCTAGCCGAAGATCACCTGGGAACTAAACCCCTGTCAACTTTTATCCCTTCTATTGCCCGGATGGATAATGAAAATGATGTGCTTCATTCAGAATCAGAAGGACGTGAGGACATTGAGGATGAGTCAGTAAATAAAAACAGGACTACTATCAATCTGTAACTGTAGGTAAGTTTTGAGGACAACATCAAATGAATCTGTAAATGATTAACTATCTATAACTTTTATTCAGCAAGATACTTTCTTAAATCACTAGCATTAAATTTGTATAATGTACATTTCTAACATACTCTTAAGTATTCTTTTTTATATTGATTATTTTGCTATTCAAGCATTGGTGTAAGCTTTTAGATTAAAAAATGAAGTCTATTCTTGGTAATATTAATGCAAACTTTCTAATGTTGACAGTAATATTTTAAGACAGCCTTAGCTTTTTGATAGTTGTAGCAAATGCAGCAAACTTCTTATGTATCAGGAGCTAGGCAATAATTTTATATTTTTTTTCATAACATTTTTCAATTAAAATTAAATAAGCAAGGTTAACAAAATATAATTGATTTTGCAATAATTTGTTACTTGAAGTTTGTTTGTACTTTATGTCTGTATTCATGCATTGCATCATGACTGCTACCTCTGTAAATAGAGAACAGTCGTGTAAACAGGGCTATTTATGAGGGTTGTCCTAAATTAAGTTTTCCAATGAGCTCCCATTGAGACAAAGCAAACTAGCATAAATTTTGATTACAGCGCTGCGTTCCTCGCTTCCCCATCACTATTCTGGCCAGTTTGCATTAATCAGTCTTAACTAAGCAGCCATTAACATTGGAAAGGGAAATCGACAACCACTTTGACATCCATCACCGGTTTACTGATGTGTGTTTAGAGAAGTGCGTGTCATAAAATACATGCGTAAGTGGTGTAGGGAGTTTGGAGAAGGTTGAACAAACGTGCATGGGGAGGCCGTCCAGTTTCGGACAAGATAGTAACGAAAGTTGAGGAACTTTTCCTCGCGGATCAGCATATAACTGTTTGAGAGATTGCCAAACAGATAGAGGACATCTACCGTGAGCTAATTTTTGTTCATTATTCATTATTATGATGCCGATCGTCAACATATGGGCGAATGAGTGTGATTAGTGTAGATGAACGAGAGTAGTCATTGTTGCTAACTAAGGTCGATTGATCCTCAAAAAGAGCTATTTATTAATATGATCAAAATAATTTATTCCTTTAAATTTTTAACAAATAATAAACACTGTACAAACTCAGGAATAAAACTGGCCACAGTTTTCTGTAAGGGTGGCCAGTAACAAAATAAACAGAAAATAATTAACGAACAAATTAAATCTTTTGAGTCCAACTATAGTTAAAATAATTATCTCTCATTTCTGTGGCGCCTGCCAGTATAATAGACATGACTAAAACATAATTATTGCTAAATATAAACTAAAAAAGAAAATATAAATCTAAAACGCAGCCAAAAATCATATCATATGCCAACTGCATCATCTTGAAAAATTGAACAACAAAATAGGCATTCCTTAAACTTATATAATACAAAATATATATAATAACCCATATAACATACAAAGAGAAAGTTTTGCTTTGATATTGGAAAAAGCCAGAGCTATTTTGCGCTTTTTGTTCAAGATAAAATATAAATAAAGGACACAATAAAGAAATTATATGATTTAGATAAAAGCAATATATCAATAGCTAATGCAACTAAGAGTGCTACAGCTTTACATGGAATCTGAACCATATAGTGTTGGTCTAATTTTCAGCTAACTGACAAGTCTGACACTCGGTTATTTTTTTTTTAGCTACCATCTAACATGGACACCCCAGACTTCTCTAGTAGTGTCCACGTTGATGGCAACCATTGAGCGAACACCATGTCGGTTTTAAGAGGGTCGAGCATAGAACCTATCGCCTACAATCTCCTCAACACTTTGTCTCCAAGTAGCTAAGTTATAGCACTGTGCCACTAGTAATTACTTTTTGAGCTATACAGAACAAAAAGAGAGGTTGGCTGACAAAGAGCATTCGTTTGCACCATGACAAAGCCTGCCCGTACATCGTCCAAACTGAATCCCATCACCGAATTTAAGTGGTTGACCATCCTCCATACAGCCCTGATTTGACTACTAGTAATTTCTATTTGATCCTCAACTTGAAACAACACTTGGGGAATGAAATTCTCAAGCAACGATTTCTTCCTGTGCGAGTCGGCAGGAGAGTGGTAGACGGTAGTACGCGGGTATGTAAAAGCTTCCGGAGTGACTCCAAAAGTGCATTCAATAAACGCTGCATGTGAATGGGTGGACGGGTTGGTCATTACCACTGTACATGCAATTTCATCACCAGTTTAGGTGTACCTCATGTAGTTCAATTTTTATAATGGTAGACTCGGGATCCAGAAGTGGCAGTAGGTGAGGGGCGAGGAAGAGTATCATTTTAAAGGGCGTCTTACAAACATTTGCTCAAATTAGATCACTCGATGCAGGAATGACTCATCGGACTGCATCCATTGGTTATACAAATACCACTGTACGGTGATTATAGCTTTAAATGTAGTGTATATAATGTAAGTATGGGATTAAACTTTAATTTTTGGTGACTTCTCGATGATCTATAAACCTTATACATAGTTCAAAAATTGCACAGCACCAGGAGCCAAGGAAGTAAAGTTGCCATTAGAGTGCCACTAATAACCCTCTCATGGCAGTATTAAGTTGGACATCAATCACTTAAGTATGTGCGCTACAGTATTTAGTTATAATGGACCACTAGTATTCAGCAGCTGAATAAACCAGTGACAAAGCAGTTGTGCGCAAGGCGTGTGCATTGGCTCCCAACTTGTTCCAGCAATATGATTTAGTACATTTGCCCTGGTTTTATTATAACCACTGCAACGGGGACTAGGTTGAAAAGATATCTCGATGTTAAAGCTTTCAGAATCTGTATAATTTATTTTGCAATAAAATTGTGTTTACTATGTGAAAAAGCATTGGAGACCTTAATTAACGGACAATCCTCGTAAATTGTGTTGTCCCTGTAATTATTTTCTGTATTTGACAATGAGTGTTTGTTTTAACAACAATTTGTAGTCTAGTAAACTAGATAGGGTGCTACAAACAGAGTTCGGAGACAGTGAGCTTGAATTGTGAGTAAATATCACTTATTCTTAACTATGCGCCTTCTTCAGAGTGATTATTTTTTATAGTTCATGGAATAATTGAAATTATTCTATTTACAAGAAAATTTAGGCTTACTATTCAATATTTTTTACTAAGGCTAGTGGTGGTTGGATAATATATACTTTAGATGTTATAAGTATGGCATACTACTTACCTATAAATATTTTCAGCCATAAGCCATGTGTTCTCAAAGCCCATAGTATAGTTTATCAAATAAAAACAGATTTTAGAGAATATTAGGTTATGGTTATTAAAATATAGCCAATTCCCTAACACTAACACCTTTAAAATAGCCCAGTATTTTGGGTTACTTTTTGTATTTTAGGCTGGCCTTAAAAGGATTAAATAATAATTACTATGTAAATTATTTAGGAATTTTTAAAAAATGTTCAGTATTTTTACATATTCAATTTAATTCCAGCAAAAAATAATTGTATTTACCTTATATTTATTTACTCTACGACTTATTAAATTGTAATGTAGTTAAAGCATATTCTTAAGAACAGCTTAATTTGTTTCCTATTTTTATCCAAAGGGAGCATACTATCAAAATGTAATACAAAATACAATTTAATTTCTTGATAGTGAATAGTATTGAATGTTAAGAATACTAATCCATTAGCATTGACTTTAGAAACAAGAAGACGTCCAAGGCAATTCATTTGCTGTATACAGCTATTTAATGGTACAGTAAAACCTCGATAGTTAGACACTTTGTGGACTATGGGGGTGTCGAAGTATCGAAATGTCGAACTATAAGGAATTAATGCTAAACTTAAAATAACAACAATTATTTTTATAGAGAAGTGGAATACCATATTTTTATCAACGGTATGCCAGTTGATGAAGTGATTAACTTAGTTAAGGAAAAACTTATAGAACAACAATATGAAAAAATTTATGTAAATCAAATTGTAAAGTTGCTGAAAACTATCTTAAAACAAAATTAATTCTGTTTCAATAACAAATTTTACTTACAAAACGATGCTTTAGCTATGGGTAGTTCACTGTCAGCCATTTTATCAGAAGTTTACTTACAGCGTCATGAAGACTCCAATTCAGATAAATTAAAAAGGAACATGATATCATATTTTACACCTGTTATGTCGATGATATTCTGGTTTTGTTTAACGAGAAATCATGTAATGACTTTAGATAATATGTTAAATATCAATTGTCACCACGAGAAGCTTAGTTTTACCAGTGAACTTGAATCTATGAAGGAAATTAACTTTTTGGATCTGAAAATAATTTGTGATAACAAACTTTCATATAGAATATTCAGGAAATCTTCTCAAACCAACTGTACAATAAATAACAGTTCTGTCCATCCCCCGTCTCACAAAACAGAAGTATGTTATATAGGGCGTTTTCAATAACATTAAGTATTGCAGATAGAAAACAGGAAATAAATGTAATAAAATCAACAGCTATTGCAAATGGATATAAGGCATCAATCATTGATGAAATTGGAAGTAGAATAAAGAAGAAAATAAAGTTCGAGACGATAAACGAATAACGCTTAAAAAAGAAAATCTGATAAAGAACAAAAGAAGTATGTATCCCTCCATTACAATGGACCGTTTACACAAAGAGTTGGTAATAGATTTAATAAATTCAATTTATCAGTAGCTTTTAAGACTTGTAATACTATGTCCAACATATTACACCCGAATATTGAAAATGAAGATAGATTCAATTATTCAGGAATATATAGGATTAACTGTAATGATTGTAATATGTTTTACATAGGTCAGACTGTACATTTTTTCAAAAAGATATAAAAACTACATCTCTGCTTTTAAAAACAAGAAACCTGAAAGATCTAATGTAGCTAAACACCTTCTGAATTGTACCCACAGTTTTAATAAAATAGATGAAAATGTAGATATTCTAAAAGTTTGTAAGAAGGGTCGTTTTATGAATGCTTGAAAAAAGTAATTTATTTTTAATGAAACATGTAAGGATCGTGATAAATTAATGAATGAACAGGTTAATTTTGATTCCGAAATAGTTTTTAATAATGTATTTTCAGCCACTAAAAAGAACAGAAGTAACAGCCAATAGGGATTGACCAATAATATCACAGCAGCCGCCATTTTGACGATTCCAGCCATTGGGGTCACGTGATCATAGTCCTATAAATTGAGTTGTTGAACACCGTTTTCCATTCTTTTGTGAATCCCTCTGGTCTGAAGAAGATGAGCGTGGTTCACTGTAATCGATCACCATAATATTTGTGAATTTTGTTCTTGTACTGTAATATATTTGTGCATTTTGTGCTCATATTGTAATAAATTTTGTGCTGTGTGATGTTTACTTTTACTACTGTAAAGAAATTATAGTGTATTTTCTTCATGAATCGTTAACAATTTAACAAAAGAAAAACAAGTTATATATTTCTGTAACAATGTATGTCCTACTGAATTGTTATGGAGTTACAATAGTATTTATTAAATTATGGATAGTATGGATAAGTATGGTTGGTACTTAAAAGGTACAATAACTAAATGTCCAAATATTCGTAATTTTATCTCTTATTCACTTTGGTGGTGTTATTTCACTGATGTGCACCGGGCTGACTCGCACACAACCTGCCAAGGGCAAAAGTTTTGCTACAACATAACCGGTGTCAAACTATAGGGATGTCGAGGTATTGAGTGTAAAACTTTTGAGGTCCTACTGTAATTGGTTTAAAATAAGTGCTAGGATGATAGTTTGGCATACTGTTTGCTCAACTATTGGTCACTCCAGCATGTGTTGGAGAAAGATAGAGAGAGGGATGAAGAGAGAGAGGGGGGAGGGAGGGGGAGAGAGAGAGAGGAAGGGACAGCTGGTGCTACCTGTAAAAACCAAACAGGAGAACCAGGTTCATGGGACCCATATGAGTGGACAGTCTTCTTGTTTTTATTGTCAAAACCGTTAATCTCTTTAACCTCCATAACTGAGAGGCATAACAATAGGAGTCTTATTGCACTTGTGTGTATAACAAACATTTACTCTTATACATTGTCTGATCTCTAATTTAAAATAAGCTATTATTAAATAAGTCTATTTATTTGAAAACGTTTTTTACTAGTTATACGTTTTATACCTCTCCTAGAATTTATTTAATTTTTACCAAAAAGGGCACTAAAATCAAAAAGAAATTACAAACTTGTATAAACCCTTGTTATTTATAAGCCTTTATATAAGCTATTGAGGTAGATCATAAATATAGTTACCAACCTTACAGTACCACAACCCAGCTGGCATACATAGTTGAAGGTAAACATGCAAATTTGTAGTAGTTTAAATTAGTAGCTAATGTATTTTCGGTGGTTTAATTCTATTAACGGTTGAGGCTTTTTTAATGAATCTCAAACTCCTGTGAATCTTAAAACGAATTTGATTTTGAAAAAGGTTATTCTCACTGTAAATTTATCTGTGCATGGAATATAATGTTAAAGTCACTGTTCATATTTCAAATCTGACAAAATATTATAGGTAAGGAATAGAATTTTTTTACAACATTGACCACTTGACAATTTTCTGTATATCAAACCAAACTTTATTTCATTAAATTTGTCAATTATTTTATAGAACATCTTCCGACCAGAAATCATATGTGCAAGGCCCTGATTTTTATTCCATTTAAAGATTTATTTAAAAAATACAATTTTATATGAATTTCAACTTGTTTGCTACTTCAAACCACTTTACTTTTGGGAAAGATTTGTGAAACTATTTCCCTTTATTTCTTAAGAGAATTATATTACTAATATTGTTCCAGTGGTCATTTGACAGAGACTTTCCACGCTTATATAAGCAGGCATAAAATTAAAACAATTTATGTACAGTCATAGAAAGAGCAGCAATGTTTATTGTTGAAGACTAATACCGTATTGGTTCCACAACAGTACAATAGTGCTGGAAATATGTCTCACTATAATAATTCCTAACCCCTGATATGTGCAGTAATATAGAGGAAACAGAACAACTGACACTTAGACAGAGCATGCTGAAGTGGGTGTTTTGAGCCACAGACTGTACCAACTATATATATAAAATGGAAAATTAGAAAATGTTTTAACTATTGCCCCTTATGCTATCTCAAAACCCACCTCTACGTGTTTTACAGTTGAGCAGATAAAATCTTCGTCCAGTACTATCTGGATCATAGCATGGAACCGTTTTGATGGACAAAACAAGTTCCTTATTAACGACCCCTCAAACTGTAGGTGGGATGAAACTCCTTCGTCGGGAATGAACACTGTTGAATCGGTGCTAAACTGGCTAGGGCAGATGTTACTACAATATATAAATGGGGATTGACACTATATCAGTAATATGATTATGGGGATCTATTCTAACAATGGATCACATAGTCACTGATCGCCTCCTGCGCTATTTTATGGAGAGATTAGCCAGCGTGAATAAGATCAGTTAGGCAGTTCTTAAATGCCTTGATAGATTAGATTTAGCTTTGTGATAGATCACTATATATTTTTATTAATAGACAACATACTCTTGGATCTTGATCCAAATATATCTTACAGTTTTTTTTAATTTTTTATTAATGGTTGCTGGCAACAAATCATACAATATATATTATTCTCTATGCGATCACTTGAGAATTTCATAGCTGTGTTACAAACTAAACAAAGAATTGATGAGTTACTCGCCAAATTATTTATTAAAAGAATAATTAAGGAAAAGAAATGAATTAAATTATCAGAAAAGTGTAATATTTTTAGTTAGAACAATAGGTTGTACAAAATTTAAAGCGGTTAATAATAAACTATCACTGCTGGTGAATGAGTCACAATCTATTTTTGATGACTACAATGTAATACTCAAGAGCTACAAAAGTTCATATACAGAGTAAATGTTTAAAAAGCAACTTTATAAGAAACACGTTAAAAAGAGACACGTTTATAACATTACCATTTTATAAAATTTCTAAATAAAATCAAACATTGTTCAGCTACCTACAGTAAATAATTTAAAAGTTAAAACACTGAATGACAACAATGATTATAATAGATCAGCATTATCATGTGACGAATTGATTGTGTACAACTATTCATTAGATAATAAAATATAAAAGACTAGCACAAAGATTGCAGGTGAAGAGCGCATACTGACGTTGGCAATCGATTTCAGAGGACTTCTTTACTCTTGTCACTTTGCGTCCTCCTGGTTAAGTCAATGGAAGAAAAAATACATAATCTGTGTTGTTATTTTTTTGTTTATTAAACTGTTGAATGTTCTAGAATGTGTTTCAGTGGTCTTATTGAGATTTAAATATTTTCTTTACAATCCTATAGAGTAGGTTATTGGGTCTAATGTTTTGCTTTCAGTTTTGTCTTTCAATGATGAAGATCTTATTATATCTTTGCGATCTCTACAGACAAAGTGTAGCAACTAACTAGTACAGTTCAAATAAACGTTGTATTCAGGTGTGACACTCATAAACTCTACTGAGTTAAAGCAAATGTTTTTATTATTTTTCCAACGTAAAGATCAATGTTGTTTTTAAAAAATCTGCAAAAATTGCACTAAATTATCTGCAGAAAACAGTTTTTGTTTTGGGAACAGATATTGATTGTTTACTTGGTTTTCAATTATTTGTAAGTTGAAGGTTTGATCTTATTTTAGTCTCGGTATTCAATTAACTGCTAATCGACCAAAAGAAAAATAATTGACTGATTATTTAAAATCAGTTGGTTATTCTACCACTAATTAACTAATACCCCGTACATTAATCTAATCATTTGTCTGCTGGCGCACCTGCTCTTCTGTAAACTATCTGAATTCTTAAATTCTATATTTTCGATTGACTCCCGTGTCAAAGTGCTATCTTTACTATTTACAAGGTAAACAGCTTTGCTCATGCTGAGGATGCCACTCATACCACTGTACGTGCATGGGTGGATGGGTGGGTCATTACCACTGTATGTGTATAGGTGGATCATTGCCACTGTACGTGTATAGGTGGGCGGGTGGGTGATTACCACTGTACGTGTATGGGTTGGTGGATCATTACCACTGTACGTGTTTGGGTGGGCGTGTGGGTCAGTGCTACTGTACGTGTATGGATGGGCGGGAGGGTCATTACCACTGTATGTTTTGCTCACAACGTGGGCAAAACAACTGGTTATCTTGTAAATGCATCTTGACGCAGTTGTCACCGGAAAATATAGATCCTAGTTATGACACCAGCTGCTTAAACTCAAGATCTAAAATCTGCATTGTTAATTAAATCAGCTATTATATCAAGCAAATAGAAGTTTACATTTTCTTAAGAATCTGAATCAAAATCTTTCTTGCCATTGATCAATAAATAAATTGAAATATGCATCATCACAAATATTAAGTCACCCTAACTTATTTACACAATGCTTAAATGAGATAAAATTAACTCTTTTTCTGTATTAGAGTGGTTGTTTTTCAGCCCAAAGTACACTTCTGATCGAAAACTTGGTAAATGAGCCGATAATCTTCAAGATTCAGGCAGCTTATTGAAAGATCGTACGCAATTCATTTTGAATGAACTGCCTAATAAAGTTGTGTATATCTGGTGTATTTTTCTCCTATTGCCTTTCAGCCAGATGTGGTGTGAAATTTTTACACTAAGTTCTACCTCAATGGCATTTAAACTAGTTCAAATCTAATGTAGTTTCACTTTAAGAATTTCTGTTACAACATATTTCTTATTTTAAATCTAATATATAACTGTAAATCTACCTACATTTTTACTATTGACAGATAAATATTGTAGAACATTTTTTAATATAGATATGAATTTGATAAATTTTATCCAGTCATAATAATTAAGGTGTCATTTGCAGTGTAAATATGTGAAGAAACTCATGGAAACACGTACATTAAAATGTAAATTGGACAAAGAACAAAATTAATCAATAGCTCAGTACATTACTGAAATGGAACGAGAAAGCTATTCAATACTCATAAGACAGAGTTTTCTCCCGCCTGAATCAATGAATTTTTCACAATTTTTGGTTCAGTAAATGATTCCTGATGTTCTAAAAGGTGTAATTTTTATATTATTAATACTGATAGATTAATAGTTCATTTTACTAAATGAGAATTATTTATTCATTTTACTAAATTAGAGATGGAAAATCTGTAACTAATTGAGTTATTAAATAGCTTTAAAAATACTGCAGCTACCAAGGAAAAACTAACATCAGAATTGTATTTGTTAGATATACAACTACAGAGGGAGATTAATGATAAAAATGAACTACAAACTAAGATAAATGATCTTGAAAAAGTCATACAAATTATAAGACTACAGTTGGAGGAGTTACAAGAAAAAAACGTAGTAAGTAAAAATGAAGCTTTCAGATCTCCTAAAAAAACAGTTAAAAGCAAACCCCGACAAACTAATTTTGCCATCCAGACAGAAAATAAATATAGTCTTCTACAAGATAATGACAGTATTGAAAATTTATTAACTGAATCTACTAAAAACCATCAAAATAGTACCATAAACCCTAAAAACAAACAAAAAATAACGATTCATAGAAATGGAAATGAACACATCCAGACGAATGAAGAGAAACAAAAAATTCTTATTCTAGCCGACAGCCATGGCAGAAATCTATATCAACAGGTCTCAAATCAATTATCATCATCAAATAAA
Organism: Stictocephala bisonia; assembly: GCA_035578905.1. Taxonomy (NCBI): domain Eukaryota; kingdom Metazoa; phylum Arthropoda; class Insecta; order Hemiptera; family Membracidae; genus Stictocephala; species Stictocephala bisonia. The sequence goes on from JAQJVL010000284.1 coordinate 799,920, forward strand.
AACATTTTAAATGTATTTAAACCTAACGCAGAGTTGTCTGATGTTGTTAATGGTCTGGACAACCTTACGGTCAAGTTTAATAAAAATGATGTAGTTATAGTAATGGGGGGCACAAATAATAAAATTATCGGTAATGAAGGCAAACTTGTAAATGAATTAAAACAAATCATGGAAAAGACAAAACACACAAACCTAGTAATTGCAGGTTTGCCAATGAGACACTTGGAGCCAGAATCTTACGAAAGTATAATACAAGTTAATTTCGGTATCCAGTACAACGGAAGAGGAATGGATCATGTGTGGTACATTGCCTTGGATGAACTACCAAGACACATGTACACCAGACATGGCCTGCATTTTATTAAAAGAGGAAAGAGACAAATTGCCAGCATAATCAAGCAATCTATAGAAGAAGTAGATGAAGACATTTCTGTAGAGGAAGAAGGAAGACAAATGGAAAATCAAGTAACAGAAGAAACTGTTGAAAATGACTGCTACCTATCAGCAAGTATAAATATCCAGAATACATCCGAGCTTTATGGCAGAAGACTAAATATATAAGTGTCTAGGGATTAGCCTCAAAGCGGACTACACACCTTAAACAAACAGCTTAATGGCAGATGTACTAGTCCATCACCACCGGGACGAGGAAACAACTCCTACAGCTCTACTAGAACTATATGAGTATGCAGCAGAAAGTACACCAGTGAGGACAACTGCAACTCCCATTGGCCATCATTGCCACCCAAGAATAGATGAGATGGAAGAAGTCAATGTCTCATCTGATGGTCCTACTTATCCTGGGATTTGAGTCGCCAGATAGGGAAAAAAGAGATAAGCTAATTACAATAATTAATGAATATAGGGATAGTTCAAATTTTAAGGGTTATTTTTTGAGAAGCAACACACAGAAAAAAATGTAGCAGAAATAGTTAAAACTAAGTTTCAAAACTCACTAAACAAAGCTGAATTTTTGATTCACTATAACATACAAGGCATTAAGAAAAAATTTGATGAACTTAAAGTCTTTCTGGCAGGTAATAAAGATTTCCTAATTATATGCCTAAATGAACATAACTTGAATAATTCAAATAAAAACCTGTTAAATGTTTTGGATGAATATAAATTAGGAGATGGATATTTTAGAAATATGTCACATGGGGGCTCATGTATACTTATTAAGAAACACTTGAATTTTACTGTTGGAACAGATCTAGCTTTATACAATGAGGCTTTAGTGTTTGAGGGTTCCTATATTGAAATAGAGTTTTTGAACTGTATTATAATATATATTTATAGAATACCTAAACATCAGTTCACAGTCTTGTTCTTACAGAAGTTTGAACTTCTCTTACAAAAACTTGAAAAAGAAAACAAATTGAAGCGGGTATTAATTGCAGCTGATTTTAATATAAATCTGTTGAAAAATGATCAAAACTGTAATGCCTTTCAAAACATTGCAAAACAGTATGGGTTTATAATTACTAACAAAGAACCAACAAGAATAACATCAAGCACTAGTAGCTGTATAGATAATATTCTTGTTAGTTCGAATCATGGAGGAACTATCCTGTCTAGTATAGTTATTTCTGTCAGATCACAATGCCCTATTGATTAAATTACTAAATTGTAGCCTTAAAAGTAAAAGACATATTAAAGTAAAAATATATGATGACAATAATAAAAGATGTTTTCTGGATAAATTAAGTTTGGTAGTGGATGATATAGTTTTTACGGATTCAGTAGATAACAATTACGAGCAATTTCTAAGAAAATTTGTTTTATGCATGAACAAATTCTTTCCGAATAAATCAATTAATTTAAAAGATAATAAGAAAACATTATGGATAGCAAAATGTATAAAAGTTTCTGCTGCTCAAAAAAGAGAATTACACAAGCTGGCAAAAAGTAATAAAAATCCTACATTCTTAAATTATGTAAAGATATAAAAAAAATTTCAATAATATAGTTAAGACTGCTAAGAGATTGCAAAATGATAAATTCATACAACATTCTCAAAATAAATCTAAAGCAACTTGGGCAGTAGTAAAAAAAGAAATTGGTTTTGAACAAAAAAGATGTAATAAAGTTGTATTGAAGCTGCAGGACAGAGAAATTAGAAATCCAAAACAATTAGCAGAAGTCTTTAACACACATTATTCCAATGTAAAAAAATTCTCTTAAAATACCCAATGTTATTTAATAAAGTCACAGTACAAACAGAAAAACTTAAAGACTTTTGTCCAATCACAATTAATTGGTGAAGTAAAAAGTATTAAGCCTGGCTATTGGGCTATTAATAAATAGTCCTTTCTGAGCTAAGTTGAACTCAGATAGTAACAATGACTACACTCGTTCATCTACACTCATCACACTCATTCACGCCTCATATTCGTCCATATCTCTACGATTGGCGTCAGAGATGAATAATGAAAAAAGATTATTAGAAGCTTAAAAAATACTTAAAATATTTCATCTTGTGGGTGGGATGAAATACCAGTTGTGTTATTGAAGTTATCATCTGAAATTATAAGTCCAGTCATAATACTCAAAGTAAACCAGTCATTTAAGACTGGTATATTTCCCAGTAAATTGAAACCGTCAGAAATAAAATCTATCTTCAAAAAAGGATCTACAAAGGATATTACAAATTATCGTCCAATTTCATTGCTAAGCAATATATCAAAAATCTTTGAAAAAGCTATCAACCATAGATTAGTGAAATATTAGGAAGATAATCGTCTGTTTTGTGATGAGCAAGTTGGATTCAGAAAAGGAAAAAACACTGAACAAGCATTAATCTATTTTATAAATGAAATTTCCAAAGCTTTAGATGGATCCATGTCTACTGCAGGCATTTGTGACCTATCCAAGGAATTTGATTGTGTAGACCATAGATTACTACTTAGGAAAATAAGGAACCTTGGAATAGCTGATAAAGTCTATGCTCTCTTGGAATCATACTTATTAGAACGATATCAAAGAACCGTACTTATAGTAACCTTTAAATCTAAATGGAACAAAATTAAATACAGAGTCCCACAGGGTACTATACTTGGACCTATATATTTTCTTATTTACATAAATGATTTACCATCCGAAGTTTTAGGAAGGTTTACAATATTTGCTGATGATACAAGCGCTATGCTAGCTGAAAAATCATCTCTAAACTTAAATAATAATATAATAAACACAATAAAATAACTATACAATTGGTTTATCAAAAATGACCTATTATTTAACCAAGAAAAAACAATATCATATATTTTAGAACAAGTAAAAAATAAATAGTAAATGAAGATAATATAAATTTTGTAGAATCTCACAAATTTCTTGGTGTACACATTGATAAAAAACTCAATTAGAAAATTCATATTAATTATCTATTAAGCAGATTGAGTACTTATAGATTTTTTTCAAAATATTATCAGACTCAACTTCACTTGTAACCTGTAAAACTGTTTATTATGGATATATATAATCAATTCTCAAGCATGGCATCGCTGCGTGGGGCTCGTCTACAGATTTTGATAAAGTATTTTAACTTCAAAAAAACTTTGATAAGAATAGTATCCAAAAGTAATTATAGAGCAAACTGCAGACCCTTGTTTAGGAATTTAGAAATATTAACACTACCAAGCTTGTACATTTTGGAAATTCTTAAATTTGTTCACAAAAACCCCAAAATATTCCAACAATTTAAATTAAATCATGACTACAATACAAGACATAAAGAAATGCTCAGCTATCCAGTCCATAACAAAACAAAATTCGAAAAAAATCCCCTTTACATAGGAATAAAATGTACAATAAAACTGACGAGTTAACTTAACAACTCAATAACACTAAGTTTGATAATCTAATTAACACATTCGCTGCTGAAAAAATATGTTAAAAACATGTCAGAAACTAAAATAATATTTTAAAACAATACCTTATATAGTTAGGAAACAGGGTTGATACACCAAATCCAGTTTATGGCCTCAATTCTGGTAGATCGGGGCTTCCGAAGTGATCGTCCGCCGGCGGAGGAGCCGCACATCGCAACGAAACCCATGCGCGCCGCGAGACGCTGCCGCAATTAGTCGCGACAGGTCGCATTCCTGAAGTTGAAATACACCATACAGGAGTATCATTTCCGATATCAGAATCATTAGATTCATAAGAATCAGAGTCATCTGAAGCATTTCCCATTATCTGATGTTGGATTGGGTCATCAACTTCACCATCACTGTCGGCAGGACAAAGTCAGGAGCCGAAGATGGCCCAGGAGTTGGTTGAAACATTGCAGAAAAGAATAAAACGCACTATACAAATATATTTACAATATAACACAAATCACAATACAATATAACACAACACGATACTAATGTTTCACTATTATACACAAAAATAAAATGGTAAAACTCCGATGCAAGCCAACTGGCTCAAAATGGCGCGATCCACGAACGGCGAACACCGAAACGTGACGCGAGACACAGGCAACAATGCAGCGCAAATCCGACCGTTATACGGCAAGTGGCTAGACCACACTGAATTCCACAAACAAGCATTGCTTCGTCAACCACCGGCAACAGTTCCGCTGCGCACGCAGGCACGCTAACCCCCGCCAACTTGCTCAAAATGGCGCGATCCACGAACGAAGAACAAGGAAATGTGACGCGAGAAACAGGCTATAATGCAGCGCAAATCCGACCCTTCTAAGCCAAAGGGCTAGACGACACTGAAGCGTACAAGCCGGTATTGATCCGTCCACCGCCTGCGACCTATCCGCTGCTCGCGCAAGCACTGCTATCACCCGCGGGCGTGTGACCCGCACTCAATGTGTTAAACAAATTCTATTACAAGAAGCTTATTATAGTACAAAAGAAATGTTGGATGATACAAAGTTTTTGTATGTTAGTGCGATGATAGTTATTTTCAATGGTAAAATAACAAAAGATCATATTCTAGCATATCCCAGATCCTATCATTTTGTTTTATTGTAACACATACCAGTTAATTGTAGATTTAGAGAAGCAAATAACCCTTTAAAAAAACACACACACAATAATTGTATTAAAATTTAATCTTGACAATGATCATTGTAAGATCTGTATTTAATTGTTATTGTCCTAGGCTAAGTGTAATGTGACAATGCACCAATTGTAGTTTTCTTTGTAACAGAAACAATGTTATGTGCAAATAAATGTTTTGACTTTGACTTTTGACTTTGAGAATTTATAAATTTTTATATTTTATATATATCTTTAGTTTCTTAATTAGTAAATTACGTGATGGTAGAAATACAACACAAGGAAACGTCATACAACCCAAGTTTATTACGGTATATGTACAAATATGGGTTCATAATAATACTTGTACAAGATATTTGTACATTTTGTTTTTTTATGGTAATTTAATTGTGTTGTGTGACATTAACTTGTATATACTTTAAGTGAACATTGTTCGACAACTGAAGAACTAAGTATTTTATCTGTTTGTGCAATCAATTGCATGCGTTTATTTTGTTATTTGTATTTTTGAGTAAATCTGTTTTTCTTTAAGCGTTTTTGTCATATGCATACTGATAAAGCTTGTGCCTTTTATGTGATACAAAATTTAGACTTAGTAATATTTTTTTTTAATTTTCTGTAATAAAATATTTTATAGTCATAAGTAATCTGGATTGCTTCTGATGTTAAAAGAGTTTATATCATCTTTTGTATTCAGAATATTGCTAAAATCTTGTCAATTTTAAAGCGGTAGTGATAATAATATTGATATATTATTTAAGCATTTTTGTACCTATGTATTTTATTTGCCACCTTCTTTAAATTACCAAAGTATCTAATGTACAAAACTAATTTTAACGTCAATTCTCAAGCTTTTGTATGTTTTTTGGTCTCTATTGAGATGAAATAGTAAAATATTTATATGCACTGTGGAGATTATTTGACAGAGGTGTAGTTATGTCTATCTTATCAGTCAGTTATCAAAGATTTGTGGTTATGTGTTTTAGAGAAGTGCCTCAGCATTAATCATCATTTTCGTAACTCTGTTACTCAACACATTTACCATTAAAACTTTCATTTATATAGAAGTTTGTGTTGCATTTTTTATTCAAAACTGTTTTTTTAATACTTCTCTTGGCTAATACTTTGATAACTGAACAATCTGTTAAAATTGTAATATACTTATATAAAGGTTTCATAAAATAGTTTATGAAATCATAAATTTAAACTTGGAATTGATTTAAAGGAGTGAGTTATTTTAATACCAAATTTATAATCTAAAATTAAAAGTGTATTAACTTGGTAACGTGGATTACAGTTTAATTTTAAAAAGGCAGTATTTTATTTTAATGAAAACCTATTTTTAAATTTAAAAATTAATATTTAATCAAACACAATAATACAAATGATATATATGCATTGTAAAAGTTAATAGTTTTATAACATAGAAAATAAAACACTGTTTTGAGATATGTTTATTTATTTAGTGAATAAGTATGGTAAGCGTACACTTATAAAAAACAACCGTCTCTTTTGGATTTTTTTTAACTTCACTCGCTAGTTCACATGGGCCGGCATGCCTGAGCATGAAGTACCGACTGTGAGCTCAGTTGGGGATTCGAACCTTTGACCTTTCAATTTTTTGTAAATAAAACTTCACTCACCATTTCCCATGAGTCTGCATGCCTGTACGTGAACTGTATTCAAGGAGCGAAGTACCGACTGTGAGCTCAAATGGGGATTTGAACTTAGATCTTGCCCTCCACAGTCCGAAACCTTAGATACTGAGCCATCATGCCCACAAAGTAATTGTTGTTTTGCAAAGTTGAAACATCTTGGGCTTTTTTCAGCTTTGTTTCAATTCAAATCAAGACATTTATCATAAAGTAGCATGATTTGCCTTATCAGTATTGCTGCCAGTCTCTTGGATTTTTGTTGTTGTGATTTTGGCTCTCAGTTAGCAAAGATTTGTGATAGCCACAATTCACTACAACAACAGCATATTGCAGTAAGTTTTGTGTAATGGGTATATGTTCCATAATCTCGTTTATTATTTTCATTTTATTTATTACAAAATTTACTGTTTTAGAAGGGACATTTTCACAAATACTTCATTGATTTTTGTTGATTTACAAGATTATTCCTCATTGTGAACTTAAGTGCAATTATTGTTTTAAAAATAATCACTTATTTTTCCATCTCCTATTGTTCACAAAATTTCTGCTAATCCCAATCGTTTTGTGGCTATCGAAAATGTATTACTATTTATTAAAATATTAAAATACAATTTATCAATTAGTATTGAAATTAGATTTCTGTACACCTATTGAATAATGAGGATTGTATTCAAAACTCTCAAGTCTCCATGAATTGCCACAGTTGTTAAAAACATCTTTACTTTCAGAAAAACCTCATTTTTAGTTGTTTCTGAAAATTCTATATACCCCGCCCCTACAAAAACTCTAGGACTACATTGAAAATTAAGTATCGTATAATATTTTATTCATAAAATATATAAACAGAATATATATATATATATACATATATATAAGTATGTAAAATATATACATGCAGACCCATGTTAACTGGCAAGTGAAATTTTATATATAAAATTGTTTTTAAACTTGTTGAACTACCATAATTGTAGTTAAATATGAGAGCAGTATTATGTTTATAAAAATCAAATTTCATTAATTTAATTTAGTTTTGAGTATAAGTATTCTAGATGGCATGGTTTTGTTTCTATAATGTAGAATTATTACGTTTTAATTTTATTAAATGTAAATAAAATATTTTTCTATTTACAATTTAGTGAAATTTAAATAACTAATTGTATACGTTTGTTACTCGTATTTTGGCATTCGTAAAGCAGAGTATTACTTGATCTATATTCTTCTATATTTTTGCGATACTTCCATTTTATATCAGGATTTTTACTTTGTTTAGCATAAAACCATTGCACATTTAACTGTTGTGATACTTTATATAGCATAGCTTCTTTTATATTGTAAGTAAGTTAAAATAGCTATTTTTATCAATATTTACAATATTGTTGCATAATTGCATAGTCTGCAAATAAATTTTATAAAAAGCAATTTTTCTTATTTCCTCCCATTTATTGGTTATGTTAAAGTCCGCCAGGGCCAGCAGGACTCGTTCTACTACCCTAATTAAGAGATTATATTAACTGACAAACAAAATTTCCCCACCCCATAGCTAATTAATTTGTGGTTTTGACTAGCACAAACATGTGATAACCAAGCTTCACCACAACTAGTAGTAATTTTTTTGAAAATTTAATTTTTTATTGGCATTTATATTTATTATTTTAGAAGGGATATTTTTATAAATGTTTTATTGATTTTCATGAATTTTCAAGACTACGCTTCATTGTGAACTTTAGTCCAGTATTTTTTTATAAATGGTCACTCATTTTTCCATCTCCTTATGGTTCACAAAATTTGTGGTGGATCTCAACTGTTTTGTAGTCATCAATAATGTACACTATAGGCATCTCACATTGAACAAAGTAATAGGTCTATATACTGCACTCCACCATCATGGAACGCGAATGATTTGACGTCAACATGCCCTGTGCATTAAACATCATCTATACTTAAACTATCTTTTTAACAGCTTACTAAATAGACTTCAACATTATTACGAATGATAAGCTATCACTAAAACAATAAGATCAATTGTCGACCTTAGTTGGTAACAATGACTAGATTAACTCTTTCGAAATCCTTGTGTCCATATATTGACGACCGGCGTCTTAAAAATAAACTATTAAATTATGATTTATAATTGCAGTAAAAAATAAATCCTTTTATATATATTTAAAAAATGTGTTAAATATTACAAAATGATTTATCAGAGACCTATTTTTTTTATGAAAAGTTTTCAAAACTTTCAAGTCTCCATGCATACCCACTGTTACCCAAAACATCTTTACTTTCTGAACATTTTAAGTTGTTTCTGAAAATTGTATTTTTTATCCCTCACATAAATTGTAGGATGACATGGTAAGTTGAGTATCATCCTTATAATAAGGTGAATTCTTCAATATTATCACCCCGAAGGTAATAGAGAGTACTTAAAAGTACGTGTTCGGCCGTAAGGATAACATGGTGTGAGATTTAAATTAATCAAAAATGAACAGCTGTTCAAATGTAAATAATGAATTCCACCTGTTGGAATGTGTTTACCAATAATATATCGATTTGTTTAATGGTGTTTGTTATATTGAGAACTTTCATAATGTTATCCCAGGGAAGGTTGTAAGCATGGTTTTATTTAAGTCCAATTGTAGGGATCCGCTCTACTGCACTTGAAGGTATCAATGGTAGGCCTAATTAAATGCAGTTATTTTATTTGTTTATTTTGATTTTACGTTATACAGTTAACCTACTATTATTTTGTAGTCAAAAGTAACAGGCCGAGGTGTTACGAGCGCAGTTAGTGAAGGGGGTTGGCAGGCAAAGCATGGAGGGGTGTCCCCTAGTAGTATATGTTATTTGTAAAATATTTACACAGAAGTTTTTGACCTACCATAAAACCAGGCAGTAGGTAAATATGAAGGCAATATTATGTTCATGAGAAATGAAGAAATTTAAGTTATTTAATTTAGTGTACTTTTGAGATTAAGTATGCAAGATAGTTTTGTGTCCATAGTATAGAATTGTGATGTTATAATGTTATTCAGTGTGAATGCAACATTTTTTAAATTTACTATTAAATGAAATTTAAATTACTGATTATATAAGTTTGGATTCTAGTATTTTCGCATTCTTAAAACTTAGTATTACTTAATCCACCTTAGATTATATTTTCACAATAAGGTTTTGATTACTTCCAAGTTGTAGTAGCATTTTTACAATGCCTAGCTTAAAACCGTTGTGCATTTATCTGTTGTGATATTTTATATAACATAGCTTCATTTATATTGTCTAAAAAGTAAGTAATATTTTTATCAATGTTTACAATATTGTTGCATATGAAATGACTTATTGCTTACTCTGTAAATACAATTTTTTTAAAAACAATTAGTGTTATTTCTTCCTGTTTTGTGGTCATGTTTAAGTCCTCCAGGACCAGCAGGACTCGTTCTAATACTCTAAGTAAGAGCTTATATAACTGACACAACATTTTCCCACCCCATAACATTGTGATTTTGTCCAAGTATCCTTATCATTGTTTATGAATAATAAATTATCATCATAATTTATTATTCTTTCAGCTAATCACATTATCAAATAATATTAGGAAATAGTATCTGAAGCAGCAATCTTTATCTATTAACAAAAAAACTACTCACAGATTCATCATTTATTTTCCAGTTTTCAGTGAAATAGAGAGATTAAATTTTACACAGCCATTCTTTGTATTAAATATATGAGTAAGAACCAGTAAAGCATTGGGTTCGTATCTCAATTTGTTAGTAGTGTTGAGATGGTAGGAATTAAAAAATGTTAGTGTTTTGGTAATTTTATTTTTAAAACCAATGTTTTAGAATGTACCAACCATTCTAAAAAATGTGTCAAAATGGTAAAAGACACGCAATATCGCAATTGAAAAAGCTGGAGAAATGAGCAAAACAATGTTATTGAGGCTGTTTTTCTAATTGTCATATAATTTTGCTCAGGTTCGTTTCATATAATAATTAATAACAATTAATTGATACAATAATAACATTCTGTGAGCATTCTTTTGTAATGGCAGCCATCTTTACTGGAAGTAATGGCTGTCTCAGTTTGAAAAAACATTTTTTTGAGTTTTATTTATTGTATGGATGGAATAAGCATAATAGAGATGCCTTGTAAAATATAGGGCTTTCTATAAATAAATTAATACCATCTTTGTTATATCCAATTTAGTTGTTACAAATGCATAAGTGAACATTTTTTTTTTTTTATATTTAAATTATACACTACAAGTAGCATGGGTTAGTTCTGGCTCCGGTTCGGTTCTTTACTGAAATCGGTTCTGAGTACTTTTTGAGAATGTCTTAGACAATTTTTCTAATACCTCTACGCCAGTGAATCTACAAATTATGTGGAATCAGTTAGTAAAAACAGTGCATAGTATTTTGGCGATTTCTCCAATATGAAGTGTAATACATCCTAAAAATCTATAAAATGACATAAAATATTTCCAATAACTAGAGAATTGGTAACATTTTATTTATTCTCAGGGTATGATTGTTTACTTGACATTTTTAGCTATTTGATTGCTTAATATTTATATATATATAAAAAGAACTACACTTAGCAATCTTTTCTTGATTTTTTAATGTTTAAAATCAAGAAAAGATTGCTAAGTGTAGTTCTTTTTATATATATATGATTGTTTACCTTTTTTTCACAAAGAAAGTATTTACTTTAAATTAAAAAAAGTATACAATTTAGATAAATGGAATATAATGCTCAAATTAGTATGCAATTGAAATTTACCTTCAGGACAAAACTTATGAGCCTAGAGAAAATTAAAACAATAACGTGCCATTTTAGGTCTGGTTTAATAATAACATTTATTAAAAAACAAATCACAACAATTGATTGAAATTACCACAACAAAATTTAAGAGGTTGATTTAATTAATTGTAGTACATCAAAAATAAACAGCAAAAACAAATAATAGTGAAATTAATTTAAAAAATATTTTTATTAACTATTAAGTTAATTGAATAAAAAATATTTTGATTAACTATTGGTTCTTTTCATAATAAGTGATAATACTGATTTAAGAAAATATAAATGCTACTCACATTCATAAAAAACCATGGCCAATAATACCATAAATGGTTATAGAAATTACAGAATACATTTTGTTTTAAATTTGTGAAATAATAAACTAAGTCAATGCAATTTAAAACATTAATCCTTTAAGACTTAGTAAAAAAAAGATAGTTGAAATAAAATTTAACTATTTTAAAATAAAATGCTAAATACTCATTTTGTTTAGTTTTGACATAATATTAATCTTAACAATTTATTTTGCAATCCAATTCTCTAGGTTTTTTATGCATTGTTTTTCATTATTAAAAACTACTAAACTCTAATACCTTAGGTTCATCATAAAAACCTTTTGTTTTTCAAAATTATGATAAAACTAGAAGCATTATTAATTTCAGAATGTTAGAAGAGTTCTAAACAGAATGTATGTTTCGACAAGGTATTTTTTATCAGGCAGGAAGTGATAATAAAGGGTTTGATAAACAAAGGTGGAGCTCAGGCAGGAAGGAAGACTGGACTCTTGAACAACAACTGATTGGCTTTAATTCACTGCCTCTGTGTGTGAATTCCTATTCATTAATGTTATCTTTCTCTTTTCACATACTGATAAGGGAATGGCCAGACTATGAGTGAATATTTTCTGACTTAGATATTTTGTTTATCTGTGGCATAATCTGTACTGATAAGGAAGTGGCCTTCTACAGGCAGATATTTTCTGACAAAGATATATTGTTTATCTTGTGGCTGGATATTGTATTGTCTTTTGATTGTTCTTTTATCAGCACACCTGAAACATTTCTGAAATGAAAGCTAGCTCCCCATTTAAGGTTTTCTGAGAACCGAGATTTTTTTCCAGTTCTTTTGTCAAGAACCAACTTCAGAGGCTGGCCCATCCCTAAATACAAGTAAACGTCACACAACATATTACAACATAAGCACAAAATGCTCAAATGCAATACTTCAATACAAGCATAAAATGCAGAAACATATCACAATGCAAGTACAAAATGCACAAATACAGTAGAATATGAGCACAAAATGTACAAATATATTACACTATAAGTATGACATACAGTACTATTGTGATCTTATGAACAAAAAAAAGGAATTCTTTTTGCAATCCCTCTGAATGTAAGGTGGTTTACCGAAATTGATCACCATAATATTTCTGCATCTTATACTTATATTGTAATATATTTGTGCATTTTGTACTTGCACTGCATTATGTTTGTGCTTGTGTTTTAATATACGATTTTTGCATCTGACACTGGAGGAGCTTGGAGACGAGAACAAGAAGGCTAGAGTCCTTTGCTGCAAATTGTCAGTGGATAAGCTAGTCGTTGTCAGGCAAGAGCACCCCGAACAGCTTCTGACGGAGGAGCAGCCAGCCTCTGTTAAAAGATAGCTGACGTTACGTGCTCTTAAGGGAGCAAACGTTAACATCACAAGTTGCCATGTTGAGGCTGGAGCGGTCGTGATTGGTTGCACCAATGCTATGACCAGGGAATGGCTAGAAAAAGCAGGTTTCAGTTATGAGCCCTTTCAGTCCTTCAGATATGTACAACTGAAGCTTAGACTGGCCAAAAACCTGGTTAAGATGGTGAAGCTGACCACGTTTGTTCCAGTAACAATTTGTGCTGTGACTAAAGCTGAGGTCCTGTCGGGCCAGCTGAACATTGATCACTGAGTGGTTATTGGGAGCACTCAAAACCCAAATAGCATATTCCTAGTGATCGTGGTTGATGAGGACTCCCTTAGGAAACTGAATTCCCTCTTGATGCAGCCCTTTCTGGGACTGGAGAGGGTAACATTCAAGCCTAAGTGGGGACCAAGCCCCCACAGAAGTAATGGCAGTGCTATAGATCAACCTCCAGAGCGTCCACAGCCATGCTCTACCAGAAGATCCTCTCTGACGATGTAAGAGTGGCCCTGATTCAGGAGCCATGGATCATTGGAGGGAGAGTGATGGGGCTTTGTCACTACTAAAGGTAAGTTGGATGTTAGCTGCAATAACCCTAGAGTTTGTATCTTCATCAGAAAGGACATCAAATTTCTAAAGCAGGCCGGTCTATGTTCCAGGGACACGGCCGTAACTGAGGTATACCTGCTAACAAGTGATGGAGACATCAGAATCTTGTTGGCATCAATATACCTCCTCTACGACTCCGAGGAGCTCCCTCCGTCCCCTATGTTGAGGAGGATCATAGACCACAGAGTGAGGCACCAACGACACCTGGTGGCAGAGTTGGATGCCAACGCCCATCAGACTGCATGGGGGAGCACCAAAATGAATGTTAGAGGTGAGTCACTGTTAGGCTGAAGCTAATTTAGTGATATTGAATCGGAGCCGCAAGCCCACTTTCCAATAGAGGATGGGGCTAGATTTGCGAACAGAGGTCCTTGACACAACCCTAGCAAGCTGCCATGCAGCTTACAAAGTAGACAGTTGGACCGTGCTAGACAACCCATCTATATCGGATCACAAGTACATCTCCTTTTCGATTAGAACGACTTCCATTAAGACGCTGTTCAAAAATCCAAGGAAAACAGACTGGGCTATTTACCAGGAAGACCTGAAAGCTCGGTTAGACCATCCTGATCTGGGGCATGGCGAGAACAAAGATGGAATAGCTGACTTCATACAATCAGCTATCGAAACGTTTTCCTTCAAAGCGTGTCCAGAGACGGAAATAAAGTCCAACATTCTAGACCAGTGGATGCTGGCAAGCTCACTATGCCAGTAAACATACCGAAATCTTTAGCAACTTACAATTGGACATTGAAGAGATGTGTTCGAATGGGATGCCTAGATAAACTGATTTTGACAAACCTTATCGTGTTGTCATCGGTGTCAGAAAAGATTGGGAACAAGGTGAATCAATCGCAATGAAGAACGTGATCACGTGATACACAAATGACTAACGAACCATCCTTGGGTCTGGTTACGGAGTTTATGGTCCCAGGTCAAAAACTGAGCTCAGTTTTAGCCTCAACAAACTGGCTATGGTTTTTCAGGTGGAAGTGCTCAGGCAAACATAGATTTGGGCCTTATGGAAAAAACAATCTATCTGAACTCAGACAGCCAAGCAGCACTAAGGTCACTTGCGTCTTTCGACTTCACCTCAAGTCTAGTTTGGGACTATCACGGGGTTCTTAAAACGCTGGTGCGTTCCAATAGAGTAATCCTGTCATGGGTGCCAGGTCACACCGGGTTAGTGGGAAACAAGAGGGCAGACCACTGTGCCAAGAGAGGCACTGAGGAATGTGTCATTGGCCCAGAGCCGTCATGTGGGGTTGTGTACAGCCTCTCCAAGAGGGTAGCCTCTACATGGGTCGCTGGCAAACACCAGGAGATCTGGGAGGCAATGCCAGGTAATAGGTAAGGAAAGGAGGTCCTGTTGGTGCCATCGTACTCCAACACGGTTGAAACTTTTTCTCTTGCAAGATCAGAGCTCCGAAGGGTGGTTGGTTTTATAATTGGACACTGTATGTTTCAGGCACACATGATCTAGATGGGGTTTCCAACCCCCATTCTCTTGTTTAGGAAATGTGGGGAGGTGAATAAGTCTGGACGGCACATCTTCTTCCACTGCCCGGCCTCACCTTGGGCGGCGTTTTAGAACGAGGCCAAGGTGTAGCACAGGAAAATCTCATCAAGGTAATCTCGAAGTTATCTAAGGATCTTGGATTGGATGAGGTTAAAAGTCCTGTAAAGGATGGCGCACAATAAGCCTTTTGGCTTAGGGGTTATTACCAGGTATTGAAGGCAGGCTCTCCCAATAGTAAAAAAAAGCGATATAGGGGCAAGAGCCAAGAAACACTGCAAGGATCATAATGTAAATAAAGCAGTGGATAATGTTGGAGGGAATCATAAAAGGAGAAGTGGAGGCAGCTTGTAGGTAAGGCCAAACAGCCAAGGAAAAGTAAGTGTCTGTATAAAGATGTACCTACTTTTGTAAGTTATTTTAAATATATATTTGTTTAGTCGTCATACAGGTGTTCAAATAATATGTGGTTGTTTTATTGAATTTTCAACATTCTGTTTTTTATTATGGTGCACTTAGATGCAGCCTTGAACGACGGATTAAGATGAGATAAGGAAAAAAAATACTGAGCTTATAATTTTGAAAAACAGACATAGTATAGATAACTCACATATGTTGCAGCATACTGAAAGTACTGGTACGAAAGAGATGCACTGAGTGTTGGAAGAAAGAGTGATAACTATTCTTTCCTCACTGTGCCACACCATTTAATTGTTGTCATGGAAACCAGAAGAGCCAGTTGACTGCGCAGTAGCAAGCCCCACCCTTTACGTCATTAGTAGCAGTTACCATTGGTTCGTTTTATCAACACTAATGAAACAAGCTTAAAATTTTAAAATTAAATCATTATTTGTATTCAAATAACATTTAATAATAACAATAATACAATATATAATAACAATAAAACAAATTTTCACAGTAAAACAGCTATTTTTTAGAACAGACACAATCAGGAGCTTGAAGCCGGAAGTTAGTAACACCCGTGATGTACAGCGGTAGACCATTTCCCCACCTCTGCTCAATCCTCTATATGCACTAAATATTACATGCAGGTCACAACCTGTTTACTATAATTTTAGTATGTTTCCTTTTTGTCCTAAACATTTGTAAAGATAATTTAATAAACTTTTTTAAAGGTGCTCAATTGTTATTTTATATTATAACTTTATTGTAAAGATAAATTTATATAATTTCAACAACTTTTAAATTACAGTTGTGTAATAGGAACATAAAGATACACTTATCTATATATATATAAAAGCCAAATACCACTCATTCGTCACGAAATTTCAAAAACCACAAAACGAATTCACACAAAATTTTAAAGGAAGTTAGCTTTAGTACCAAAGTGACCCACTAAGAAAGGATTTTTTGAAATTCCATCCCTAAGGGGTACAAACAGTTCCTCAAAATTTCCTTTTTTCCATAAGAATAATATTGGGTTGATTTTTTAAATTAATAACAGCTGTTTAAATAAATAAACATGTTTAAATTAATAAACATGTTTATTTTGTATATTTGACAATACCCTATTGATGCATTAAGAGTTTTATCTTCAGCTGTTAAACAAAAACAAATGAAATAAACAAGTTTGAAATAGGCTGTTATTAATATAGGGTATTCCCTATACTAATAAATAGGTAGCTACGCAAATTGTGTGAGTGAAATAATGTTATTTTACTTTAGACAGATAATCTACTATTATTTGTAGCCAATGTCAAGGCCAAGGTATATCAAGCGCAGCGAGCATCGGGGTTGGCACGCGAAGCGTGCAGGAGTGTCACCTAGTCTCTATATATAAAAGGCAAAGCCCTCACTCACTCATCACTAAATCTCCAACTTCCCATGTAGTAGAGAGCTGAAATTTAGTACACTGTTTCTTTAGGTCTTAAATAGGACAACGAAAGTATTTTCATCTTGATAAAATACTTCTAAAGGGTATAAACTACCCCTAAAAGATTGTTTCATAAGAATAACATTGGGTCGATTTAAAATTAATAACAGCTGTTTTGAAAATACGAGGGTCATTTTTAAAGTAAAAATCGATTGCGCATCGTACCCATGCATCCGGTCACATGACGTCCATTCAAGGTCAGGTCTTACTGGCCTGTCTCTGTTAACGCCGCCATTACGTTTCACGTCTCTGCCGATGCTGGTTGTGTGGTTATATGCTTTGTTTGCCGCAATGTCAATCAATAATCAGGCCGACTGTGCAATACGCTCAGTTATTCGGTTTTTAAACGCAAAAATGTTCGTCCTGCTGAAATGCACCGACAGCTTCTTGAAGTTTACGGTGAGGGTGTTATGAATGATGGAAATGTTTTAAAATGGTGTAGGCTTTTTAATGAAGGAAGGACAAGTGTTCATGACGACGAACAACGACCTGGAAGGCCTACTGTCATCAATGAAAAGTTGACGAGGAAATTTGCCAAAATCGGTGAACAATAAATGCTGAAAGATATTGTAAAACATTATTGAAGCTTAGGCGCGCAATTCAAAACCGCTGGCGGGGCCTGCTCTCTAGTGGCGTCATTCTGCTTCATGACAACGCTCGGCCTCATTTTGCAGCAAGGAGAGAGACGCAACTGCACAAGTTTCGTTGGAAAATACTGGATCATCCACCATACAGTCCTGACTTAGCACAATTGGATTTTCATTTTTCTTCAAAACTTAATGAATTTCTTGGTGGAAAGCGCTTGAAAAATGATGACATGTTGAAAGAAACAGTTACGAACTGGTTTAACAGTCAGGCGGGAGAGTTCTTTGATGATGTAATCCAAAAGCTGGTACAATGACTTCAAAAATGTGTTGATGTTAGTGTGACTACATAGAAAAGTGAAAAAAATTTTCATATTTTAGTTTGTGATATCATTTATATCCATAAAAAAAGTTTCTCTTACGCTATTTAAAAACTGTTTTTACTTTAAAAATTACCCTCGTAAATAAATATAGAATAGAATATGTTTAATTTTTTGAAAGATACAAGATTGTTCAAATATGTATATGCATAATATATGTTTAGGAACACTAATATATATAACAACAAAATTTAAACACAGTACAGAAGAAAATAAATTAGTGTTACATTATATAATATACCCAACACATAATATCCTAATACTTTTATCATTATTATTGCACAGACATAATATGTTTTAAACATATAGAGAACTAATCTTTGAAAAAAATACAGGGCCTCATTAGGCAGAGCCTGTGTTGAGGTTCCTTCAAAATATGAAAAAACTTTAAAGCGCAAGACAATAGTTTGAAATATATTTAATTGTAAATATAAATCCCACCTACATGATTAAAGTTCATTAGTTTAAAGATAATTATTTATTACATTTGTATATTTGTCAGAAAATCAATGCATTCATGTTTTAAGAGCCAATATTTTAATTTAATTGAAAAAAAGTTTAAGATTTTTACATTTTTTAATAGGCTCAGGAATTGAATTAAACATTTTTGGTCCTAAAAAGCAATAACACTTTTTAAAGAAGGTCAAATTAGGTGTAGGAACTAATATATCCTCTTTCCTCACATACCTTGTGTGGTGAAGATAGCTTAATAGTCCTATCTTCACCACATTAATAAAGACTATTTAATTTTATTTCAAAAATATAATTAAAAATAATATCAATAAATCATTAATATGAAAAATGGATACATTAAGGGTCCAAAATATGTAAGTAAAGAAGAGTCTGTATTAAATTTAATGACCCTCACACCCTCCTAGACACGAACAGTGGTATTAATTTACACTTAAATACATAATGTACTACTGGCAAGTTACCACTTAGAATGTAAAATATTTTTAAAACTGTGTTTGAACATATACAGGGTGATTCATGACGTTCTCCCCCCACTTCTATAGCATATTCTACTACTAAAAACAATGAAAAAATGTCATATAAACATAGGTCCAAAAACGCTTCGTTAGCGAGTTACAGCCATCGAAAGATTTCGTCATGGTTCATGGGCAAAAAATGAAATAATATTGTACATAACTTATGGAAAGGTATATTAGGATTGAAATTCCATGATTTCATATGTATTTTCACATGGAAAAGCTAATAAAATAGGTTTGAGAACTGTACCTTAAGTAGTTTTTGAGTAATCCGGGTTAAAATTGGGATATTAGGACAAAAAATTCAGTTTAGCGTACAGAAACGTTGTTAAATTGGTTACAAAGGCACACAACTTTCGTACATTATTTGTTTAGAATTTAATTCTGAGTAGATTGATATAAGTTGTGTAAAAAATACTACAGAAATAAGAACAGAAACTCAAATTTATTAAATTAAATACATTATTAATGCAAAAGAAATTACTATACAAATTAAACAAAATCATTGCTTTGGTCTAACAAATGCAATTATTATTATAATTGTTATTAAGAATAAAACTAAGAGTAAATAATAAATGATAAATCCAAAAAAATAAACAATAAACATTGTCCAGCATCATTTTACAACCAATAACAACGTAATATTGTACGCAAAACCTTTTTCTAATTTGTTTAATTTTTTTCCTAAGTTGGTAACGCATGAACAACAGCTGATCAACAATTATTTCCTGATCCGGTTTGTACATAACCTGTTCATTACAGTATAACAGTACTGTAGTAGTGTTTTGCAAGTTACAAAAGCTATTTGTGTGAAGTGCATTGCAATAATAATTGTTTTCTGCGAGTTGTCTATTGGTTGTTTTGTCAGTGAAATAATGCCTTACGTATTTACATCGGAAGAATATGCTGATATGGTTTTTATTTTGGGTTATTGTAATGGTAATGCTAAAGCTGCTAGAGATGAATATGAACTACATTACCCTAATAGGAGGATTCCAGATTCCAAAACAATACGTGAAACTTTCCTCACTCTTCGGGATACAGGATCACTACCAAGTATTCGTACTAGTTATGAACGTGCTTTCCAACATGATGATAATAACATTATTAACGC
Organism: Stictocephala bisonia; assembly: GCA_035578905.1. Classification (NCBI taxonomy): domain Eukaryota; kingdom Metazoa; phylum Arthropoda; class Insecta; order Hemiptera; family Membracidae; genus Stictocephala; species Stictocephala bisonia. The sequence goes on from JAQJVL010000284.1 coordinate 820,154, forward strand.
TGTTCTCCGAAGTCCAGGTGTAAGTACACGGCGTCTCTCTAGGCGGATAGGAGTTTCACAGTCAACTGTGTGGAGATCACTCAAGCGACATCAATTTCATCCATTTCATAAACAAAAGGTTCAACATCTACAGCCGGGGGATGGCCCACTTCGCTTGGAGTTTTGCTACTTTTTAAATACTAATCAACAACTGTACAAGCGTATTCTCTTTACTGATGAAGCACAGTTCACTAGGGATGGGGTCAACAACTTGCACAATGAGCACTCATGGGCTCAAGAAAATCCTCATGAGGTAATTGAACAGAACTTTCAACACCGATTTAGTGTCAATGTCTGGTGTGGTCTTATACACAATTGGCTGATTGGACCATTCATACTACCTGCACGACTAAATGCTGAGTTTTATTTGCACTTCCTTCAAGATGAGTTGCCACAGCTGCTTGAGGATATTCCTTTGCATCTCAGACGAAATTTGTTCTTCCAGCATGATGGAGCACCTCCCCACTTTTCTCGGGCCGTTATTACTCACTTGAATGATCAATTTCCTGGACGATGGATTGGCCGTGGAGGGCCTTACCCTTGGCCACCAAGATCACCAGATCTATCTCCATTGGATTATTGTATCTGGGGATGGATGAAAGGTCTAGTCTACAAGACAAGAGTTAATTCGCGAGAAGAATTAACTGCCCGTATTATGGATTCTGCTACACAGCTAAAGGAACACCCAAGAAAATTGAGAAATTCAACAAAAGCAGTACACAAACGTGCTTTAAAATGCATCGAAAATGGAGGCCTCACTTTTGAACATGTACTGTAATAAAAAACATGTCTAAAGTTGGGAAAATCAATTTGTTGTTCTTTTAAGGTAATTTATGTATTTAATTTAATAAATTTGAGTTTCTGTTCTTATTTCTGTAGTATTTTTTACACAACTTATATCAATCTACTCAGAATTAAATTCTAAACAAATAATGTACGAAAGTTGTGTGCCTTTGTAACCAATTTAACAACGTTTCTGTACACTAAACTGAGAAAAACTGAATTTTTTGTCCTAATATCCCAATTTTAACCCGGATTACTCAAAAACTACTTAAGGTACAGTTCTCAAACCTATTTTATTAGCTTTTCCATGTGAAAATACATATGAAATCATGGAATTTCAATCCTAATATACCTTTCCATAAGTTATGTACAATATTATTTCATTTTTTGCCCATGAACCATGACGAAATCTTTTGATGGCTGTAACTCGCTAACGAAGCGTTTTTGGACCTATGTTTATATGACATTTTTTCATTGTTTTTAGTAGTAGAATATGCTATAGAAGTGGGGGGAGAACGTCATGAATCACCCTGTATGTTAAAGGCAAGATATTTAGACTAACAAACAATGGGTGTGATGGTTCCATTCTGCTTTTATTTTTAATTCTGTAACGTTATAAATTTCTTTTGTTGGATTATTAAGGTCCTCAGATTGGTTTCAAAGGTTCTGCCCCAGCAAAATAAACCATAGTCTAATCTACTATGCACAAGCAAGTAGTTATAATGTTCTTAGAACATTGTCTGGACACAAAGTTTTAAAATGTTCTTAATATACTATTTAATTTTTTTTTTTCAAATGTTCTATATGATTTTTCCAATTCATTTTCTGATCAAGAGTTAAGCCAAGATATTTTAAGCTGTCAGTTTGTTTAACAATATCACAGTCTATAACACACCTAGTTTTACTGCAAACACAGTTTACACATTTATAGATTATTTCATTATTGAATTTAATGTCATTTCTTAACCTAAAATTAATATACTTTCTCATTTCTGGATTTAATATATTATTTTCTCTAAATCACAATTGAATCGCATTAAGATCCTTATTCAATGTATTATTTATAACCGTTCAGCAATATAGATAAGAAACAGAATTGCTCCCAAAACTGACTCTTGGGGTACACCATTATTAATAGGCTTTCTTAAAAGAATCTTATGATCTACAGTATCAAACGCCTTTTTAATGTCTAAAAAAATTGCACCGACCTTCTTACCAATGTTTAAGGAAAAATAAATGGCATCCATAAACTGCTTTAAAGCTGCTTCAGTGTTCATCCCTGCTCTGAAACCAAACTGACTTTGACTAAAAAATTAATTTTCTCAAGGAATGTTACTAATTTGTTCTTCATTAATTTCTCAAAGATCTTCGCAAACGTAGAAAGGAGAGATATTGGTGTAAAATTACTAAAATCATTGACAGGTCCATTTTGTGCAAAAGAATCACCACAGCTGTTTTTATAATATCTGGAAATACACCTTCCTTAAAACTTAAATTAACCAAATATAATAAAACTTTCATTAATTTTAGGATATGCAATTTTAACCATGTAAGAACTAACATTATCAATTCCTGGAGACTTTCCATTTTTAGGCGTAGTGTGGGATGAAAATGTTTCATGGAAACAACACATATGTCAATTACAAACTCAACTACGCAAAAGCATATGAACATTCTATTTTTTAAGAAACCTTCTATCCGACGATTTGATGTGTATGCTTTATTTTGCTTTAATTCACTCACGTTTAGTGTATGGTATATAGTCCAGCCCGCAACAATGTTCTAAATCCATTAGAAATCACACAAAAACACTTTATTAGAATCATTTCGCTAAAATCTAAGCGTGAATCTTCCTTGCCACTCTTTCATTTTTTCAAAATACTTCCGTTAAAATAGACTTTCATTTTTAAAGTGCTTAAGACATTTTTTATTCGAAGTGGAAATTACAAAACAAAGCAATTTCAATTTTATACCCGAGCTGCTTCAAAGTTTACTTTTATCAAACCCAAAGTAAAAAAAATAATTTATCAAAAAACATTTGTATTTCTAGGTCCACGTATATTTAATTGGTGGAATTAAATATATGTGGAATATTTATTTATTTCGAATAACATATTTATTGGTCGGTAGCGTAGTTGGTTCAATCCCAGCTTCATGTGCTAAAGGTTCTCAGTTCGATCCCAATCAGAGTCAATACATTTTGAGAAGGATCAGCTGATAACCACCGGCTGTTCATTTGTCATTGGGCTATTAATTAATGACACTTTCTAAGGAATAGTCGGCCTTAGTTTGTAACAATGACTACATTCGCTCATCTACACTCATCACACTCATTCGAAATCCATATTCGCCCATATCTTGACGATCGGCGTCTTATGAATAAATAAATAAAAAAAATAAATAATAAATTACCAGAAGGAATAAAGCAAGCCAAAAATGTCAACTTATTTTAAATAAAATTAAAACTATGGCTTCTTGATAAAGATGATATTGACGATTTACTTATGATACTACAATTAATTTGTTTCTTGCTTATAAATCCCTTATTTGTTCTATAGTTATAATAAATCTGCCTTTATGTTTATAAATCTTTTAATTTGTTCTATAAGTCAGATTTGTATTTAAATTTGAAACTTTTCTCTTTATAATTTGTTTTTTTCTAATCTTAAAGTAAATTTAATTCCTGTCTCTCCTCTTTGTTAGTAGGCCCCTATAATGTAATGACACTGCAGTGGGCCACTAAGTTTTACTAGCTAATTTTAGACTCTCTATTATACTCGTAAGTTTTTATGTTTACTTATTTTGTGCTTGTCATCTCTTGACACGACGATAAGTTATTCCAATTTTGAGAATTTTTATTTTGTAATTGATTTTGTTATTGTGGAATAAATATTTTCTTATTCTTATTATTTTAGAGACATAATTACACTAGTCAAGTCCTCAGCTAATACAGGATATAAAAACATAGATCTTAATGAATAATTTGTCTTTAAAATATCCTTAAGGTGGCAAGTCTCAAAGTCAGTTGGTTTTATTTTCTGGATATTTAAATTATCTACTATAGACAAAAAGTAGTTATTAAATTAATTGCAAATTATCTGAGTATCACTTACATCACTACCATTTATACTTAACTTATTGATATATTTTTTTGTTTTTGTCCAGTTATATCATTAACAATCCGCCAAGTAGCCTTCGAGTCACGATTACACTTTTTAAAAAGATCTTAATAATACATATTTTTAGTGTTAAGAATTTCTACTTGTAATTTATTTCTAAATTTAATAAAATAACTTGTTAGCTTTATATTGTTTGGATGTTTTTTAACTTTATCATAAATTTTGTTTTTCAATTTTATCTTTATGCAAATATGATTATTTATCCAAGGTTTGATTTTCTTCAGATTGTTAAGTTTCTTAAAAACCCAACTGTCAAATACTGCCTTTTGAAACAAAGAGTGAAAATGGTCAAAAGCTATTGACGGATTGCTATTGGAATAAACCTCAGACCAGTTCGTCTTATCTAGATTTGATAACAGTAGGTCATAGTCTGTGCGATATGTCTCCAAACCGGATTGTTCACCCGCTTGCACTACAGGCCTCAAAGTCACCGTCACCATTGTTGCCGAGTGATCAGTGATCCCTGCGTGTATAACTTTAGCACACACATCCATGGCATTCTTATTGGCCAACCTTACATAAGCATGGATCTATATATGATATTATTTCATCAGTTATTCGTGTTTGTTGCCTTAATAAACATTCAAACTCGTTTAGTGCCATAATTGTGCTGTAACGCTCAATTGTATAAGTATTTTCAAGTAAATTTAAATTAATGTCACCAATAAAGAACATATTTTTATTTAGTTTAAAATTATTGATCATTTAAAAATTCATTTATAAAAAAAAAAAAAAATGCTTATCAAATCTATGTAGTCTGTATATGTCTAGAATGCAGATGGATTTTAAATAACATTAAATTTCTAATTTTAATGTCAGCTGATTGAAAATTTGCTGATTCACAGGAAACAGTTTCAATATATTTTTCATATATAATACACCCTCCCTCCAGCTCTATTTTCTATATTTGGTTTGATATAACTTAAATAATTTTGTTATATCAAACCAACCTGTAGAGTTGAAGTTCATCATTTTTTATCCATACTTCTCTTAAAATTATTATTTCGGGAAACAACTTTCGACTACTTAACTCTACCACAAAAGTATCAAAATTACTTCTCATACTTTGATGCAATACATCCAAATTATTCCATTCGATAACACAATCTTTATTTATATTTGATTAGTAAACTAAGAGAACTGATTTAAATCCATGAAATATTCTGTTATATCCCATACTATATAAATAAAATAATTAAAACTCTGCAACTAGAATATATTTATGTTAGTAACAGAGAATAAACTTCAACAATATAGACGATAACAAAAGTAAAATTTAAAAACTTAAACGACAACGAAAGATAAATTTAACAGTATTAATAAGAACGAAGAATAACTTTTTTTTAAATATATGAAATAACAACAAATACGCTTTATCAATATGAATAATAGCAACAATTTGAACTAATAATAACATTTAATAGGACAGATAAATAACAACTATTCAACAACAGTATTAAGTTAAATTTTAACCAAGATATGTTTAGTTTGTATGTTTGACATTATACTATTAATACTTTAAGATTTGAATCTTCAGCTGTTAAAGCAAAAATAAATGAAATGAATACGTTTGAAATAGGTTAAGTAATATAGTACAATTTTTATAATCGTAGACTCAGCCGGGCCCTACTAACCCAAACCAATGAATGCAACCAGAAGAGTCATTCCTGCATCGAGTGATCTAATTTGAGCAAATGTTTGTAAGACACCCTTTACAATGATACTCTTCCTCGCCCCTTGCCTACCGCCGCTTCCGGAGTCGAAGTCTACCATTATAAAAACTGAACTATACCACTGGGTATTTATACTAATAAATGCAAGTCATGTGAGTGATATACTGTTAATCTACTATTATTTGTAGTCAAAAGAGCGAGCATTAGGGTTGGCATGCAATGCGTGCAGGGGTGTCCCCTAGTCTCTATATATAAAAGAGAAAGCCCTCACTTACTCATCATTAACCATCCCACTTCCTGTAGTCCTACAGGGCTGAAATTTGGAACAAATGTTTGTTGTAGGCTAAATAGTACAACTAAAGTATTTTCATCTTGATAAAATACTCCTAAGGGGTAGAAACCGCCCATAACAAATTGTTCCATAAGGATAACATTGAATTTATTTTAGTAAATAAATAAGATCTGTTTTGTATATAAATAAACATATTTATTGTGATTTTGTTATCATATTGACAGGATTTAACCCATTGGCAACCCAGTTATCATGCAGTCAGCTGATCCTAAAGAATTCCATTAATTATACTGAAAGTGCAATGTTTCACCATAAATTAAATAAATATGTTATTTATTGTTTAAATATATTAAACCCTTATATTTTCATGATCCCCAGCAAATTATCTACAATTTATACTAGTTTTCAATGTTTTAAAACTAAAAATTCAAATATTTTGTGTTTATAAAACAAATATGTTTATGAATTTTTGAAAGTTGGATATTTTAAAAAATAATTATTTAGTTCTATACCTTGTTTAAATAATGTTTTCTTGTACAGAATATAATTTTCTACATAAACTTTATTCGTTTTGGTACCTCATTTAGTTGTTGTTGTTTTTTTAGAAATTATTTTGTAAAATACTATAAATGTCAAAACTGGGTTTTGAATACAATTTTTTTTATATGGCATGTATGTATTAAAATATTTTTATGCTTATATGTTCTCTAATTTATATGAAAAAGTAATTTTACAAATAAAATTCCTAAAAGGGATTTATTTGCTGTATATAGAAGAAAGCAATTTTATGTAAACAAACAGAATGTCTTCAATAACTAACCCTAATCTACATAAATAACCTTATTATGTTTGTAATTTATAAATTTACAACAGTGAATAATACACAATAGTGTTTTTAACTAAAACGTCATAGCAATTTACAAACTAACCCCATACAAACAAACAACAATGTGTGCCAACTGCCGAGGAGAGTAGTATGGTCAAGGTTACACAACAATACTGAAATTTCAAAATAGTGTTTTTTGTTGATATATTCAATATATATTATAAATTCAGTTATGGTCATTTAAAAATAATGTTTAAAGACTTAAGAAGCTAAATATATCATATTATTGAACTAATAATATTGTTTAATGTCTAATAATAGTTTCTTAATATAGCTTGTCAGCATCACGGGTAAACTAGTGATCGTGGTTTCGGGTCTCGGCGGACCATCACGAGTTAGAGTTATCTCGTGATGAGTTGTCAATGGGTTAAACATTTCCTATCCTATTTTATCCTAATTAATTAATCTATAATGCACTCTGTTAATGATTGTGAAGTGAGTTTATTTAGTTTTGAGTTTTACTTTCTTATATACCCTTTTTGAATAGTACAAAACTGTAATTAAATGACTGATGAGTTTAAAATTTCCAACACATTTAAGCTATATACTGAAGAAAACAGAGAGTACATAATAAACACTCCTGTACAAAATAAATAAGGTGTATTAGTATTGTTTTATTTACTGTAACACAATGAAATTCCTCTTAGGAAATTTTATTTAATTTAACATTGTCTATGACCAGGGCCGTAACGTTAACTTAGGGGGCCCCGGGGCAAGACTGGCTGGCGGGGCCCCCCCTAATACCTTACTCGCGCGCACACGAGCGTCAATATTCATTACAATTCTATAACAATATAGGTATGCTTTTATTTCCTTTACCATTTTTCATGTAAATGGTGTTTAATAATCTGCCTAATCATTCTGTACCTATTAATAACTAACTAATTTTAAAAATAATTTTATGAAGGTTAAAAAAACATTTTTGAAAGTTTTATAATTACTCATTTACTTTTTTAATACTATACAAAATAAGATTATTACACTTTTCAAAAGATAAAAATTGATTTTTTAACAGATTAAAAAAAGATTCCAAAATTACAAAATTATAAACTTGGTTTAATTACTTTAAAATTATTTGATTACTGGAACATTTGTTTCCTTCTATGAGCCTTCAAGCAGGCAAAGTCATCAATAACTTTATCAAAATTAATTTTTTGAGCTCTGTCATTTTCGATTGAGAGTAGTGTCAAACTACTTAGTCTTTCTTGTGCCATTGTACTTCTAAGATAGTTTTTTATTAATTTAAGTTTAGAAAAAGATCGTTCAGCTTTGGCAACTGTTACAAGCACTGTTAAGTACATTATGCACGCTGTGCACACATCAGGATAAGTCGAAGAAAGCGAACTATGCTCAACAATCAAAAGTTCCGCAAATTCTTTTACAGTTTTCAGTTTCACAAGCTTCTTTTGGAATGTCTGTTTAACACTACACAACTGAGAAGGGAAACTGTGAGAAACATCATTTGAAAACTTGTTAACAAATTCACTGGCTTTCTTGTGAATTTCATCTTTTGGAGCATTTGCCAAGTAGTCTGGTTGAATCACTTGGTAGGTATCCAAAACTGATTGCATTCCTTGGAAGCGGTGGTCTAACTGGGTGAAGAGAGTGTCAATCATGGGGTTGAATACTGTCACTCTGAAGCAAGATTCTGGATCAACTAGCCGTTCATCTTGACATAGTTCATCAAAATGTTTTTTGGCTTTTTTAACCCTTCCTTCTTTGAAGTTCTGAGTTATGCCCCAAACCTTACAAATATTTATCGCTTTTGCCAAGAATCCTTCAAAATTCCCTCGCATCTCTGTCATCTTTAGCAATGCCTCTCCCAGAAGCTCGTTTGCTGATGAGAGGTCCAAAGTTTCGGATTGTAGGGCCTTGGATACGATGTTCAGTGCACCGAGAACCTCACACTGCACGACTAAAAGCAAAACGAATTCAAAGGTTTCAAGTTTGTTCTTTAATTGTTGTGCCTCGTTTCTCTCTTTGCTTCTTTTTGACGTCAAAACAATGCGAGTGAGGCTTCTTATCACATCACCAAACCTCTGTTTTAACGCATAAACTGCATCGTGCCTGCCAGCCCATCGCGTTGGATTCAAAGATTTCAGCGTTACGTTTGCAATGCTTTGCTGGTTTTCACTGTCGTACATTGATTTTAGATCTTCCCATCGGACGATGCTGTGCCCGAAGAAATTGTAAACGTTTTGGACGGTTTCAAAAAACTGACTGACAACCCTGTTTCCTTCTACAGCATCTTTTAACACAAGATTAAGGTTATGAGCGGCACAGTGCACAAAGTATGCGTGAGGAGATTTTTCTTTGATGCGCTGTTGAACACCATTGTACACACCACTCATCACAGCAGCTCCGTCGTAGCCCTGTCCACGACATTTGGATGGGTCTAAATGTTTTTCAGCCATAGATTTAAAAATTTCATTTGCAAGGCCATGCGCCGATTGATCTTTTACCTGTTTAAAAGATAAAAAAGACTCACAAACTTTAATTTCAACAGGTTTACCATCTTCATCATTTAATATTTTTACATATCTATAGACTTCACTCAACTGATCCACTTTAGAGATATCCTGAGTGGTATCAAAAATCAATGAAAAAAACAAGGCACTTTGTAAATCACTTATTATATCATTTTTAACATGTTGTGCTAACAGATTGATTAGTTCATTTTGGATTTGAGGACTTAAGTACTTCACTGTTCCTCCTGGACGCTGAAGTAGCTCTTCCAAAACTGGGTCGTATTTTGACAGCAACTGAACAATTGACAAAAAGTTGCCTTTGTTGGTAAATTCCATCTTCTCACAAGACCCTCGAAAAGCAAGGTTGCATGTTGCAAGAGTTAGAGTAACATTTAAGATTCTTTCAAGAACCCGCCGCCAAAAGCTCCTTTCACTCTCAAAATCTTTTTGAATTACTTCCTCCAAAGTACCATGTTTTCGCCACTGTTCATAAATTACACAAGAGTTTGCATGGTTTCTAGACGCTTCATGAGATACTATACGTTCTGAAAGATGCTTCCAGTCTCGAACACCAGTGGTTGAAAAGAGTGATAAATTACACTGGTCTTGCGCTTTAGGTATATCCGAACAAAACAACCAACAGGGTAGGCAGTAAACACAATCACTATTTTTAGAGTAACCTAGCCAGTTTCGTTTTAATTTTAACCCAGCCTTATTATTAATGTAATAATAAGTGTTTGAAAAAGATCGACCTCGTTGATCTTTAGGAAACGGCCCGTCTGGTTGCAAAGGGCCAGATGCCACCAGCAAACGTTTCGTGTCTTGATTTTTTGGAAGATTGGGGAATGAATCATAAACTATGTCGATGGATACATTTTCTTCATCTTTAGATACATCTTCCTCAGCAATTTTTTCCTGTAAACATTCTGCCGTTCCTGAAGCGCTCGCCTGGGGTGAAGTGCAGGGCCGTAACGACCACCGGGGCAACCGGGGCACCGCCCCGGGGCCCCCGATAGAGGGGCATAATTGCGTACTACTTCCGAAAAACGTATTTTTTATATATTTAAAAATCAACGAAAATTTTATAATAAAAATGTAAAAAACTAGAGACTGAATTTTGAACTTAAAAAATATACGATAAAAATATTTTTAAGACAAATAAGCTTATACAAAATCATAAAGAAATATAATTTTCTTACGTCAATAATTATTGCTCGGGAGTGAGTCATTGCCCAGCCGGATGTTTGAGATAAACGATAAACATACTACTGTAACCGGAAGTGCACAGGTGTTCCCACGACATCGAAAGACGTCTGCGTTGCCAAACTTTGCTAAGATAAAAAATAATCTTGACAATACTGTATAGTGTTTGCTTCTCGTCATTACCTCTCAGTACGTGGTTGTGATAGGACATTCGGGACTAATCGTGACTAAGTTGTTTGTGCTGTAATTTACTCAGTTTTTGCGATCGACCTCTTCCTAAAGTGTGTGCTAGTGTGCTAGTTATAATGAAACGGTCATATTTAAGTGGAAGTAAAAAAAGACAACTTAAGAAAAGAAGAGATGAAGAGTGTGCAAAAAATTCAAAGTTATCCCAATGGCTGGGTAGCGCCAGTGCAAGTCATTCATCAAGTGATACTAACAATACAGGTAAATTATCGTATTTCAAATAATACTCTAGGCTTAATTTTTAAGATTGTATTGCCAGAATTCTACATTTTTCTGCTACTCAGCTAAAATTTAACTCATAAAAAGTGGTTTCAGTATTCCGCTAAGATCTTGCTTTTACTGCATTGATAATTAATTGTCATGAATGCTACAGTAGTATCGCTACAGTTTGATATATATTTTTTTTAATTTAGAATCTTTCAACTCTTGAGTTAGTTACAACTAAATTTTGGCAATGGCAAACGATTTCTATACCGAACAGTTTTTTAGGACCTTGATCAAATTAAGGTAAATATTGTAAATTGAATAAAAACCTTCGCGGAATCCGCGTCTATAACTTTATTATCACCACCATGAATTTTTCGAATGTAATTAACATTATGCTAATGTAATACATTATACAGTTCGTTAGACATCAAGGGATTTTATGGTACCCTAATACGTGTTACTCTACTTAATGTATATTTTTTACATTCAAAGCTAATTTACTGTATAGCGCTATTTATGTGTTTAGCGCGCTAAGGAATCAGGTGTTGCCATTTTAGCAACCCACTTTACTTATTTTGCCGAATCCAGCAAAATAAGTATTTTTAATTACTGTACTTTAATAGTACTTTAATTAGGTCTACTTTAATATTACACAGCTCCTTTAAGAAAAATTTTACTGCACTATTGGAACTTACACATGAATTAATTAAAACTAACGTTTTAGTTTAGCAAAAGCAAACTGTTTTTACGGCACTGACGGGTTATTGTGACACGTATTCAGTGCCGGACTGGCAGCTCTGTGGGCCCTCGGCAAAAATTTTATCTTAGTAGTAAACCTCTAATAAACACCATGCAGACGACAACCACGCTCCCACGGTTCGCGGTCGCGACGACAACGCCTCATAGCTGATCCTGGGGGCAGTGGCGCCTATGCAGACAGCTCTTACGTGGTGATAACGAATAAACAATTTTGTTGTCTATGCCAAACATAGACACATGTGTGTCTGATTAGTAATCTGATAAGGGCCCATCGTCAATAATTTCCCTTATTGACGATTAGTTTCACAAAACAGAAGGTCTCCTATTATTGATTACTATATTACAATCTACAAAAATTATGAATTCCTTATACCAACAAACGGACGAAATTGATAATGAATTCCAATATGTTCAGTTTTTAAGTTTCGATTTTCATAATAAAAATTGTCAATCACCTTTATAATTATGACCTAAAATAAATTATTTTAATTTTAGATTCTATGGACATACAACATGAAGTAACTGATAAAAAGGATGAGTCTGAAGATAATTTTGAGAAGTGCGATGAAAAAAAAGACAATCATACATTAGAAACGGTCGAAAATGACGATCTTGTCGGCAGTGTCTACACTTCACCCCAGGCGAGCGCTTCAGGAACGGCAGAATGTTTACAGGAAAAAATTGCTGAGGAAGATGTATCTAAAGATGAAGAAAATGTATCCATCGACATAGTTTATGATTCATTCCCCAATCTTCCAAAAAATCAAGACACGAAACGTTTGCTGGTGGCATCTGGCCCTTTGCAACCAGACGGGCCGTTTCCTAAAGATCAACGAGGTCGATCTTTTTCAAACACTTATTATTACATTAATAATAAGGCTGGGTTAAAATTAAAACGAAACTGGCTAGGTTACTCTAAAAATAGTGATTGTGTTTACTGCCTACCCTGTTGGTTGTTTTGTTCGGATATACCTAAAGCGCAAGACCAGTGTAATTTATCACTCTTTTCAACCACTGGTGTTCGAGACTGGAAGCATCTTTCAGAACGTATAGTATCTCATGAAGCGTCTAGAAACCATGCAAACTCTTGTGTAATTTATGAACAGTGGCGAAAACATGGTACTTTGGAGGAAGTAATTCAAAAAGATTTTGAGAGTGAAAGGAGCTTTTGGCGGCGGGTTCTTGAAAGAATCTTAAATGTTACTCTAACTCTTGCAACATGCAACCTTGCTTTTCGAGGGTCTTGTGAGAAGATGGAATTTACCAACAAAGGCAACTTTTTGTCAATTGTTCAGTTGCTGTCAAAATACGACCCAGTTTTGGAAGAGCTACTTCAGCGTCCAGGAGGAACAGTGAAGTACTTAAGTCCTCAAATCCAAAATGAACTAATCAATCTGTTAGCACAACATGTTAAAAATGATATAATAAGTGATTTACAAAGTGCCTTGTTTTTTTCATTGATTTTTGATACCACTCAGGATATCTCTAAAGTGGATCAGTTGAGTGAAGTCTATAGATATGTAAAAATATTAAATGATGAAGATGGTAAACCTGTTGAAATTAAAGTTTGTGAGTCTTTTTTATCTTTTAAACAGGTAAAAGATCAATCGGCGCATGGCCTTGCAAATGAAATTTTTAAATCTATGGCTGAAAAACATTTAGACCCATCCAAATGTCGTGGACAGGGCTACGACGGAGCTGCTGTGATGAGTGGTGTGTACAATGGTGTTCAACAGCGCATCAAAGAAAAATCTCCTCACGCATACTTTGTGCACTGTGCCGCTCATAACCTTAATCTTGTGTTAAAAGATGCTGTAGAAGGAAACAGGGTTGTCAGTCAGTTTTTTGAAACCGTCCAAAACGTTTACAATTTCTTCGGGCACAGCATCGTCCGATGGGAAGATCTAAAATCAATGTACGACAGTGAAAACCAGCAAAGCATTGCAAACGTAACGCTGAAATCTTTGAATCCAACGCGATGGGCTGGCAGGCACGATGCAGTTTATGCGTTAAAACAGAGGTTTGGTGATGTGATAAGAAGCCTCACTCGCATTGTTTTGACGTCAAAAAGAAGCAAAGAGAGAAACGAGGCACAACAATTAAAGAACAAACTTGAAACCTTTGAATTCGTTTTGCTTTTAGTCGTGCAGTGTGAGGTTCTCGGTGCACTGAACATCGTATCCAAGGCCCTACAATCCGAAACTTTGGACCTCTCATCAGCAAACGAGCTTCTGGGAGAGGCATTGCTAAAGATGACAGAGATGCGAGGGAATTTTGAAGGATTCTTGGCAAAAGCGATAAATATTTGTAAGGTTTGGGGCATAACTCAGAACTTCAAAGAAGGAAGGGTTAAAAAAGCCAAAAAACATTTTGATGAACTATGTCAAGATGAACGGCTAGTTGATCCAGAATCTTGCTTCAGAGTGACAGTATTCAACCCCATGATTGACACTCTCTTCACCCAGTTAGACCACCGCTTCCAAGGAATGCAATCAGTTTTGGATACCTACCAAGTGATTCAACCAGACTACTTGGCAAATGCTCCAAAAGATGAAATTCACAAGAAAGCCAGTGAATTTGTTAACAAGTTTTCAAATGATGTTTCTCACAGTTTCCCTTCTCAGTTGTGTAGTGTTAAACAGACATTCCAAAAGAAGCTTGTGAAACTGAAAACTGTAAAAGAATTTGCGGAACTTTTGATTGTTGAGCATAGTTCGCTTTCTTCGACTTATCCTGATGTGTGCACAGCGTGCATAATGTACTTAACAGTGCTTGTAACAGTTGCCAAAGCTGAACGATCTTTTTCTAAACTTAAATTAATAAAAAACTATCTTAGAAGTACAATGGCACAAGAAAGACTAAGTAGTTTGACACTACTCTCAATCGAAAATGACAGAGCTCAAAAAATTAATTTTGATAAAGTTATTGATGACTTTGCCTGCTTGAAGGCTCATAGAAGGAAACAAATGTTCCAGTAATCAAATAATTTTAAAGTAATTAAACCAAGTTTATAATTTTGTAATTTTGGAATCTTTTTTTAATCTGTTAAAAAATCAATTTTTATCTTTTGAAAAGTGTAATAATCTTATTTTGTATAGTATTAAAAAAGTAAATGAGTAATTATAAAACTTTCAAAAATGTTTTTTTAACCTTCATAAAATTATTTTTAAAATTAGTTAGTTATTAATAGGTACAGAATGATTAGGCAGATTATTAAACACCATTTACATGAAAAATGGTAAAGGAAATAAAAGCATACCTATATTGTTATAGAATTGTAATGAATATTGACGCTCGTGTGCGCGCGAGTAAGGTATTAGGGGGGGCCCCGCCAGCCAGTCTTGCCCCGGGGCCCCCTAAGTTAACGTTACGGCCCTGGTGAAGTGTAGACACTGCCGACAAGATCGTCATTTTCGACCGTTTCTAATGTATGATTGTCTTTTTTTTCATCGCACTTCTCAAAATTATCTTCAGACTCATCCTTTTTATCAGTTACTTCATGTTGTATGTCCATAGAATCTAAAATTAAAATAATTTATTTTAGGTCATAATTATAAAGGTGATTGACAATTTTTATTATGAAAATCGAAACTTAAAAACTGAACATATTGGAATTCATTATCAATTTCGTCCGTTTGTTGGTATAAGGAATTCATAATTTTTGTAGATTGTAATATAGTAATCAATAATAGGAGACCTTCTGTTTTGTGAAACTAATCGTCAATAAGGGAAATTATTGACGATGGGCCCTTATCAGATTACTAATCAGACACACATGTGTCTATGTTTGGCATAGACAACAAAATTGTTTATTCGTTATCACCATGTAAGAGCTGTCTGCATAGGCGCCACTGCCCCCAGGATCAGCTATGAGGCGTTGTCGTCGCGACCGCGAACCGTGGGAGCGTGGTTGTCGTCTGCATGGTGTTTATTAGAGGTTTACTACTAAGATAAAATTTTTGCCGAGGGCCCACAGAGCTGCCAGTCCGGCACTGAATACGTGTCACAATAACCCGTCAGTGCCGTAAAAACAGTTTGCTTTTGCTAAACTAAAACGTTAGTTTTAATTAATTCATGTGTAAGTTCCAATAGTGCAGTAAAATTTTTCTTAAAGGAGCTGTGTAATATTAAAGTAGACCTAATTAAAGTACTATTAAAGTACAGTAATTAAAAATACTTATTTTGCTGGATTCGGCAAAATAAGTAAAGTGGGTTGCTAAAATGGCAACACCTGATTCCTTAGCGCGCTAAACACATAAATAGCGCTATACAGTAAATTAGCTTTGAATGTAAAAAATATACATTAAGTAGAGTAACACGTATTAGGGTACCATAAAATCCCTTGATGTCTAACGAACTGTATAATGTATTACATTAGCATAATGTTAATTACATTCGAAAAATTCATGGTGGTGATAATAAAGTTATAGACGCGGATTCCGCGAAGGTTTTTATTCAATTTACAATATTTACCTTAATTTGATCAAGGTCCTAAAAAACTGTTCGGTATAGAAATCGTTTGCCATTGCCAAAATTTAGTTGTAACTAACTCAAGAGTTGAAAGATTCTAAATTAAAAAAAATATATATCAAACTGTAGCGATACTACTGTAGCATTCATGACAATTAATTATCAATGCAGTAAAAGCAAGATCTTAGCGGAATACTGAAACCACTTTTTATGAGTTAAATTTTAGCTGAGTAGCAGAAAAATGTAGAATTCTGGCAATACAATCTTAAAAATTAAGCCTAGAGTATTATTTGAAATACGATAATTTACCTGTATTGTTAGTATCACTTGATGAATGACTTGCACTGGCGCTACCCAGCCATTGGGATAACTTTGAATTTTTTGCACACTCTTCATCTCTTCTTTTCTTAAGTTGTCTTTTTTTACTTCCACTTAAATATGACCGTTTCATTATAACTAGCACACTAGCACACACTTTAGGAAGAGGTCGATCGCAAAAACTGAGTAAATTACAGCACAAACAACTTAGTCACGATTAGTCCCGAATGTCCTATCACAACCACGTACTGAGAGGTAATGACGAGAAGCAAACACTATACAGTATTGTCAAGATTATTTTTTATCTTAGCAAAGTTTGGCAACGCAGACGTCTTTCGATGTCGTGGGAACACCTGTGCACTTCCGGTTACAGTAGTATGTTTATCGTTTATCTCAAACATCCGGCTGGGCAATGACTCACTCCCGAGCAATAATTATTGACGTAAGAAAATTATATTTCTTTATGATTTTGTATAAGCTTATTTGTCTTAAAAATATTTTTATCGTATATTTTTTAAGTTCAAAATTCAGTCTCTAGTTTTTTACATTTTTATTATAAAATTTTCGTTGATTTTTAAATATATAAAAAATACGTTTTTCGGAAGTAGTACGCAATTATGCCCCTCTATCGGGGGCCCCTTCGGGGCCCCCTAGGCTCGGGGGCCCCGGGGCGGTGCCCCGGTTGCCCCGGTGGTCGTTACGGCCCTGTCTATGACGTTGGTATTCTTTCAGGATTCCTTTTGCAAGGATAAATATTGCAATAATCTTTGTTACAAACTGATTGAGTGCAACAAAATCAAATGTAAACTACTTTTAAAGAATGATACATTAAATCACAGAATATAGACAGATACAGAAGCCCCACGGTATAGGAAATAATGAAACGGGCAGTTCGTGGTATTTCTCAAAATGAAGGCGTAGAGACGGTCGCTAACTGGCGCGGCGTTGCCAGATCATAGTGCGGGATTCCCGTTTTCCCACAGTGGAGGGAGGAATACAGAATGGACAGAGAACTCCAATCGACAGTCAGACTGAGGGCAAGGCCCGGAATAGGCCTACTCCCGCTTACGTTCACTGAGTTGCATTTACTCCGCGTATTTTGACCCTATACATTCTCTTGTTTGAATTTTAGCCAAATTCTTCTAATACATAAGTTATACGTTGAGCAAATGAAACCTATATTATGCACTTCTAAATAAAGGGGATTGTTTAATTGTATTATTTGTATTCTTAATAAACAAGTCTATGAAACTTTTATGATAATTTATCAAATTAAATTATGAAACAATTAATTGTTTAAGGAAGATAAAATAACGATGGATGATGAGAAAACCAAAATTTTTATTCTGCAGTTAGCTTGGGCATTGTCAGTGATATTACACCACGAGGAACTATAAAATATAACATATAATTTAGACATACATACTATACAGAATTTATTAACCATCATTTCTCAATACATCCCTCTCATAAGCTCATTATTTTTATTCATTTTTATTAGGGCTTACTATTTTTAAACCTTTCAATTTGCCAAATTGATTGATTTTTTTACTTATTTTATACCGACTGAATATCATCAATGTTTATAGATACTATATACTGTACCTGAGCAGATACAGAGACAAGCAAATTGTATTGATGGCACATGCTTTTAAGGATCCTTGAAACATATAATTAGAAGTTATACTTTTAACTATTGATACATTTATGAACTATTTACATTAATAAACATTTGATTAAACCCAAAAACAAAACATAAATTATTGTTACATAAATACGCCCTAAAAGCGTTATACAATACAAAATAAATACTGTAAACACATAGTAAACATATGGACTATTTTAAAAATTACATCTTATCGCCACAATTTCTCATATCTCGATCTTTCATAACCACATTATTTTTATTCATCTTACTCAACCCTCTGTTTCCCCCAACCCTTTTAACATTTTTAAACCTTTCAATTTGGCCAATTTAATAGAGCGCTTATTACTGCTTGTAGATACTTTAAAGTGGAGGGATTAAGAGACAAAAAAGAAAAATTGGTGACACAGTTAAAAGACTGATTTATATCCAAGTCTTTAGAACAGATAAAAGTCTTAAACACAATTACTAAGAGAAATTAAATTATCAAATTATGTATGGATAAATAACCATACAAATTAGTTACTTCACAAGACAAAAGATTAAATTTGTTTGTCATGACATTCAAATGTCATCCTACTCTGTAAAGGATAATCCTTTCCAATTCCAGTTTGGACAGTTAATTCTCTTAAATAGACCTTTCATGGAATACCAAACTTGGCTTAGATTTAAGATGATCGTTCAACTCCTCACGGGCCGTACCAGTGAAAGGATGAAAAGTCACTAATGGCATGAAAAAGTAGGTTTTTGTGACCAAGATGATGTGCAAGATTTCACTTTTATATGTTAAGTCATATAAAAGCTGTGACAGCATTTCTATATTTGTTCACTTTGTATGCACGCTACTATGTACATGTTTCCGATGTACATAGTAGCGTGTACATTTTAACAATTTAACATTTTAATTTAGTATTTTTCAGTTTACTCATGGCATTGTTATAGTTTTAGACAATAGAAGATAATTGACAATGCGGGGATAAGACACAGAAGACGTTTGATTAATTTATATTAACACATGGCAGAAATGGCTCAAGGAAAATAATCTAGACCTAAATGATGTGTATTATTTAAAAAATTTCTTTCACTTACCACAGTTCTCCACGACAACTTGTGATAGGTGTTTTGGGAACCTTAACATCCGCAGTGATTCTATTTGTATACATTTTTACACTTAAACTGTTGTAGTCTTTCTTTCTCTCCATTAAAACACTAAGTTATAACAAAACACAATGATAAAATAACCGAAACCAAACCAATTTTATTCAGAAACTAGGAAACACCCCTGCCCGCTTCGCATGCCAACCCCGTCGTCACTCGCTGTGCTCGTGAGATATGGGTCACCTGCGGCCTCGTGGGGGAGCTCGGCCTTCGGCCACGCCAAGACGCTCTGCTACAGGCCTCGTGGGGGAAGGTTCGGCATGCGGTCTCACCAAGAAACTGCTACAGTCCCATTTGAGGAACTCGGCCTGTGGCCTCGTGGAGGAACTCGGCCTACGGCCTCGCCAAGACGCTCTTCTACAGGCAATTATGGAACTCGGCCTACGGCCTAGTGAGGGAAAGTTCGGCTTGCGGCCTCACCAAGATACGGCTACAGTCCATTTGTGGATCTCGGCATGTCACCTCGTGAGAAAGATTCGCCCTCTGCCTCGTCAGGATTTTTAACCAGTATGACCATTAATTTTGGTTTTTGGGGCAGCAGAACCCCTAAACATAGACTTTTCTCAAATCTGATTGTAAATTAGTATTTAAGAGAAAAATACTTTTATTTTGATACCCCACTTGAGTGTATTAGTTTGACATTAGTACTCAATTTTGGGTTTTGGAGCTTCTTTTTATTGGGGGGGGGGGGGGGCAGAACCCTTAAACGTTGTCTCTTCCAAGATGTAAAGGTAAAATGTAATTTTTGAGATAAATACCTATAGTTTGATGCTCCACTTGTAAGTTTTATTTTTGTACTACCCTTTTACTGGTTTTAGGAGTTTTTTGTTTTGTTTTAGGCGCATTTACCCCTTAATATTTATCCTGTTCAAAATCTGATATTGTATTTGGATTCAGGAGAGCAATGGCTTTAAATTGATACATCACTTGAGTAGATTAGATCAGTTTTTAAAATTATTACTTTTTTAAAATTTTCAGGTTTTAAGCCCCCGATACCACAAATGTTTGAGTTATTAAGCTGAAATTCATATATAAGGTGCTCGTTTGTTACACGTGTAGAACTGTGATTGTTTGGACATTTTACTAAAGATTTTCTTCAACTTAGGTAATAAAAACTACTTTTTAGTGATTTTTTCCATTAGGAAAAAATTTTCTTTTTATGTATGGAAAGGATGCAGGAAGTAGATGAACACGTGATCGGCGCGCGTTCTTTGAACTTTACCTCAAATATTATTTTCCATCTAGTTTGAAGGAAACAGTATTCCTTCTAACATATGAGACGCCGACACAACGTTGTGCGTATTTTAAGGCGAATATGAACGATGATATGAGTGTAGTCTGGTTACTAACTGAGTTTAACTGTTCCTCAGAAAGTGCAATTTATTAATAGCCCAACAGTCAGGGCATCTATCGGACCTGCAGCTTTCCGTAAAATCCGAACCACGTAGTGTTGGTCTGATTTTCAGCTAACGGACAAGTCTGACACTCAGTTCTCTTCCCTACACAACATCCGAACCTTGACTACCATCCAACATGAACACCCCATACGTCTCTAGTAGTGTCCACGTCGATGGCAACCATTGTGCGGACGCCGTGTCGGTATTAAGAGGACCGAGCATGGAACCTATCGCCTTCAATCTCCCAAACACTTTGTCCCCATTCGAGATTCATGTTCCTTTAAACATGTTTTACCCATTTAAAATTTAAAAAAATAATAGTAATAATCCAAAACCTAATGTTTTCTTAAACTAGGGGATACCACAGCACGCTAAGTGTGCAAAACTGGCTACGCTCATTTCACTCACTCATGTAATTTTGTTATTTTTCTTCGTATTACACGCTTAACATTGTTTCAATACACTGTTAAAAATAACCTCTTATGTCAAGTGTGCAACAGTGTCAACGGTGCACGTCATAAGATTTCTCAATGTTAGGTTAACAATGATTTGCTAGTATTGGGATACTATTATCTGCCTTAATTTAGCTTTTTTAGAAAAACTGTTGACAAATCCCCTCTTAGTATATGTCTATAGCCTATAATGAATGTTTACAGCAAATTTCGTGGTCTAATGATTTTTGAGAATTTGTGATTAGTCAGTGTTGTTTGGCTTTAATAATACTTATAGAAATCATCTCCCTAGCCACGATAAAATCGGAAAACATTTGTTCTTTGTAATAGGATTATTTATATATTATATTTATCTAATTTTCAGTTAGTCAAGTTTTGAGCGAAAATAGCACCCTACTGATGAATACATGAAGAAACGTTTATAATAATGTATTTTTTAAATAGTTGATTAAGCTACGTGTATGGAATTTTAGTCTGACAACGCCAATAAAATAATAAAGTATACAAAATAATTTTACTAACATTTATGTAGGCTATTATTTACAAATTTGCAAGTATTTATTGTTATTATTATTACTATCTTAAATACATTCATGATAGTAAGCTATTACACTTACTTTATTCATTTACACGGGCCTTTACACGGGCAAAATATTTTTCCATATATTTTATTTACTTATTTTTACTCGTGTGTACAAAATCTAGGTCTCACCAAGTTATGCAAAACTTGTCGGTGAAGACCTATAGTAAACAAGAGAAACAAAAACGTATTATAGGAAAGAAAACCTGATTATTTTAATTTTTTTCTAGTAATTACTAAGATTGGGCGGTTTAGGGCAGGCACCGAATGAAACAAACAATAATTGTCAATAAAAAAATTGAATATGAATATTACGTTTTAACAGTAAAAGATGTACAGTAATATTAAACTCCGCATATGCATCAATGTTTCACTGCTCGTGCCATTCACGAGGGACTGTTGCAGTTGACTAGCCTGAGAGACCAAAGTCGATGCGTAGCGAGGGATTTCTCCCTGGCCGGCTGGGCCGGCCGGCCAGCCACAGTTTGGCAACCGCGCTTGGCCGGTTTTTACCACTAGCGCTGCGTATGATCTGGCCGGTGAGTTAAGCGATCTCGCGTTTCAAAATTTAGCATTGCGTGGGGCTTCTGTATCTGTCTATATTCTGTGATTAAATTAACAAATCAAAAGTATTTCCTCAATAATCCCCTGAAATATATAAATCACTCTTCCTGTGACGCTATTTACAATAACCTTTTCCCTCCTCAGACCTGAATTCTCAAACGAAACAATCACAGGAGACTAGTCTTGTTCTCTCTTACTTAAAATATCTCTGATGACAAATGGTAAATATAAAAGCACTAAAAATCTCGTAAAACTTTGTTTTGTGTCGGCAGCTGTGCAACTTTTGGGACCAACCATTATGAAATCAGCTGAATGATCCAGAGAGTAGCTTTCATCTAAAACAAATGATCAAAGTAAGGTTTATGTTGTTCATTACACCTTACTTATTAATCATTACCACTGTATCTATATGGGAGGGAGGTGGGTCTTTACCATCGTTTCTGTAGTAAGTTGGGAAGGAGTCAGATAACGACCTGTTCCCTTGACGCTTATCAGTCGCAGATAAGGGGACAGATATTTTTATACTTATAACACCTTTTGGTTAAGTTGAGGCTCAATTTACACTTGCTAATATCACACAAGAATCTATAAAATACGCCTTTGTGATTTCTAATCTTCAAAAGCCATATGAATAGCCTGAATTTTAAGACCTGATTCGTTCTCCGTCACCAAGCTATTCTACAACACTATTAAAAACTAACTTATACAGGAAGACACTAATAATGGAAAGGTACACTTATGGATAGTCAACAACCTTCTTAGTTTCTATGTTATCTGCGTTCTCTAATTAAATAGATGCCTAAATAACTTGAATCACAGTTGCATATTCTGTGGTTGCAACATCTTTCAGTTGATGTGCAATCCATACTACAGGTACAAAGTGAAACCTTTCTTTATAAACTTTCAATACTTACTGATAACGTAATGAAAGTCCAATTATTAGTTCTTTTAACTGTTAATTCTTCTGTAAGTAGTATGCAATAAACTTGCCCTCGTCCTCTAGAAGTTATAAGTTGCTTGAACAAAGCTTAAAGGAGTTTACCAAAAAGATGGTTTGAACTTCATAATCTATGTCAGGAGATTTGTTTCCCAAACCAAGAGTAAATATAGTCACCGGAAATCACTCTCTCCTTCTAGACAACATTGAGGTTTGTGCTGGCACCTTATCCACTTTGTGAAAGTGCTAAAAAGTATACCTTGTTCCTATCAACGGCCAAAAATGATACCAAGAGCCAGTATCAGTAGGGACTGTCGCCCTTCAGAAGACTGCCTTTGAATTACAAACATTAGTATCAAAATTAAATGTTTGATAGATTGAGATTCATATGTTTAATGTTTTTCCAGAACATACCTCAAAAAGAATAATATCAGTACAGAGTTCAAGCTTCAAGCCTCCGATCGCTCTACTATCAACACTTATGCATTTTTACTATGTCTTAATTTTGGCCCTGTGGACTTTGATTAAAATAGTTGGGTATAAAAATGACTGTTTAAGATTAAAGATTTGTTTATTTTTGGTTTGATAAAAAAGCCTTTTTTAATTTAAACATTGTATTGTTTCCCCAGAAGTGCTAACAGACTATGAAATATGTTTCAAACTTTGTCAATCACTTCTATAGAATCCAGGTAGGACCACTCTAGTTTCTATAGATTTGTAGCACTCAATGTCCAAACACATATCATCAAAAATAAATTAAACATATCAAATATTTAAACATTACATTACAAAACATTAATTTAAAATTCATTTCTAAGGAAGAGTCGACCGATTAGCCTACAATATTGCGAAACCAGCGACAATACTAGTCAGTCAACTCAGACTTGACCTTTATTATGCGAGTACAAAGCAGAGAACAAAGAGTTGCTTTAATAATAAATTGGTTACATTTGTATACCATTGAACGGGTATGGGTGGGTCAATACCACTGTACGTGTATGGGTGGGTCAATAATACTATACGTGTGTGAGGTGGGCAGGTAGGTCAATACCACTGTACATATATGGGTGAGCGGGTGGGTCAATATTGATTTTATTGTATGGCAAAGATTGGTCTCTACAGAGAAGACACCAGTTGCTGGCTTTGTGGTGAGGCTCTCGAGTCAGTCGAATATTTACTAACAGAGTGCGAATCTCTGGAGCTCAGGAGAAGGAGAATATTCGGGGACGAGCTCTCAGAAGAAAGAATGGTAGCTAGTCTGGAGAGAAAGATTTTAGAGCTGGCTATGCTGCTGGGAATAGGTACCCCATTCTGTTAGGTAACAGGGGAGCACAATAAACCTAAGGTTGAAGTGCAACCTAGGAATAGCCTCAGAGCTTTCCTTCCCCCCAACAAACTAAACTAAACTAGCCACATTGTGAAAATGTCAAACCTTGCTCCTATAATTGGCTAAAAATGATACCTACAGCTGATATGTAGACTCAGAATGATTTTAACTTTTATTTAGAAAAATAACACAGGTGTTTTAAATTACTGATGCAAGTAAACAGAAAACAGTATTATTATTTATATATTACCAGATCTGTACAATTTATGTATATAGTTTATGAATACTCAAACCATAAAATAACAGTTTTATATTTTAAAGAGTGGTCAAAAACTTTATATAATTTTAAACTTGTACTCCAAAACATAGTGAGATCAACATGTCATCTACCAACTCAGAAGATGATCAGTGCTTTTGTATAAGTAGAAGATTGTTAATTCATATTTCAAATGCTTCATCTTTAATAATCTGTGTTGCATTCCAAGGGACCATTTTAAATTGTTATTTGATTAATCATTATAAGGAATCTATTGCTCCTTATTTTTATTTTTTAGCTGATTTCTTAACCATGATTGTATTTGCTGGAACATTAACAACAAGTTATGATTATTTAACGAAGAGACAAGTAATTGAAGAAAAGATAAAGAAAAAGGCCCCTTTTTATACTCCAGCCCGATTGATACAAGAAGCGGAGATTGGTCTACTACCATGGTCCCACCACATTCTTGGTGTTACGCCTTTTAGCTACATATCTTGGTTATTTTACATTGGATTTATGCTGAGCAAAGTAATTATAATATTTCAATCAACTGGCCTTATCGAAAATCTTAATGATACAGATTTCCTTGGGCCCACTCTTCTAAAGGTAAAGTATAAGATTAATTATTAGTTGCAATATTCCCATATGCACCCCGGGGAGGTGCATTGGGAATCTATGTTTACTTTCTAATATACATAGTGGATATTAAATTTCCAAGTTCAAAGAACTTCTGAAATCAGAAAAACAATATTTTGATTTTTTTATAACAATGCAATATCCATTCACCTAAAAAAATTTAAATTTGTCTCTTTAAAAGTGTTTAAAAATTAGTTAGATTGTCAGGGAAGGTAATATATCACAGTGCAAAACACTTGTTTTTATTGGACAATAAAAAGACAGTAATTAATTATGTACCCTCTAGACGCTTCTGAAAGTGTAATTTCTAGTTAAAAAACACATGAAATATGAGTTTATATCATTGAAGATGTTGATTTCAATGATATAAACTCTTGGAGCGGCCGTAGATAAGGGGCTAAGGCACTGGCTTGCCACGCTGCCGGTCCGGGTTCGATTCCCGATATGACCACTAGTAGATTTTGCCCTGCCGCTACCGTGGTTCGGAAGTCACGTAAAGCCATTGGTCCCCAGGTTAAGTGTTAGAGAGGGCTCCTTAGCCCTAACTTCGCCTGGTAAAATAAGACAAACTTTAACTTTTTTTTATTTCAACTGTAGAAAACTCTTATTACTAAAAAATTGAAATACTTCTACCTAAATATGAAAAAACCAATTCTTTTAAAATTGTATTTTAACAAAAATCTTTTCATTTATCAAGTTTTTTGTATGTTCAACAAATGTTTAACTAACCTAACCTAACCTAACCTAACTTACCCTAATCTATACATATAAATGCAAAATACCACTCACTGATAACTGTATCTCAATAATTTCTAAACGTAGAGGCTGAAATTTTGTAGGATGACGGTCCTATGTTGTAGTTGTGCAATAAGAAGGGATTTGTACAATTCTTTGTAGTTTCAAAATGATAGCTATTTTAGATCAGACATTTTTTAATGTCAAAAACAGTGTTTTCCAATTTTATCTGTAGCAGCTAAACAAATAGTAATATTGAAAAATTACTATCATTTTCAATACCATATTTGAGACAGTTTACAAATATGTTACTTCAACTTTTTGCTCTATCTTGCTGATTTCACCCTTAGATAGAGCTAGGTTTCAGTGTTTGTGTGTTACTCAAAGCGGCTACTTTACACCATCTGAAAGTAGACTTCTATAATCTTCTCAACAACAAAATTCTTACATCTAATTGAAAAAAACATAATTTTGCAGGGAAAAAATCTATAGAATTATAGCAATATTCATATCATAAGGAACATGTAAACATGGCGAGAAACCACTGATTCATGTAAAAGTGCCTTACTTTGTGCCCTCTAAGACTTGCTGATTTTTGTAGACTACAACTTTTTTCTAGAAGAACAAACTGATGTCAACTATAAAATTTCAAAAAAAAAACCTTTGTATACAGCCATATCCTGATGATAAAACATGGCAAAATCTGTGACAATACCCCGCATTTATGATTTACTTCTTCTCTGTCTGATCATTTTATTTAGAGATTGCAGGATCTATAGAGCTGAATTTGTTATGGAGAATTGCCTAGTAGTGTAGATGAGCAATAAGACCATATTAACAAAAGGTAGCAATCTAATTTGATTTTCACTCTGAATTGTTTAACGTAATTTCTAATAACTCGGACAATACGCTACTTTGCATCCTCCTATAGTAGATTTAAGAGGTTTTTCTAGCCTCTAAAACTTTGTTATCTCATAGAACAACCTGATTTCAATGAGAAAATGTTAAAATTAACTGGAATACGTAAGTAACCTGGTCATAGGCATGGCCAAATCCCGTGAAATAAGCTTCTTTAAGACTTACTTCCTCTAAATCTGATTATTGTATTTCGAGATTATCTTAAACTAGACTATAAGAACGGGTATTGTGCTATATATGTGATTCACGGGTATACTGCGATGCTGTAGGTACAGTTTGCATAGAGAACCATCCTGAAGCGAAGCACGGGCACTCGACTAATGTCTATACAGGCCTACTAAAACAATTCGTAATTTGTGTTATAAGTAGGAGCCTGACTAAATTAATTATCGCTCGTGATTAATATGCTTTATAATGATCGCATATATGGCTACTAAATGTGATTAGGGAGTGTTTTAAATGAGATAACAAACCAAAATAAAATAAAATAGTTGCATATGACTCTAAAATAGTTGCAAATGAATTTAATTGTTTCTTTTTAAATCTAGTAAATAATTTAGATATATGTGAACCTCCAACTATTTTTCCTGATTTTAATTTAAAAAGAGATTTTGTTCAAGAAAACCAGGTTAAATCAATTTTTACAATACTTGTATATAAAGAAGTAGTTGCTGCTATAAATTTATTAAAAAATATCTAATTAGCTCTTCACTTATAAAAGAAGTAACACTTGAAATAGTAATTTTAACAATTAAAACATGCAATTGTTATTCCTATACATAAGAGAGGACCAACTAATGTACAGTATGTAGTAATTATCGTCCAATATCTTTACTTTCTTGTTTTGATAAAATATATGAAAAAATTATGAAGAAACACTCTTAACGTTTATTAATAGATTTATTGGTACAGATTTTTTTTTAGCCAAAATCAATTTGGATTTAGGGAAGGAAAGAATACTGAATATGCTCTGATGCACTTTATGAACACATTATCTAATGTAAACCTACACTTATCTATTAATGTTAACCTTGATAGAAAAAGCTCCATGCAAAAAAAAATTAAATCTGTAGAAAACAAATGCCACAACACTGTTTTCTACAGACTAGTGGCATTTATCTCTGGAAAGCCCCCTGCAGTACGGAAAACGCCAAGTACAGATTATTTTGTTTTATGTAAGTTAAAAAAAGTTTATAAAGTTGGAAAATTTACTGGAACACATTATTGTGGCAAGGACCAAGTTAAATTGAAATTGTTAAACATCAGAACAATTTCATTACTCAAAGTGCTTTATTTTGTGATTCCTTAGTTTGTGGCATCTCAGTTTGTGGCACTCAGTTCAGTAAACTGTAACCTTTACAGTGATTATCACAAGATATTGCCTTCCATAAAGAATATCTACAAGACACAACCCCCGTTAGTGTGAAATGTCGGCACTGGTGGCGAGTGCTGTAACTCTGCTACTTGGGGACAAAGTGTTTGGGAGATTGTAGGCGATAGGTTCCATGCTCGGTTCTCTTAATACCGACAAAGCGTCCGCTGACTGGTTGTCATCAATATAGACACTACTAGAGAAGTCTGGAATTACCGTGTTGAATTGTAGTCAAGGTTCGGGTGTTGTGTAGAGAAGAGAACTAAGTGTCAAACTTGTCAGTTAGCTGAAAATCAGACCAACACTACGTGGTTCGGATTCCACGTAAAGCTGTAGGTCCCATAGTTACCCTGGCTATTGGGCTATTGATAAATAGTCCTTTCTGAGCTAAGTCGAACTCAGATAGTAACAATGACTACACTCGTTCATCTACACTCATCACACTCATTCATGCCTCATATTCGCCCATATCTCTACGATCTTAGAGATGAATAATGAAATGACAAAATATTGTTACAAAAAATTAAAGTCCCACAATACCTATCGAGATTGTAAAAGTTTCAAATTTCCATTTCAATTAATAAAGAAAATGTTTGCGTGTTTCCAGAAATTTTACACACCCTGTATATATTCGTATACTCAAGTATTTGAGTACAACGTGCTGTGGAGGTTGTAGACAATAGATTTTGTTCCCTGTCCTCCTAACTGACACTACATCCACTGGTTGTTGTCATTGGTGTGGACTATACCAGTAAGTGTGGGTGTCCCTGTCAGATGGTAAATCAAACTCGGTTAGTAACCAGACTTGAAAAGATCATCTAGGTTGGTTAGCTGGAATCGCTGGGAGATCACACAAGTGACAATTCAGCTACAAAAGTTTCTATCATATGGGTTTTGGAAGATGCAACTACTGAGAAAAGTTGGAAGTGGCACAGGATCAGTCATGTGATTGTAGAGTCGAAATTCAAATTATGGATCACATAGTTAATGATTGCTTATTGCATTCTTTACAGGGAGGATTAGCTAGTCTTCAGTCATCCAATCAGGAGAGCAGGTGTTAAATGGTTAAAATACCTAGTTTTAGCTCTATGATGGGAAATCATTATTTAGCTCATTGGTGATGAACTACAAGCAGGGCTTGTTCTGTGTTTAGCATTATTTAAATAGCGAATAAACGCACCAAACAGTCAGTTAAATTGTTGAGAGACACATTTTCACTAGAGAGCATTACCTGTTATGAGCAGAACTAGTGGGGAAAAGAAGAGCTACAGCCATATACTTCAAAATTGCACTACAAAATTCTCCTGCTGAGAGCGTTACCTGTTTGAACTGATTTTGGACAATGCCGCATCGCGCCTCGGTAGTCTAGCGGTTAAAGTTTGGCCTCCTATGGCCAGGAAGTTGGCGGGGCCTGGGTTCAAATCCCAGTCGATTTCAAATCCCGTCAGCAAAAAGTTGACTGGTGCAAATGCATTAGAACTGCCTTTCCGCGGACGGGCCTACATGGCCCAACGAGCCTCACGCTCGTACGTTAGAGAACAGTGTGGTGACATGATAGAATAATGGTAGGATGCTTCTAATGTAATATTGACTTTGTAGTCAACAGAACCAGTCACCACAACAGTTTTGCTAATATTTAGCTTGTTAATAAAGTTGGAAAACAAAGATAATATGCCAATGTAGGAAGTCAAGAAAAAGAGAAATACAGTCTCCAATACTCTCTTCCATGTTGGAAGTTGAGAACATCCTCAGTTTTTCCATAGAACAGAATTTCAATTATTCAGATTCAATTGATTTAAGAGTACTGTTACATATCTTTAAGATAATTTTAAAGGTATTTCAGCTTTTCATTTAGTAACTATTTTGTTGCTTCGTTTAGTTAATGGTATTTATTCCTAGCAGCCAACT
The DNA here is from genome assembly GCA_035578905.1 of Stictocephala bisonia. Taxonomy (NCBI): domain Eukaryota; kingdom Metazoa; phylum Arthropoda; class Insecta; order Hemiptera; family Membracidae; genus Stictocephala; species Stictocephala bisonia. The sequence continues at coordinate 850,565 of JAQJVL010000284.1, forward strand.
GTGCTTTTATTATCAAGATCAGCAATCTCAACATTTTTCCAGTCATTTACCCCTTACCAATCTTAAAAAATTAATTGTACCCTTTGACAGCTATATTTTAATCACTAGAGAAGTTTAATTCATTTGAATGTGGGTAGATTTACTATAAATTATGATGTTGAGTAAACTAAAATATGAGGGAGACAAAGGTAGTTGGACATTTGCCATTATTACGTGAAAATTACCACGTAAAAGGAACGTGAAAAACGTGAAGGATCTAGGTAAAAATGTAGATAATTATTAAAGTAGATAAGTTTATTAGTTTAAGAAAGTAGTTTTATAACATGTTTGTGTAGATGTAATTTAGTTTTTAGCACTTGAAAAAGGTTTGGGTTTTACCAAATCGAAACGTCGTGATTGGTAATTTTCACGTAATGATGGCAAATGTCCAACTACCTTTGTCTCCCTCATATGATACTCCATCACTAACAAATTTCAAAAACAAAGTTAAACTAAAATATAGACAAATCTTTTGATGGTACGAGTCAAGTACTAAACTAACTGCATAAAGGGTATAAAGTATAACTGTATAAACGGTTAAATACAGAACTCTTTTAAACATGAAATTCGCACATTTTATATTTAAAGTACCCCCTATTTTGGATTTTGAAGTACCTCCTAAATATTTTGAGTACCACAGTTTGAGAACCGCTGATCTAGATCATAGCAACTTGACATGAATGTGTAATGATTATAACTTAGCAATGATCATGCCTAATTTACCAAATACAAATGTATCAAAAACCGTTAAGAAGTCTGTTATCTCCAAATTACCACTAAACAAATCATTAAATCCCTAACAACGAATAACTTAACAATAGTAACGAGTAGTAAGTAGCTGGATTCCAATACAATGCCTCTTTAAAATATTTGGAAGAGCCTGAATGCATCAAATTAATTAGCTGGTGTCAGTACTTTATTTGTATTTGCAGACATTTAACTTAATAAAATTTTGGTTGAATGCATTTTCAAGGTTTTAATTACATGAGTAACCTTCAGGATTCTCAACCTCCTAACCAATGTAAGAATTCTTAAAATATCCTTTTTTCTGACAGTTTTAAGATGTAATTAAAATGCATGTTCTCAGAAGAAATACAGCTCTTAGGTTTTAAGATTACTATTTTTAAACAACTATTTATATGTAATATACATATTTTTTGTAGATAACAATTTCATTGGCAAGTTTTGTTTTCTTCTTGCTGGTTGAAGGGCACAATTGGTCTAAGCGAGGTACAGAACGCTATGCCATTGTGACCTCAACTTGTGGAAAAAACGGCATTGAAATATTTGATGCCGCTGCGTTTCTGGCCCTGGAGATGGAGGGAAATGTTACACACTCTGGGTTCAAGGATGTAGTCCTAACTCTATCCACATTCACATTCTTCTGGCCAGCTTTGTCACTCTTTAAACTAAGGTGCGTAAGCTGAAATAATGTTTCACCGACAGTTCAATATTGCACATTGTATTTTGTATTCTAGTTTTACTTATACTTAACTGTAGAATTTCTTGTAACAGTTTTATCAATTTAAAAAGTTTAAAATAAACAAGGTTTGAGGATGTTACGTAAATTTATTCATTTTGTTTTATTAGCCTCCAGAACTGTTATATTATAGAAATAATATAGGTTAAGTTACCTTTTTTTTCCGTCAACAGTTCTTCTTTCATAAATGTGCTATGTACATTTCAAAGCGTAGAGCTTCATCATCAGGCTTTCCAAAAACGTCACATTTACATACTAAACATTAAAAACATTTAAAATATAAACTAAAACACTCAAACATATTAACACAGTACATTTGCCGGCCGGCGATAGACACCAACTGATGACCGTCATCAGTTGGTGTCTATCGCCGGCCGGCAAATGTACTGTGTTAATATGTTTGAGTGTTTTAGTTTATATTTTAAATGTTTTTAATGTTTAGTATGTAAATGTGACGTTTTTGGAAAGCCTGATGATGAAGCTCTACGCTTTGAAATGTACATAGCACATTTATGAAAGAAGAACTGTTGACGGAAAAAAAAGGTAACTTAACCTATATTATTTCTGTTAGGTAAAGTTTGCGTAGAAAGTTTATAAAGAAGTTTTTAGAACTTAATTGATCTGTATTTGAAATGCAGTTAGCAGAATGACAAGTTGAAACTTCCACTCGCTGTCTTAGTTTAGTATTAATAATAATTTGATAGATACCTTTTTTCCAAGCAGTTTGGTTCCAGGCTTTACCAGTTTTACAACAATATTAAAATATCTGTACAAAATATTACCTGCCTTAAACTTGACAGTGAATTGTAAACCTACTGATTTGTTACGTTGTTTTCTAACCTTAACCTGTTCCCTTCATTCAAATTACAGAAGTCATTTTGTTGACAGCTGTAATAATAGGGTTTCACTAGAATCATTTTTGTGGCCAGAGCAGAAGATGTCTATCATGAGCTGTATCTGCTTGATGTTAGCTATTTTCATGACCTTAAACAGAAATTACTTTTTAAGAAATAAAAAGATCAAACTATTTATTTAAAAATCAGAGGTTTATTCTCAATATAATTTTAAGCGGCTGTTTTCTATTCCTTAGATCTATACAGTGTAAAATGAGGTGTTCAGTATAGTAAATCCCTCTGTCAAGCATTAACACGTGAACTGCGGGACCAGTATCAATAAAACCAGCCCTCCATGCTGAAAAACTATACTATGTCACAAAGACAAACACCTAAAGTAATTTACACAAAAAAAACTTTACAGATATCGGGTATTGGAACCACGTTAAACGTAACATTAGAGGCTCTCAAACGACACAAAAACAACATAACCTTCCGTCCCGGACCAATCCTCAGCTCACACTGACAATTTTTTGCTGGTCGGCACAGTACAGGACCACGCCTACGCAACTGGGTTGCGTCGTGCCATGGCCAAGTACTGGGCCACCCTCAGTGAACGTGTTTTCTATGATTTGATGTACAAATACACATAAAAAGTGTACCAATGCAAATATTTTTATTATACATAAATGACCTTCCAAGTGCTATTAAAACCAAATCCTTTTTGTATGCAGACGATACAACATTCTTAAACAGTAACACAAACTTTAACACTTTACAAGACATTGTACATGAAACACTTGATGAAGCATCTTTGTGGTTTAGGACAAATGGCCTTTTATTAAATGAAACTAAAATCCAAAATATCATGTTCAGTTTAAGACAGAGTCCTGCAAATAACTTACCTAATGATTTCCTTCCCAGTGTTAAATTTCTAGGTATTCATATTGATTGTAACTTATCATGGAACTCTCACGTTGAGTATATTTTGAAAGATTATCTAGAGTAATCTTTTTACTTAAACGCTTAATGGACAGTGTCCCGGAAAGTTATGTAAAAACCGCATACTATGCTTTTTTTAAATCTATAATTAGATACGGACTTATAATATGGGGCTATAGTACTAACGTTAGTGACATTCTTATTTTACAAAAGAAGACCATTAGACTGATCAGTAAAGCACAACCATTAGACCACTGCAAACCACTTTTCATTGAGCTCGAGTTTCAAACTGTTATAAATTTGTATATTTTTGATTTAATGTCATACATTTTAAAAAATAGCCCATCCCTCATTCTTAGCAGCAGCATTCACAGCTATAATACTAGAAATAAAAACAATATTGCCATAGAGTTTTGCAGACTGAGTAGAACCCAACACAGTCATGTTTTTATTTCCCAGAAGATTTATAATAAATTAAAATATTTAGTTAATAAATACCCGACAACACTTTTTAAAATCAAACTGTATAACTGGTTGCTAAAAAATCCATTTTATGAACTAGGCGAGTTTTTCAGTATGCAAGATATTAGTTTCTAGATTGTTGGACCTGTACTTTAGAATCATACCTGTTATGTAAATTACTGTTTACTTAAATGACCGTTTGTTAACCATGTTTGTCATTCTAGGTTGAATAATATATACAGTATGTGCAATATGATTGTTTTGTTTTGACTATGTCTGTTAGATGTATATGTGACTGTGTCAATGCTTTATGTAAAACGACAATAAAGATTATTTATTATTATTTATTTATTTATTACTTTAAACAATACAAACATTCTATGACAAAAATTAATTGTAATGTCCTTGAACATCTACTTTAAAGTTAAAAATTGACTTTTTTAGGTTTAAGTATAAGCTTTTCAATCAATCAATTAATTGTGATTAGTCAATCATTCAGTAATCCTAATTAAGTTAATTACTGTTGTAAAAAGTAAAGTGCAATTTTTTAGTAGCATGTAGTGATGTGTAATAAAGAAAAAAAATCATAATCCGTCCACACTTATAAAATATAATTAAGTAATAAATGAATATTTAATGTTCAAAATACTTCATATTAAAAAGTTAATATACCTTTAACAGTAAACCGCCTTAAAGCGTCCGTGTAGATACCAGTCACATTTGAGTGTATTGTCAACAAACTAAATAATATTCTCAATCTAGGCTTATGAAAGTACCTTCATTCTTCGCCTAAGTATAACCACAGAATATAAAGAGATATCTATTTATTATTCTGTGATATAACATTGACATAAGCTTCACAACTGCCGATCCAAGCCCTGCTGGTCCTAAACAATAATAGCAAAAACTTTTCAAGCAAAACCAAACTTCTGAACGGAAATTCTAACAGACCCTTACTAAGCGTTATTTTATTGTACAATACTTAATTCTTTATACATTAATACTTACTAAAGAATTATGAATTGATGTATTCGACCCTTATTGTAGCAACGGATTTTTAAAACAATTCCTGGATAGCCTAAACGTGCCATACTCACATTAGAAATGAAAAAAATTTTCTTGTATTTTAATAAGTTTGAAATTGAATTTTCTTCTTTTTGTTTAAACTCCTCAGATCTCAATAAAAAGATATTTTTAAAGAATATAAAGCTAGAAAGACTTGGGCTTTTTTTGTTAGACTATCTGTTTACTGTCTAAAAATAAGTAAGAAAATCAATGATTGTATTTTCAGTAGAAAACCCAGGAAAGTGACAAAAATCTATTAAAACTGATAATTACAATTTTCATAAGAGATAGCATCCTATGAAATATTGTGATATGGTCTCCCAGTCATAAATATGGTTAGGATTTGAAGTGGATTAAAACCCTATCCATAGGGTTATAATTTATTGTTTTGTTTCACTCTTTAGCTGTAACATTTCCTTCTTCTATATAGTGATGCTGACCCTCCTGCCCACCCATACTGTACACGTTCTGGGGTATAGACCCACCCTCCCATCCCTACACGTACTGTAGTATTAACTTAACTCCCACCTATACACGTTCTGTGGTATAGACCCACCCAACCATCCTTACACGTACTGTAGTATTAATCCAGCCGCCTACCTATACACGTTCTGTGGTATAGACCCACCCACCCATCCTTACACGTACTGTAGTATTAATCCAGCCGCCTACCTATACACGTTCTGTGGTATAGACCCACCCACCTATCCTTACACGTACTGTAGTATTAATCCAGCCGCCTACCTATACACGTTCTGTGGTATAGACCCACCCACCTATCCCTACACGTACTGCAGTATTAACTGAACCCCCACCTATACACGTTCTGTGGTATAGACCCACCCGCCCATCCTTACACGTACTGTAGTATTAATCCAGCCGCCTACCTATACACGTTCTGTGGTATAGACCCACCCACCTATCCTTACATGTACTGTAGTATTAATCCAGCCGCCTACCTATACACGTTCTGTGGTATAGACCCACCCACCCATCCCTACACGTACTGTAGTATTAACTGAACCCCCACCTATACACGTTCTGTGGTATAGACCCACCCACCCATCCCTACACGTACTGTAGTATTAACTGAACCCCCACCTATACACGTTCTGTGGTATAAACCCACCCACCCATCCTTACACGTACTGTAGTATTAATCCAGCCACCTACCTATACACGTTCTGTTGTATAGACCCACCCACCCATCCCTACACGTACTGTAGTATTAACTGAACCCCCACCTATACACGTTCTGTGGTATAGACCCACCCACCCACGTAATGGTAGCATGAGGTGTGTTAATACTGGAAAAGTGTTTGCAAACCTGAAAGTTAATTACCTAAAGTACAAGTAAAGGAGACTCTTAACTTTCTATGATGTCATGTTGATTACAAAACTTTGAATCAACTGCATGAACGACAACAGATCTAAACCAAACTAACATAACAAAACCTCCCATCTAGCCTAACCTCACAAAACTAGCCCGGAATACAAACATTTTGAGTACTGTACTCATAATGCTATTTTGCAAAAACATTTTATCCTTCCATCATTTTCTTGATTTTTGTAATTTTACATCTTTTCAAGGAAAATTAAATGATAATCTTGTTATTTTATTACTTCTATGCAGTTCAAAACAAAATTGTTTTATAAACTTGTGCAAAGAGTGTTTGTGTATAAACTAATGAAAGAAGTATCAAGTATACGAATATATTTTTGACAATATATTTAAGTAAAACACAAATTTCTACATACTTATTACAAATGTTTAAATGAAATATCTGAACTATATTTAATAAAGAACTGTCACGATATGTCCCTTCTCTATATCCCAGAACCTCTGGGAAGAAATAGCGCATGAAAGGGATCTCTAACTGGGCGTAAAGTAAAGTACTCTCTTGGCTGTGAAATACTAATTAATGTATAAAAACATATCTATAAGACAGACTTAATAATTAACAAAACAATAAATATCAAAATAAATTATCAGATCAATAACAATAGAAATAACCAAGTGCTTCAAATGATATAAACACAAAATAGTACACAATTTTTTCAACACACAAAGCATACAAATGAATAAAATGCTCGGGCGATGATGCTGCTGCACTGAAAACTTGAGAAAAGTAAAATATAAATGAATGATTCAAAATACTTACTTGAAGTCCCAATCTCAAACTGGCTTACAATAATTAACCCCAAATAACGTCTCCAATTTGAGTCTCAAAAGAAAACTCCCTAAGCCTATCTAAATCTTGGGCTTTCCCCCAAATACACCAGAGATCAACATCTCCTCGACTTCCCGAGTGTCTCGAGTCCCTCATATATATCTCAAGCAGTTAATGTCACCAGTAACATGTTCTGACCTTCAGTTCTGACAAGTTCAACATATTTTTATTACCAATGTTTTATATTATTCACAGTAAAGTATATGAATAACATTTGTATTAATAATCAATATATAACATAAAAACACTAATATAATAAACAGTTTCCTATATTTGCCTATTTAACAATTTATCTATCCTACATCTCCAGACGGAACCTTGCCTAGTCACTTTCCGAACTTCAAAAGTTTACCAATAAAATGTGGATGTATTTTTCATGATTTTATTGGGGATCATAAATCAGTATAAAAGTTTTCTGATTGTGTCACAGCTACTTTACTAAAATTAGATCAAAATTACTGCACCATTAACTCACAAATGTTAGGGAAATGTTAATTAATAGTAGTTCTGAAGTTTATCGTCTTCTTACCTTTACAAACAAACAAGTAAATGTAAGTCAACTAACACATTCACATGTATGTCCTTCAAGCTATGTTGTCCTCGAAGCTATTTGTAGTACGTGACGTAAAGCGTAGTGAGCTATGTCAACATATTTTGTGGTGTAGAATGATTTCTTCCCAAAGGTTCTGAGATATAGAGAGTGGACATATCGTGACAGTTCTTTATTAAATATATCTCAGATATTTCATTTAAACATTTGTAATAAGTATGAAGAAATAAGTGTTTTACTTAGACATTTTGTGGGGGTGAGATGCGTGCAAAATAAACATCTATTTTACAAAATATAAAGGATCACTCCAACTCCAACAATTAACCTACGTGAGGTGCCCCTGTTAAGCTGAGCAACCGGGTGGAAGGTTCGGGTAACTAATCCCAGCGGGTAGCCTGGTCAGTGAGCAGATTTTTGTGGGCTAGCTAAGACAGGCCTAGCTAGCCGGTAGTGGATAACCTTATCAGCTTTCAACAACAAGAGAAGCCTTGGAACCAAAGTCAACAACCCAATCTAGACTAACTTCTGTAAACAGTTCAGACAAAAATGAAGGCACACAGCTTGATGTTAGACTGAAGTATGTTCGGAAGAAACCAAAAATTAAAGATATCATGAGAATTGGAACTTTGAATGTAATGTCTTTAACAGGTAGAGTTAAAGAAATATTGGTTATGATGGACTGAAGGAAGATACACATTCTGGGTCTAAGTGAAACAAAATGGAAAGGTAAAGGTTAGAAACAATTAAGAAAAAATGTCACACTATACTGGAATGTCAGTGAAAACCAAGCAAGAAATGGAGTTGGTTTTGTATTGAGCAAAGAACTAGATGAAATTTCAGAAGTAGTCTATTTAAATTATAGAATTATAAGAGTGGATGTAAGTAGAGGAAAGGAGAAAATTACTGTGATACAGGTGTATGCACCACAACGCACCACAAACAGGCTGTGAAGAAAGTACCAAACAAGATTTTGAATTAGAATTAGAAGAATGTATCAGATGTGAAAACATAATAATAGTGGGAGACTTCAATGTGCAGTTAGGTACAGAAAGAAGTGGTTGTGATCATGTTTTAGGACCATGCAGATATGGAAACAGAAATGTTGAAGGAGAACGCCTTCTTAATCTGTGTGAGAAACAACCTCAAAGTACAAAATAGTTGGTTTAGAAAGAAGGATAGCCTCAAGATAACAAGGTACAGTTGGGATGGCCAAACTAAAACAGTCATAGATTATGTCATCACTGAAACAAAAGTAGGTAGAGTGGTAAAATATGTCAAAGTAATACCAGGTAGTGACCACAAATTGCTAGTAGCATATTTAAGAGAAACACAGCTATTAAAGATAGTTAAGAAGAAGAAACCAAAGATTAAAGTATGGAAGTAAGAGATCCATACTTTAATCTCTCAGATTTAATTCTAGTTAAGTGTAAATACCAAAATCTTATCCAACAAGAGTTACCAAAATGTACAGTGAAAAGTGGAGAAGAAGAGTGGAACAAATTTAAGAAAGCTCTGGTCAACAACCCTGAGTAACTTTGCCAGAAAACTAGCCCCAAAGTAAAAAAGAAAGAAAATTCATGGTGGAGCAATACAATAAAAGAAGCAATAAAGGAAAGAAATAAAGCAAAAATCGACATGGACAAAGTAAAACAAAACTTTGGACACAGGGATGAAGTGGTAATAGCTGCAAAGAGTGCAGTATACAACAGAAAAAATGAACTGTAAAGAGAATGATAGTAGAAGATAAAGAAAAATGTTGGAATGAGTTCACAGAGAAGCTTCAAGAAGACTGTGTTGGAAACAAAAATCGAATCTACAATGTTATAAACAGCAAAATTAGAACTTGTGAAAGCGTTGGTGGACTTGAAAATGGAGAAGGTGAGTTGGTGACTAAAAGACATCGAAATCACTGAAGTAATGACAAACCATTTCAACAACTTATTAAATGGAACTTTAGAAGATATTCACGGCGCACAAACTGTACAAGTATGCTTGCAAAATGAGCCACCATGAACATGGTTAGAAGTGGAAAAGACAGTAGCTTCAACAAATTGAGGAAGGAAGAATATACATGGACAAGAGAAGATGAAAGAAGCTTGTCATAATACCCGGGAAGCTGCTAAACCGATGATGATGATGAATGAGTTAAATAAAGTTGCTGAAGAAATGAAGTAGGACCACTGCTATATTTGAGCAGATCTTGGAGGTCTGGACGGGAAGCGAAGAACACTATAGAAAACACTGTGTTTAGTAAAAAGGTATTGAAATTTAGGAAAAGAAAAACTTTGTTATAGTTTAAAATTGTGTAAAAAGGGACCCTGGACAGTACTGTTTGAAAGTCAGACTGTTAGTGAGGTCCTGGAGAGCGGGAGAGTCTAACCTGAGAGGAGTTTATGTTGGAGAACCAACGAGAGCTCGAGTTTGGGGTGGTGTGATGTGTATTCTAGGGCTAGATAACTCATTAAATGAAATAAATAATAAAATTACATAATATATCAAATATGCAATCATCTTAATACCAATATATATCGTTAAATCACCGACTTACAGTGTTGGTATTGTTATGCCAGCTGCCAACTAATATTATCTTGGCAATACTTGCACTGCTTTGAATTCAACAATTTATAACTACCATCAAAACAGTAAAGGTAAACAAACAAAAATCTGAGCAATGTTCAAGCTCTATGACTTTTAACCATGCCAAACTTGGAATCCAAAAATAACTGACAATTTAGTTTGATGAAAATTGTTTAAGTTACATATTAATGTTCTCCAATGTAAAACTGATTTACTTGGTGAGAAGAATGGAGACTCAGTGGTACAAATGCAGCAAGTATTTAGTCACACTTCAGATGGTCTTTGGGTCAGGGTGGCTGCTCGTTCCTGAAGTCACTCGCAATCCTGTGGGGTGGGCTCTTAGGTTCTCTCTCAGTTCTTAGGATAGGCTGCTTGTTCCCATGGTAGGTCTAGACCATGTCTCCAAGTCCTCTCCTAGCTCGTCCTGTTTGCTTTTGCAGGTGGTTTAGCAAGACTTATACAGATGGCCTCAAGTTACATAACGTCCCGATTTGCTTCTCAGGATAAATCAAATTGGTCTTGCAAAAATCAAAGCCAATATTGAAAATTACTTTTTCCTTCAAAAAATGGTAATCAGAATTCTGGCTCAGTATAATCATGATGAGGAACTTCTAAAAAATTATTAAGATACTGTATGTGCTGATCTTGCAGTTCATCTTAGAGGTTATCACCAGCTACGTAATAGCTGCAAGAACTATAATACTACAGAAACACAAGGCACTCAACAACCTAATGCCAACCATGCACCACCATGAAACATGCATTTCCGCAGATTTTGCAGTTGCCAGGCCACTTGGAACAGACTAATAAATAAGAGAAGACAACGTGGATTTACAACACTTATTAATTGTACTCTAAAGAAACGCAACTGTTGTAATCAAAGAAACTTGTGACAATAGAGCTATAAAACCTATGACCAAAACTGTAAATGTTTAGCACTATATTTAATAACAATATGATGGTCTTTTCAACTTGTGTTTGAGTGGTCTTCTTATCTACCTTTTTCTAAAGCTAATTATTGGCTTAGATGATATTTTTTCATGTTTCTTTTATTGTTGATGCTGTACTATTGACTCTTTCAAAAACTTATATTTGTTTGTATATTTATTATTATTCTTTTTATTTTTTTTTTCTTCACACCAAACCATCAGAACTAACAAATATTGGCAAAAGACTACAAAATGAAATAATAATTTTCATTAATGTAATTTGTTTATATATTTATTAAAATAAAAATATTTTATAATAGATTTGGAAAATGCTTTTTGTATTGATAATTATTTTGCACTCCTTTTTTGATTAGATTTTAAATGTATATGTTATAGCTAAGAACGTATTATTTGAAGTTGTTGATGAAATATTTGCTTACAGTCTCGTAGATTTTGCCTCTGAGAAAACCTGCTTGCAAGTAACTGTCTTACAGAATGTCCTGCGTCTTACAACTGTTGACATTCCCTTCCTGGTGGTACGTCTCTTCATGTGGATATATTACCATGATAATGCCAGTATGTTTCTCATGAAAAACATTTTCAACATCATCGTAATTTCACGCACACTCTGTCCTGATGTGAAGGTTAGTATTTAAAAATAGTTTTAAGCTAAATATGAGACAGCTAATTAAAATCATTTTCTAAATAATTTGCTCATTTACATAAGAAAATAAGCCATATTAGTTTAAAAGCTAGAGTAAATAATGTATTTACTCAGGTGTAATTAGGATTGAAGAGTCCTCTCAACCTGGGATTAACAGCTTAGTGTGACCTTGGAACCATGGATAGTTTCGAATTCGAATTAAATTCTGGATAATTTCATTGTGCAGGATTATTATTTGAATGACAGTTGATCAAACGAGTAACTGAAATTAAAGAAAGGTCTTGGTGTTTTAGTGGACTGCATTTTATTGTTTAATAATCATATAGAAAACCGTGTAAATTCTGCTAGTCGTATGATGGGTTTTATCATAATACAAGGAGTGAATTTTAAAAATATTAAATCTTTTATTTCATTGTACTCATCCTTGGTCAGGTCAAAACTGTCATTGCGTGGAGCCCTGTACATTTAATTTATGTAAAAATGCTAGAAAGAGTTCCAAAACGTTTTCTTAGATATTTATATTTTAAGTGTTTTAACGTTTATACATTTGAGGTTCCATATAGTGACTTGTTGGAGATGTTTGGGTTGGGGAGCCTAGCCCTGAGGAGAGGGGTTATGGAGCAAGTATATCACTGGGGATTTGTGCGGGGTCGGGTCAATGATGCGGCTGGTTGGGAGGCTCTCAGTTTTCGTGTCCCAAACTTTAATAGTAGGGACAAATCTTTGTTCATTCTGCCACATCTCATACTTCGGCTCGTGCCTCCTTTCTTTTGCTGCGGATGATGAGGTCTTATAACTCTATGATCTAGAAAACATCAGAAATAGATATATTTATTGATAGTATAAAAAGTTTCAAGAGTAAATACATTTCTTCACTGATGATTAGTTGACTGATGATCTTGGATAATGTTATTATTTATTTATTGTTGGAATTTTGTTATTCTTGAGCCTTTATATTTGTTATTTAATTATGATTACATAGGTTATTTATTTATGTTTATATTTTTCATCCTTCAAGCTCGTTTCTTGCTGGATGTATAATTTGATGTTTTAAGATGTAACAAACACTCCATTATATTTATATTTTTATCTATTTATTTTATATTCGTTATTTATTAATATACTTGTTAGTTGTTATTTATTTATTTTTATAGTTTGTTGATATTTTCCAATTTTATTGTTTGTTTTCTATATTATATCGATTTGTTTAAAGCTTTTAGTTAAAATTAGAATGTAAAATTTAACATTATGAATATTACATTAGTTGTATATTTCATATTGTTTCAAGTATTTATTATTTTCAAATTGTAGCCCTTATGCATGTCTAAAGTGTTTTTCTATTATTTATTGTATTTATTATTAGTATATTTTTTGTAGTAGTAGGATGTGCATTTAGATGATGATAACGGACTTGGACATTACCCACAAGATATATATTTATTGTATTACACATATGTACTGTCCCAATGTTATTGGATTATAACCTGTATTGTGGCAAGTAAATAAAATAAAATAAAATGGGAGCAGCAGAGTAGAAAAAGTACTTCATAGGAGATCCAAACGGAGTCAGCCGCTAGGCAAGCCAGCACCTTAGCCCTTTAGCTAAAGTCACTCCACAGTTTAATCCAATTGTTAACACTCAGGAGATAATTTAGATATCTTTAATGAGTATCTTGCTTCTACATTTATATACTTTGAGTATAAATTTAGTTTTTGGTGGAAGAATTCCACTATTAGATGTAGTTGATACCATTAAAAAAAAAACATATCCATGATTAGAATGATAGCTATTGTTTTTATTAGTCCAATTAATAGTATATATAGCTTTAATTTATTGTACCAAACCAACTCTATAGAGAGAGTAGTATCCTAAAAATGTAATGCGTTAGCTAGTAGTCCAGTGAATAGTATATCTAGCTTTAATTTATAGTACCAAACCAATTACTCTATAGAGAGCGTACTATCCTAAAAATGTAATGCGTTAGCTATTAATGATTGAAACCCGAGAGATATCCTTGCCTTTAACAACCACTACTCAGTAGGGAAAACAGCCATTAAGGAAATGTTGATAAAACTAGAATCTATATTTTCTGGTGACATACCGAGTTGGTCGTCTTGTAAATAATGTACAGAGCACCTTGGCGTTGTCACCGGGAAATAAATATTCTAGTTTTGACACTGGCTGCTTAAGCCTAAGATCTAATGTTGATAAAAAATTATTTTATGTTTAGGATCTAGCAGAAGACCGCCTGGGAACTTTTGAAGTGTCAACTTTTATTCCTTCTATTGCCTGGATAGAAGATGAAGTGCTTCATTCAGGACGAGAAAGACGTGTCGATCAGTCACAAAATAGAAACAGGACTAATATAAATCTGTAAATGTAGGTAAGTTTTGCAGACAACATCAAGTGAATCTGCAAATAAGCCTTAACTTTTCTTCAGTAAGTTACTTTTTTAAATTACTATCTTAAAATGTCTATAACTTATATTTCCAGCATACTAGCCCACTTAGTGTTCTTTTTTTATATTGATTATTTTGCGATCCAAGCATTAACATAAGCTTTTATCTTTAATCCTTTGCAAGCCAAAAAATATTGTGCTAAATACTGCTAAAAGCCCCTTAAAAAATATATTAAAATTCTAAAGCTAACTTATTTTTTAACTTTAATAAGTACTTAAGAAGGAAATAAAACACCAAGATAAATTTTAAATAAAATATGTTATGAGTAAATGTACAAAATATACAAAACATTTAACGTTGCATAAATAAAAGTGAACGTACTGATAAATGATAAAAGGACCTCCAACAAGTTGTAGGCAGTTGTTTGTGTAAACTCTAATAATATAATTATATAAATTATATAATAATTAAAATGTAAGAAAAATGTTCAATAAATGTAAAGAATAAAACTATATGAAACGTTTGAATAAAAAAGTTTGCACGTACATTGATTACAAGTGCCAATATGTTGTAAACAGTTACCATGTGTGAAATGCACACAAGTTATACTATATAAATTTCAATGAGTAAATGTAAAAAATGTATAAACAGTATGACACAGAAAAAATTAAAATTGACATACCAATAAAATGAAAAAAGGCATGAGCTGATGTAATCTACAACATACGATAAGTTGTCATTGGCATTCGATATAAAATGCAGTAACATTATATAAATGTAAAAACATAATAGATCAAATGCAGTAAAGTTGCCGTATCGCACATTTAAAAAATATAGAGTGCAGACTCTCAGTCACACGACGTGAGGGGACGCCATTGGCTTTGGGTGTGGAGCAAGTCAATGTACAGTCCGCCATTTTGTCCTACTGTTTATAAATGTGACTGTTTATAAGTCGTCACACCACGCCAGACGGTCATTAATGTATTAGGCTATGTCACCAAATATATATATATATATAATGGTGATTAAAACGCTCAAAGTCAAAATAAAATTAAAATAGATTGTTGCATCTGATAATTTTGTTGGCTCTTAATTTATAATAGTTTATGTTTACTGTGAATATTTATAGTGAACTGTGAAATGGGTGATCATTGTCGGTATTTGTTGTACTATTATGTTGCCTAGCAACAATCGCTGCGACATGGTAGTTCACATATTTATAAAAAAACATATATGATACAATAAAATAATACCCATAACAATATATATTTTCTGTTCACAATAAAATTTAGAATAACTTTGCTATTTCAGATTTTTTATTTTGATAATATAGAAGAATGTTATCTGGCAGACAAAAAATATTTATTTTTATTTTTAATTTTTGATATTTTTTTTTTTTGAAATATCTGTTTGTGTAACTTTTTTTTTTTAATGTTGTTCTATATTCCTCATCTTTTGCTTAAAAAAATAATATATAACACAACATATTTACTGTAAATTAAGTATTTTTTACATATTTTAACATAAACCCTTGCAGTACTAGCAAAAATCACCTGACACCAAAGAACAAATAGACCGACACCAGTAGGGTTAAAGCATTTTCTATGATGACGTGAGCTGACATCGTTGGCTCGGCAAAGGTTAAAAATGAAGGCTATTCATGTCAATGTTACTGCAAGCTGACTGATGTTTACAGTAGTAATATTCAAGACAGTTCTTAACCTTTTAATAGTTGTAGCAAATGCAGCAAACTTCCAATCTATCAGAAACCACACAGTAATTTTATAAGTTTTTCTCATAACATATTTCGATTAAATTTCATGAAATAACATAGCTAAATAACCAAGGTAATGAAATATAATTGATACCACAATAATTTGTTGCTTGAATTTTGTATGTACTCTATGTCTTATCATTATCTCATCCTACTACCTTGTGGACGACAGTCGTATCTATGTTGTTAACAGGGGTGTTTGCATTGTGTTATACTTGTTATTAGTATCTGTATTTGATAATGAGTGTTTCTTTAGGTAACAATTTGTAGTCTAGTGAACTATAAAGAGTTCTTGAAATAGAGTTCGGTGACAGTGAGCACTGAGATTTGTAGTATATTTACTTAAGTTGGTATTAGAGTTGTCAATATATTTTGCACATTGCATGACCGAATTTTGTGACCGAATAAAGAAACAATTGGCTGACCGGATCCCACCACTCCCCCCCCTTCCTTCTCAGTTCACCCTGTTCCATGCTATGCTGTCTTGGCCAGTCTTTCTGTCTCTATCCACCACTCCTTACACTTTGTGATGGGCCAGTTTGGTAGATGAGACTGTACCATTGTGTTTAATTCACTAACCTTCACCATTGTGTTAGAGTTAAACATCGCCAACAAAACAATTGGCGACGAGGATTATGGTTTTACATGGATAAAATGTAATTTCAGTGATTTCTTATACACTTCTCAGTGTCTCACAAGTAACAAAAGTTTCAAAGTGTTCAAAATTATTCAGTGTAGTAAGGTACACATTCAACAAAGTTATTTAGTGCAGTAGGGTGCGCTATATGTCATCACAATGCAGTGAAAAAAATTGAACCTTTGTCCTTAAAATATTTATTGAGTGAAACAGGATTTTTAAGTGTGGCCGCTAATACAATTGGATCTATGGGATCTTTCAATAGTGTGGAAGAATTGTGGACGTCATTTGTTAAAAGATTTGAAATGTTTGTGGACTGCAAGGAAATTAAATCTGAGAAGAAGTTTTGTACCTTTTTAACAGTGTTAGAAGTAAAAACTTATAATTTACTTTAAGACCTTTGCATACCCAGTAAACCAAGAGAAAAATCTTTTAAAAGTTTTGTTAAAATAGTTCAAGAACATCTAATTCCGAAACCTTTATTCATTGCTGAAATATATAAGTTCAGTTTGCGGAATCAGTACGAACACGAGTCTGTAGCAGAATATATTGTACAACTGAAAAAAATTCTCGACTTACTGTGAATTTAGAGATAGTTTGTAGGACTATTTTGACCATTTAGTCAGCGGGTTGTGCTGTGATGTCATCAAGAAATGACCAATTGGAAAGTAGACTTAACCTGTGAGAAAGCAGTACAGTTTTTACTCTCTTTGGAAGCAGTGGAGCGGCAGACAATAATGGCTCTCCCAACACAGCTTGGCCTTCAGAGACAGTGAAATTGCAGCGCTACGCACCGACGTCGGCACAGGCCAATAAGCAACACTTTTATTCAACAAGGAGGGAGAAGAAAGTGTCACTTGATAAAGCGAATAAAATGATGTGCAATTGTTGTGGAAAATGTAATCAAGTTACCAGTGCGCGTCGATATAGTAGTTATAATTGTAATTTCTGTAACAAGAAGGGCCATTTGGAAAAGGTTTGCCAGACGAAAATACCTAGGGTTAAGCAATCTTATAATTTCAATTAGAATAGTAATAGACCTAAGGAACAAACGCAGAAAAATTATCAATCACATTAAAAATATAATAAAGTTTATGTTAAAGGCAGGCAGAATTTTATTGAATCAGATAGTGATATACTTCATAGTAAATATAATGATATGTTTTTGACATAAGTAATTTATTTTGTGTTGAAGAGAAAATAACTTGTGCAGCACCAATAAATTTTAATGTTAAAGTTGAAGGTGTATCTTTACTCTTTGAAGTAGATAAATCAAAAAAGAGCACTTAAAATCAAAAATAAATTACAAACTTATATAAATCCTTGTTATTTATAAGCCATTGAGGTAGATCATAAATCAAATCACATCTTTTACTGTAGTAAACATAATATTAATGTGCATTACAATAGTCAAATTAATCATGCAAAAATATGCATTTAAATAAAATAAATAATTTTAAAATTATCAGTATAGGCCTATATTAAATAAAGAGAAAAAACATAAATAAATAATGAAAAACATTAAAATATCATGCTTAAAATATAATTCACCTACCTCTAGGTCGAATTTCGTTAAGGCTGTACGGACATCTACTTATAAGCCAATTCTTCAGTGTTATTTTGAATTTAGTGCCTTCCAGACTATATATCTTGGCAATTTGTTATAGAATATAGATCCCCTCAAATATGAACTGTTTACAGTTCTATTGTAATGTCTTCTTGATCTGAAGTAATCATGCCTGTGACTTGTATTATGGTCATGTATTTGACTATTGCTTATATTGAACTTATTTCTATCCTTTATCAGATTTATAATTTGATAAAAATATAACCCATAGAATGTAAGTACTTTCAAATTGACAAACAAATCTTTACATGAATGTCTAAAATCTACTTTTGCAACGTCTTATTGCATTTTTTTCTAACAAAAATATTCTATTCGTATACACGTGATAGGTACCACCCCCATTTGCTCACTCCAATTGAGGTATTTATCAAAATATATACCTAAGAATTTACAAAATGTATTACTATTTACAACAATATCACTAGTTTCAATATTTAAGGCTGGAACAAAATTACCAATACCAAACAGTAATAACTCTGTTTTAGATAAATTCACTTTGAAATCTATTTCATTAAAATATCCACAGGAAGAACTGAAGAAATTAATTAATACTGTTTTAAGGTTTAAAAGGTTATTAGGCCAACACAACCCAGATGTGTCATCTGCAAATACACTATCCAGAGTGGGGAAGTCATTCACATAGCAAATATACAGGAATGGCCCCAGGATGGAGCCCTGCGGAACTCCACATTCAACAACTTGAATGTCAGACCTATAATTCCTCACCTCACGACCATTATCAAAAGTAATTACAGTAAATTGCAACCTATCATTGAGAAAGGTGTGAATCAATTTCATAATCTAACTTGGAACTCCATAGTTTCCAAGTTTTCGTAACAGAATACCATGATTTAGTCTATTGAAGGCCTTCAAGAGGTCCAAACACAAACCCGCCACTTTATTATCCTAAATCAAGTTTATCAAGAGCTACATGGTAAACTTAGTTACCAACCTTACTGAACCATAACCTGTAATATATTAAGTTAAATCTAATTCTATTTAGAAATATCACACCACCGTTGTACGTCATATGATAATCAGGTGAGTTAGTAAACTGTTATGGTTGGCTGAAACCTATCACGCCATATCCCTACTCCGACTTACCCCAAAGGATCACACCACCTGCCTGACCTGCGAGCCAGTCTTTGGTCGCTGTCGCCCACCGCCTCCAGTCTGTACTGACCCCTGGTACCGTGGCCAACCAGGCATTATTGCAATATAATCATGTGTATTATTCAACCTTCAGTAATTACTTATATATATACTACATACGTAAAATAACTGAGCTGGCATACATAGTTGAGAGTAAAAATGAAAATTTATATAAATTAGTAGTTTATTTAATTATTTAAGGTAATTAAACCTATTAACATTTGTATAAGCCTATCAGACTTTCACTTTCTATGCAAGAAATGTTAAGCCCGAAACCACTAAGAAATGGATGAGTTCTGATGTCGATTTTTTTGTTGGCCAAGCTTTTATGCAACATGTTAACAAATGTCAGGCTGCATTGGGAAAACATGCCAAAAGCAGGAAAAATCAAAATGGAGAAATAAGTTGAAATCACTGTTCTTGTTATACATTATCTTAAAAATTTATGTGTGAGAGATCAAATTTGTTTTCCACTAAATACCCAACAAAAAATCATTGCTCGGTGCCTTCTCTTACCTGTCATAGTTACATCGCAAAATAGCAATAATCACACAAAAACCCTTAAAAACAGGGTCTTTTTTAAGTGTTTTTGGGTTTGTCAAGAATTTTTCTACAAATTTGAATTTACATTCTTGAAAGTTATATAAATAAAGCCACCAAAGTGCATGTGTTTTTGGATTATAACATAACAAGTTGTTAAAATTTACAAACATTTTGAGGGTTAGAAATTAAATTTTCTATAACTTTATCCTTTTGTGACTTTTTCTGTATCTCAAACTTCTACTTTCTTATAAAACAAAATTACTTTTGGAAAAGGTTATTCGCTCTGGACATTGATCCATGCGTGGCTTAAGATATTGGATATAATTATAAAATTATTGTTTATATTTTGAATCTGACAAAATATTATGTGCAAGGTATAGAATTTTTTACAACTTTGACCTCTTCATAATTTTCTCAATCTCAAACCAAACATTATTTCATTAAATGTGCTAATTTTATAAAAGGTTTGTTGACCAGAAACCATTTGTGCAAATGTTCTGATTTTTGGTCCATAACTTAAAAACTGTTTTCCATTAAAAAATCGTAAAAGATTTGTATAAAAAAATACAGCTTTCTATGAATTTGAATTTTTTTACTACCTCTAACTGTTTTACTTTAAAAAAAGGTTGCATTGTTAAATAATTAAGCTATTGCATCAAGTAAATGGAAGTTTACATTTTCTTAAGTCTGAATCAAAATCTTTCTTGCCCTTGATCAATAAATAAACTGAAATAGGCATCATCACAGTTTTTAAAACTAAGTCACCTTAACGTATTTACGCAATGCTTACATGAGTTAAAAGAAAGAAGTCACCTTAACGTATTTACAAAATGCTTACATGAGTTAAAAGAAAGTCCTTGATTCTACAAAAGGGTTTGTTTATGAGCCTGTTATTCATTTTTGATTGAAAACTAGGTACATCAGCCGACAGTCTTTGAGATTCATGCAGCTTATTGAAAGATCGTATGCAATTCATTTTGAATGAACTGCCCAATAAAGTTGTGTATATCTGGTGTATTTTTCTCCTATTGCCTTTCAGCCAGATGTGGTGTGAAATGTTTACTCTAAGTTCTACCTCAATGGCATTTAAACTAGTTCAAATCTAATGTAGTTTCACTTTAAGAATTTCTGTTACAACATATTTCTTATTTTAAATCTAATATATAACTGTAAATCTACCTACATTTTTACTATTGACAGACAAATATTGTAGAAAATAATTTAATATAGATATGAATTTGATAAATTTTATCCAGTCATAATAATTAAGGTGTCATCTGCAGTTTAAATACGAGGGTCGTTGAGAAAGTAAAGAACGTTTTGGTATAAAAAATTAAATACGAAAGATAACAACACAGAACTTTATTTACATACTCACAGTAACCTAGCCTACTTCTCAATGTAGTTGCCTTGGTTGTCAAGGCATTTATTGTACCGAGGAATCAGTTTTTCAAAGCCGGTGTTATACTCTTCAGCCGCCAAATATCTGAGCCAGGATGTCACTTCTTATTTCAGTTCTTCATCGTTTCCAAACTGCTTCCCACCCAAGAATGTTTTCAGTTTCGGGAACAGATGGTAATCTGAAGGCGCGAGGTCCGGACTATAGGGAGTGTGTCCAAAGATTTTCCACTTTAGACCTTGAAGTTCTTGCTGGATTCGTACCGATGCATGGGACCGAGCATTGTCGTGGATCAAAAACACTTTTTTTGACAACATGCCACGTCTTTTGCTCTGTATTGCACGTCTGAGTCTTTGAAGAGTTTCGCAATAGGCTTCTGAATTAATCGTTTCTCCCCTTGTCAAAAACTTTACATGGGTTAAACCTTTGCGGTCCCAAAAAACAGTTGCCATCAATTTTCTTGTGTTCAGATTTGGGTTTTCTTTTACGGGTTTTGAGGGCGAGTTTGAATGATGCCACCCCATGGATTGTCGCTTTGTTTCCGGAGATTTGTATAAAACGCAAGTTTCATCTCCGTTCTCAATACGATCGAGAAATTGTTCACCATCACTATCATTATCGGGTAAGAAGTTTAAGGGCTTCTCTCATTCCCTTATGTGGGGCTTCTCCCCGACATATACTATGTGATGTTAGAAATACAACACAAGCGAATGTCATACAACACAAACTTATTACAATGTTTGTACAAAATGGACAAATATTATGGGTAAGTACTAATACTTGTTCAAGATATTTATATATACTTTAAGTGAACATTGTTCGACAACTGAAAAACTAAGTATTTTATCGGTTTGTGCAATTAATTGCGTAAATGTATTTTAGTTATTTGTATTTTTGAGAAAATGAGTTTTCTTTAAGCATTTTTTTCTTATGCATACTGATAAGCTTGTGCCTTTTATGTGATAAAAAATTAGACTTAGTACAAGTTTTTTTATATTTCTTTTAATAAAATGTTGTATAGTTGTAAGTAATCTAGATGTCTTTTGATGTCAGAAAAGTTTATTTCACCTTCTGTATTCATAATATTGCATAGCTCTTGTCAATTCTAAAGCTGTAGTGATAATATTTATGTATTATTTAAGCATTTTTTACCTATGTGTTTTATTTTCCACCCTCTTTCAATTACCAAAGTAACTGATGTACAAAACTAATTTTAACCTCAATTCTCAAGCTGTTGTATGTTTTTTGGTCTCTATTGAGATCAAATGGTAAAATATTTATATGAACTGTGATGAATATTTTACAGAGGTGTTGTAATGTTTACCTTATCAGGTAGTTATTTGTGGTTATATGTTTCGAGAAGTGCCTCAGCATTAACACGTTCACCACGATGCCTTGTTAGTAATAATAAATATTTCTTCACAAAACTGCGGTGTGCACCACTGGTAGTACATGGCAAACTTTTGAAAATCCAGCATGAGCGCACACTTCAATGGCAAGAATACTTGTTTGTTCTAAACTGCAGCCAGGTTTTATTTGAGTGTTGTAATATCTTAAAGATGTCTTATACTAAATATGGACCATGTAGTGGTGCACAATTCAGTGAATTATTACCAGGATTTGCATAATGTAAAAACTACATTATAGTTAAAAGAACGGTTTTATTTTATAATAAGTAAGCCACAAGATATAAATAAGTTTGTCATTCTGAAAAATAGTTTGATAAAATAACAAGATATTTATATATAAATTTTGTTAAAACAGTCGAGGCATATTGTAGGATTCCTATAAAAAACATTGCAAATTTATTTTTCAGGCACACTCGATTTTTATTATTACCATTTAACAAACTCGTGTATAATGATGGTATAACATTTATATTGTACAAACATTACTGAATATTTCTTTGTTGACCTTGAAAACATAGTTTTTTGTTTTTTTTTTTATGGCTCTCAGCAAAGATTACTACTGATAACCAAGTTTTTCACTACAATAACAGCATATTGCAGTAAGTTTTTTGTAACGGGTATATGTTCCATAATTTCATTTAAGTTTACAAGATTATTCCTCATTGTGAACTTTAGAACAATCATTGTTTTAAAAATGGTCACTTATTTTTCCATCTCCTATTGTTCAAAAAATTTGTGATAATCTCGACTGTTTTGTGGCTATTGAAAATGTATTACTATACACATCTCATGGTGAATGAAATTTTAGGTCTGCATACTGGACTCATAGAACTATAAACATGGACCGCTGACAGCACATAGTGTGAAGTGAGTCTGCCGCCGCTAGCTTCCCCCACTCCACTGTAGTGGCTCTACCGGCACAGTAGCATTAGCCACAATCGCAATCTCTTGATTTTCTTTACATTAGTTCATTTTATCGGTATGTAATCCTAGTTTGGCTTTTTAAACTGTATCTGTGATGATAATGGTTATATATTTTGTAAAATCAATAAACATTTAGAGTTTTAACAATTCATTATAAATGTAATATGAGATTATCCAATTACACATTTTCGAAGAAAACAATTTTGTTTAGTTTTTTACGTTTGCCAAGGATTTCTTCATTTATCAAATCAGCGTTTTCCTTTGCATAAGCAAACCATACAGTTTTAAAGAACAATTTTATACAGTTTTATTTGTTTTATTATAATAACTGTATGCTCTTTGAATGACTTACAAAATAAAGGGTGATTTAAAACAAATTTCCTTTAAAGTGCATACAGGTTTCTAATACATATTCCTTCGTACAGAGATTTGGGTTTTCTTTATTGCATAAACTATATAAATACTTAATTAATTTAAAAACATCATCAGATACATTAACTTTCCTCTTGAAACCATTGATGTGAAAGTAATGTGTGATTGAACACATTAACTTTGTGACTTATGGTGTAGTAATTTGGTTCATTTAACACATTTCATGTAACTATCCACCTTTTTTACTACAAACCCACTAATATAATACTGTATCAATATACTAATGTAGTATATTGTCTCTGTAATAATTATCGCTGTTTGATAAGTCAGGCATGTCTTAGTAATTATTTCTGAGACACTTCATTCTCACTATATATAACCCTTCACAATGTTATTGAAAGCTTAAAACTAAATTTTGATGTTGTTCATCAAAGTCGATACAGTTACTTTCTTTTGAAGGCTTCATTCGGTTTCTAAAAATTAATCGTCTTAGGACTGTTCTGAATTGTTTTACATTGGGTTTATTATTGTGTCCACCCCTTGCTCTTATACATGAAAATAACAATTCAAGATGATCGTGCAAGAACTTGTAGGTTAGTATATACTTAAAATTAAGTTCTTTTAGTAACCTATCACCTTAATTGTATTGATGCATGTTAAAAACCCATGAATTAATTTACCCTGAATTTCAAAAAATAAAAAACTGTCTAGAAAACAATCAACGATTCAATTACTTGATTTGTGCAATATAACATTGTCTGCTGTGAAGAATTATTATTATTCTAACAATTAACAGTATTTAGAGGCACATTAAATAATTTACTTTTAAAAAGTGTTATTACAAATTTCATATGAACCATTGTTAACCATTTCCTCTCGGAACTGTCTGTTAAAAAATGTTCTCTCAGATCAGGTGTCCAGTACAATTGTCCACACTTGAATCTACGTCAGCTCAGCAGTCAAACACCTGCTAGTGACCTGTAAGGTCGGATGGCCAACTGGGTTGGCCAAGGCTACTTTGTTTACGAGATCGGCAGCCATGTCACTCTCCCGTTCTCACCAGGTCGGAACCCTTATTGAGGTCATTCAGCCTTATTGTGATTACGCCTGGTTTTTAAAGTTTAAATACTACTTATTTAATTTAAATGTTGATCTGAATATTTGTATTTAATATTTAAAATATGGAGCATTACGTGATACAGTTTTTCTTATTATATTATTAGTATAATATTTTTTAAATACTATTGAAAAAGTTGAATATTATGAGTCATGAAAAGTAATTTTTTTAAACATTTTTTTCATTATTAATATTTATTTTAAATTACTATTTTTCTATTTTTAACTGATTATGGAAATGTGTAGAATAAATTATATGTGTAACATATAAATATAATCAGTTTATAGTATAAAATAATTATCATATTAGCGGCTTCTCAGCGGGCTGATAATCTCTATATATGAGTATCATGCATCTTAAAAATATTTATTGTCTGGTTTTAAATTAAAATAGTTCGGTTAAAATAACAAAGTTTTAATTAATTAAACATACAATTCTGTAATTACAAGTTTTGTAATATTTAGTTTTGAAATGAATCAGTTTTTGAAATGTTGCTGAGTGTGATACTTTTCAAAAAATATGCCAGGACAAAGACCTGG
Source organism: Stictocephala bisonia (assembly GCA_035578905.1). Lineage (NCBI taxonomy): Eukaryota > Metazoa > Arthropoda > Insecta > Hemiptera > Membracidae > Stictocephala > Stictocephala bisonia. The sequence continues at coordinate 876,230 of JAQJVL010000284.1, forward strand.
ATACTAAAACGCAAAATAAATAACTATTATTTACAATTTTATATACAGTATTTTACAACAAAACAGAATATTTACAATAATTAATAAAACTCATGATGCACAAGGATAAAATTGAGAGATAGCCTAGACTCAAAGCCAATTTCTGACACACAATCAGGATGTCTACACAAAGCAGAAACGGATGATACCAGCTGGTTGAATATAATCCAGACATATTTAAATAGCTGCTAAACATTTAAAAATAATGCTCAAACAAGTTATATCTAAAATACAAAATCATATGTCAAGTGTCCAACAGAGTTGGACATCCGAGTGCGTAGGGAAATCATTGCCAGCCATCACAGTTGGACAGTCGATCCCAGCGGACAACGCAACTAAAATTTACCCGATCTGAGCATGAACATAGTAGTGGCCACCAGAGTTGAACACTCGATCTCAGAGGACACATTTAGACGAACACTCGCCATCTGAGGGGAAAGGGTTAATGTAATAATGAAAACTAAAGCATTTATTTTCATTCTTATTTAGGTTTGGATTAACCTTTGGATTACTTACTAAAATGACAAGCAAGAGATTGTAGGAAATGCTCCTATATTTATCGATAAGAAGATAAACCAGACTTCTTATCAATGAAGTTATAGGAATTGTATACAACACATTATCTTGGCATCTTAACACTTGTAACAGAACAGAACAATTAGAATTAGAATTATTAGATTCATTCAGAACAATTAGATTCATCACGATTAGAATTATAAATAAAAGGAATACAACAAAAAATAATACTAAAATTATGAAGTAAAACGGCAAAACAATGAGAAACAGCTTATACGACATTGAAATGTGCATAGCTATCTGGCGTTCTGCACTAAACTGGATTAAGGATTAAACTGCCTATTCGATTTAAGGATTAAATATAGATTTAATCGTGTCAATGACCAAGTATCCCAAGTTCATCAAAAATTACAAACTTAAACAAATGAACACTCAAAGACATTCAGTGTTACATCTAGAGACACATCTAAACCAAAATTATGAGTGTATTATTTACTTTTGCTAATTTAAATTGTACTTAAAGCTGTTTTTTCCTTTTTGTTTTAAAGTGTGTGATACTTACCCTCCCACCCACTCATACACGTACAGTACTGATGACCTACCCACCCACTCATACACGTACAGTGCTTGTACGTGTATGGGTGGCTGCCGGCCGGTGCCGGCTCATTTTCGCTTACCTCGAGCCACTTGACTCAGCGTTCCATGAATGCACTTGTTTATAGTTCTATGACTGCACTCCACTATCATTGAATGGGAATGTGAGGAAATGATTTGATATCAACTTGCCTTGTGCATTAGACATTATATATACTTTAACTATCTTTTAACAGCATACCAAGTAGACTTGATCATTATATATATACTTTAACTATCTTTTAACAGCATACCAAGTAGACTTGATCATTATATATATACTTTAACTATCTTTTAACAGCATACCAAGTAGACTTGATCATTATATATTCTTTAACTATCTTTTAACAGCATACCAAGTAGACTTGATCATTATATATACTTTAACTATCTTTTAACAGCATACCAAGTAGACTTGATCATTATATATACTTTAACTATCTTTTAACAGCATACCAAGCAGACTTGATCATTATTAGTTATCACTAAAACAACAAGATCAATATTCAATCACAGTTGGTAACAATGAATGAATTCACTCATTCAAAATCCATACTAGCCCATATGAAGATCGGCGTCTTAACAATAAATGAATAATTACTTATTTGCTGTTGCAGTAAAAAAATAATAATTACACTTTTTCTTTAAGGCTGTTTGGTCAAAAAAAGTTCGATTTCAATTACTTTATATCAGTTATTAAACGCTTCCCAAGTAGTTATTTCATTCAAATTATGTTTATAGTTATAAATACATCACCTCAAAGATGCGAATTTGGGCTTTCTTGGTACACACAGAATTAAGAAACCGTTTTCCCGACTATTCCCAAATTTTAAAAACAGACCCTCACAGGACTGGTTTATCAGTTATTTTTAATTACGTAATTTACTGCAAATTAGATTTTAAATAATTAATGTATTATGTTTGTTTTTATTTTATTACGACAAAAAAACCATATCGTGTTTGGCATCTTATGCTTTTTAATATCACACAATTTACAAAATTGTTTAACTTTGTGTACTGAACTTTTTGTTGTAATTTTACCCATATGTTATATTACAATCCAATCGCTCTAATACAGCGAGACACAACACCCACACTTGCAGGAGCGCTTAAACGATTTTCCTCAATTATACTCCACCCATCCCAGGGGAGGGGTCAAGTGTCTGTGTATGAGTAGATCGCGGTCAGACGTACAGTCAGTGCTGCAAGCGGCATTGAGTTGTTCCTAAAGCCGGGTGAGCTACCTTAATTTACTTATCTTTTAAAAATATTAAAATATTACAATTCGATTGACCAATTATTATTGAAATTAGATTTTCGTACACATTGGTCTTTAATGAAGATTTCATTCAAAATACTCAAGTCTCCATGAATTGCCACAGTTGTTCAAAACATCTTTACTTTATGAAAAACCTCATTTTTTGGTGTTTCTGGAAATCTAAATTTTTTTCCCCCTACAAATACTCTAGGAAAACATTATAAATTAAGTATCATGAATTATGTAAATTTTATTCATAAAATATATACAGAGAATATATATATTTATATGTATGTAAATATATACTTGCAGACCCATGGAAAAAAGCAAGTGAAATTTTATAAAAATAAAAAAAAAACATTTTAAACTTGTTAACCTACCATTAGGTAAATATGAGGGCAGTATTATGGTTATGAAATTTGAATTTAATTTAGTGTAGTTTTGAGGATAAGTAATCAAGATGGTATGGTTTTGTTTCCATGTTGTAGAATTGTTGCATTCTAATTTTATTCATTGTAAATGCAATATTTTTCTATTTAGAACTTATTAATGAAATTTAAATTACCAATCTGATGTCATTCCAATTTATGGTGGTGAGTGATTTGGTCAGTATAAGATTGGGTACCCTCACCAAAGATTTTGCAAAGACCTGGCCGTGAAACCGCTACCATCCACTTTGTTGACAATTTATCACCAAGTTTTGTATTTCAGTCTTGCCAGTGGCAAGTCCAATGTCACATAAAGGTTTGGGCCCAGCAAATGGAATCCTCGCTCCCTATCTTATCCTCTTCGTTACCATGCAGCCGCTGTGCCCTGGAACTCAGGTCATTTGGACATTATTGAGGCGGGCCAAGACATACAAAGTTCAAAAACACTCCCAAGAAAATCTTGAGGTGAATTGGCAGAGTCAAGTACTTTTAAGAGCGGCTTGACTGACTGACATAATGCAGATTTGTTTGCCCCTGACTTGTCTTTGAAGCCCTTGTTGGGCACAGACAAGGATGGCAAAAATCTCTAGAGGTAGATCGTACAGCACCTCCCTAGACAGTCCCAGTAGAGGGACCGTAGACCCCGTACCCAGCCCCACCCTCCATGACAGAACCATCCATGTACCAGACGATTTTTTTTGGTGGCGGGATTGTAGCTACCTTAGCTCCCTCCAATTTTGCCTGGATTTGATGTCGACCAGGTAAGGTTTGGAGAATGCAATTTTTGTGTCGATAACATCTGTTACCATGTCCAATGTTCTGCTGTGTAGTTCATTTTCAATGGCTTGTGAGTGGCCAGATTTAGATCTGCTTCTCTTGAGCTTGCCTACACTATTAAGTTTGTGGGCTGCCTTCATAGCCTCCACCGTAAGGTGAAGGTTGAGTGTTAGTTGGTAATTGGTCGGTAGCATAGTTGGTTCAATCCCAGCTTCATGTGCTAAAGTTTGTCAGTTCGATCCCAATCAAAGACATAATACATTTTGAGAATAATACATCAGCTGATAACCACCGGCTATTCATTTGTCATTGGGCTATTAATTAATGACACTTTCTAAGGAATAGTCGGCCTTAGTTTGTAACAATGACTACATTCGCTCATCTACAGTCATCAAACACATTCGAAATCCATATTCGCTCATATCTTGACGATCGGCGTCTTATGAATAAATAAAAAAAATTTTATTTAAAAATTAGTAAATTGAGCAGCACTTTGAGTGATGCCTTAAGTGTGCTTGAAAGCACCTGTTATAACTATGCATGCTACTAGTCTTTGGATACTAGGAAGCTTTTTACTCGCCAAGCTCTAAAAAGCCTTGTTCCACCACACAAAAGCCATATAGGAGATCTGTGGGCGAACGACTGCCTTATACAGCCAGCGAGCCATATGCGGTCTCATCCCCAACGTTAAACCAACAGTGCACTTGGATGCTAAAAACGACCACTTCACCCTGTTAATTATTGTAGAAAGATAACAGTTCTAAGTCAACTTGCAATGTAGGGGCTATCCCTAGATATTTAACTTTGTTGGAAAGTCCCATTGGAACTCTGTTAAGTTTTAAACCCCTCAGCCTTTCAAAAGGGCTTATCTTATCTTTTTCTCGTAAAAGGCAAGATGATGGCTTTTCCAGAATTGACTTAAAGTCCTTCTCTGGAACACCATGTGCTTATCACTTTTAGGCTTTCATTCATGATGCCCATAACAATGCTGCAAAACTTACTGCAAAACATCAAAGCTATGTAATCTGCATATACCTGTATGAAGAAACCGGCATCAGTTTATTATCTCAAAAGGTAATCCACTATCAAATTTTACATAAGTGGGGAAAGTACTCCACATTGTGGGCATCCCCTCGCCGTAAGGACCTGCCTGGTCATGTCGAGAGGAGAAGCTCTAACTTTTCTGGACCTGAGCATAGAATGAATTAATTTATTTCTAGAAAATTACAGACAAAACAAATAATGCAAGAGTACACAAAAATATATAAATAATTAAAAAGTAACAATAATATAAATCAATCAACGTGCATAGTGTCGATGGAACTCCATGCTCCTGGACTCTATGGGCAATTGTTCCATGAGATGTATTATCAAAGGCACCCTCAATGTCTAGTCAAGCACAGAGAGCAACCTCTTTGTTCTCTAATGCATCCTCTGCTCTACATACCAGTTTGCTGATGGCAGTGAAGCAGATTTACTAGCCTAATAAGCATGTTGATTCTGGTGGAGAGGTTGTCCCTGAAAGACACAATCCCGAATGTATCTTTCTACCAGTCTTTCCTGTGTTTTAAGCATAAGCAAGGAGAGACTGATTATTCTGAATGCCTTAGCTTGGCTATAGTCCGATCTGCCTCTCTTCAGGATAAACACCACTTTGCTCACTGCCCAAGCTGTTTGTATATTATCATATGCCACGCTGGCCCTGAAAAGTTCACAAAGCAGTTGTATAACTGTGTTGGGTGCTTTGTGCAAAAGAGCAGGGTACACGCCATCACCCCTGGGTGATTAATATGGGCTAAACTTGTTACATTTCATCCTCAAAAAAGTAACAGTGTGTTTGGCCAGGTTCCAGTCCACCCGTTTTGCCCTTGGTTAAGGGCTTTCACCGGTGAGATTGGCCCCAGCCAGCTCAGCGTCACACCTGACGCATCCCGGAAAGTGTGTCATGAGGAGAAGATTGAGAGTTTCACCTGCCGTCGGTTTATATTCCCTGTCTGATTTCCAAAGTGTACCAATTGGATTAAAATGTTTTCAATCCAATGTTTCTAAAAAGTAAAAAACTTTCTTTAGTCTAGCTCCAATATATATTCCAGGCTAATTAGTTCTTCAGTAAAACTTTCCAGGAGTCAAACTTGGCTTTCCTTATTGCCTTTTTAAATTTTGTTAAGGCTAAGCTCCTCAAACTCTAGTTGTTTTGGCACGATTGAATGTCAAGATTCCTTATGGTGTTTACCATTGAGAAAACACCTTTTTTCAGTCAACTTCCAATTCAGATCTACAGCGGTATTAGAAGTTTACTTAAACAGCTTACATTGGTAACAGTGCTGCCAACATCAATTTATCAGTGACAAAATAGTAACACATTTGTCTCAATTTATGTGTTATAACCATTCTGTAAGCTAATGGGAGGGATAGTACGAGGGAGTTAGTAGAGGGGGGATAGTAACCTTTAAAGTTGAGATCACGTCTTTGAAGGTCGTTGCTGGCTTGGCTGAAGTGAAGCTGAAGACCTCTTCCAACTGCCCTCGGAAGGAGGGAATCAGTTCTCCTCCTCTTCCTACCCTCACCTACCTCGTCAGCTAATGGTGTCTCATCCTTCTCCTTTTTACGCTTCCGGTTCTCACTGAACTTTTGAGATTCCCATGGGATGACTTTATTGGCAAGCTTGGCCTTGATGGCTGCAACAGCAATTTCATTTAGGAGGTCATCCTATTCCCTTTCAGAAATGTTCTCTCTCCTGGATGAAGTGTGGGAAGCACCCAACTGGAGGTACTCCTCTGAGGGAGGGCCAGCAGCCCAGACACATTTTAGCTGGAGGCCTCAAGGGTCTTCATGCTTGTGTTGATGTCCAGGGCCTAACCGGTTTTGGACTTTTTGGCTGCTGAAGCAGTAAAAAAGGGAGGATTGGTTAGATCAGCCATTTGGTTCTACGAGTGGCTAGGGAAATGATTACCCACCCGGCTAGACCTGCATGGTCGGGTAAGGCTAGTTACTGCGAGGGGTCGTCAAACCCTCACAGGATCCGTTAAAGGTACTGAAACTGAATTACTCCCCAGTAATACTAAGCAATCAGTGTGGGTCACTTTACACATTGGCTTAAGGGGGCTGTGTTCTCAGTAAATGGGTGTTCAGCTTGATATTTGACTGATGCTGATATTGATAGCGATGCAGCTCCTACCAAGGAGTCTTCGCAGGACTTCAGCCAAGATCTGCTGGGATTAGTTTAGGGTGTTCGTCTGGGTGCCCAGTTTAGTGCTCTAAGAAATTTAGTTCTAGATTTTATCACAACTGCTGCTAAGAATAGTAAAGATCAACTCACTAACGAACAAGCAATATATTCCCCTCCCCTCTCCCCCTGATAGGCCCCATCTGCCCCGCCCCACAAATTTGACAGGAGGACATAACTCCCTCATTTACATAAACTCAAGCAATGTTTTATATATATTATTAATCTACTTTTTAGCCAAAGATGGTTGTACAACTTTGAACTCAAAATTTGAACAAACATCATTTATAGAAAAATAATTGGTAACACTTAATCAATTTGTTTAGATTTATTATAGACTAGGTTGGTAAGTACCTTTTGTCCTCTATTCTGTATTCTATAAATGTTAATAAATTCTATTACATGATTTGTTAATGAGTTATGCACAACAAATGCCAAATTCGTCACTTTGGATAGCCATATCTCCAAAACAATTTTTTTTTTTTTTTTTATTTTTTTCCTGTAACATTTATTACTTACATGGAGATTAACAACTTAATTTTAAGAAATAATTGTTGATCAAACAACCTTCAGTAGGTGTATATTAGATAAGCAATAATGTTATTATATATGGGGAATGTTACACTAGCCGGTCAGATAATTAGTCCGAACAGTCCTCTGCCACATTCCCAGACGGTCTTGAGCACTAAGACACATGCCTTGTGCCCCTGACAGAGGAAAACTTTCAGTTCAATTATAAATTAGTGATTGCCGCCCTCCATTGACCCCAAATTCTGATTTCTTTCCCACTTACTCTAAACCAATGTATACAGCAACTATCTGCACCAGAAGAAACTAAAATTGGACAGGTACACTTATGGATAGTAAACTGGATGATCAACAACCTTCTTAGTTTCTATGCCATCTGCATTCTCTAATTAAATAGATGCCTAAATAACTTGAATCACAGTTACATATTCTGTGGTTGCAACATCTTCCAGTTGATGTGCAATCCATACTACAGGTACAAAGTGAAACCTTTCTTTATAAACTTTCAATACTTACTGATAATTATTAACTGTCCAATTATTAGTTCTTTTAACTGTTAATTCTTCTGTAAGTAGTAGGCAATAGACTAGCCCTCATCCTCTAGAAGTTATAAGTTGCTTGAACAAAGCTTAAAGGAGTTTACCAAAAAGATGGTTTGAACTTCACAATCTATGTCAGGAGGTTTGTTTCTCAAACCCAGAGTAAATGTAGTCACCGGAAATCACCCTCTCCTTCTAGACAACAATGAGGTTTGTGCTGGCACCTTAGCCACTTTGTGAAAGTGCTAAAAAGTATACCTTGCTCCTGTAATCGGCCAAAAATGATACCAAGAGCCAGTATCAGTAGGGACTGTCGCCCTTCAGAAGAATGTTTTTGAATTACAAACAGTAGTGTCAAAATTAAGTGTTTGATAGATTCCGATTCATATGTTTAATGTTTTTTCAGAACATACCTCAAAAAGAATAATGTCAGTACAGAGTTCAAGCTTCAAGTCTCAGATCCCTCTACTATCAACACTTATGCATTTTTACTATGTATTAATTTTGGCCCTGTGGACTTTGATTAAAATAGTTGGTTATAAAAATGACTGTTTAAGATTAAAGATTTGTTTATTTTTGGTTTGATAAAATGCCTTTCTTTAATTTAAACATTGTTTTGTTTCCCCAGGAATGCTAACAGACCATGAAGTAGGTTTCAGTACCTTTATCAATCACTTCTATAGAATCCAGGTAGGACCACTCGAGTTTCGAGTTTTAAAACCTCATCTTTAGATGCAAAATACCACTGTCAAATTGTAGCCATCAATGTCCAAACACATATCGTCACAAATAAATTAAACATATAAAATATTTAAACAATAATACATTACAAAAAATTTATTTAAAATTCAGTTCTAAGGAAGAGTTGACCGACTAGCCTACAATATTGCGGAACCAGTGACAATACTAGTCAGTCAACTCAGACTTGACCTTTATTCTGCGAGTACAAAGCAGAGAACAAAGAGTTACTTTAGTAATAAATTGGTTACATTTGTATACCATTGAACATGTATGGGTGGATCAATACCACTGTACGTGTATGGGGTGGATAGATGGGCCAATATCACTGTGCGTATAAGGGTGAGCGGGTGGGTCAATACCACTGTCATTGTACGTGTATAGGAGGGTGGTTGGGTCAATCCACTGTATATGTATGGGGTGGGCAGGTGGCTCAATACCACTTTCACTGTACGTCTATAGAAGGGTGGTTGGGTCAATCCACTGTATGTGTATGGGGAGGGTGGTTGGTTCAATCCACTGTATGTGTATGGGAGGGTGGTAGGTTAAATCCATTTTACATGTATGAGAGGGTGGTTGGGTAAATCCACTGTATGTGTATGGGGAGGGTGGTTGGGTCAATCCACTGTGCGTGTATGGGAGGTTGGTTGGGTCAATACACTCTATGTGTATGGGGAGGGTGGTTGTGTCAATCCACTGTACGTGTGTGATAGGGTGGTTGGGTCAATCCACTGTACGTGTATGGGAGGGTGGTTGAGTCAATCCACTGTACGTTTATGGAGAGGGTGGTTGGGTCAATCCACTGTATGTGTATGGGGACGGTGGTTGGGTCAATCCACTGTGCGTGTATGGGAGGGTGGTTGGTTCAATCCACTCTATCTGTATGGGGAGGGTGGTTGGGTCAATCCACTGTGCTTGTATGGGAGGGTGGTTGGGTCAATCCACTCTATGTGTATGGGGATGGTGGTTGGGTCAATCCACTGTGCGTGTATGGGAGGGTGGTTGGGTCAATCCACTCTATCTGTATGGGGAGGGTGGTTGGGCCAATCCATTGTGCTTGTATGGGAGGGTGGTTGGGTCAATCCACTCTATGTGTATGGGGAGGGTGGTTGGGTCAATCCAATGTATGTATGTAGGTAAACTTGATCAACACCATTGTACTTTTGAAAATACGATTTCTTGTTGTAAAAGTGGTGAAATATGAGTGTATATCTTTTGTAAGGGTTGATTTCAACCGCAGAAAACTAGTTTATTAAAAAAAATTAAAAACTAGGTTTTATGTGATAATGAAAAAAAACAACGGTTCTAAAATTGTTATTTTCCACCCTTTTTTTTCATTTTACATATTTTATGCTGGACATGAATATATAATCGGTTTTTCAATAAAATTATTTTTTCGGCCCCGGAAGATAGGCCTACATTTTGTACATACCTTACTAAACATAACCTAACCTATCCCGATTGTCTATTTACTTAACAAAAATTCGTAATTTCTGTTGTATTCTGGTGCCTAGCCTTCGGGACGGCGGACATATATGTGGATTCGGTTTTATTGGTTTTTAAAACGGTCGTATAATGGCCGCTAATCGCGATTTGCTGCGAAATTAACCTAGTTTTACGTTATATCTCGAGAAATAATTGTTATAGACTAACGTTTTCAAATTCGTACTCAACGCAAAAACACGTCAAATTAAATGAAGATGATTAAAATGTTCAATGTGCAGTGTTGGAGACTTATTAATTTGCTTATTTCGACTATAAATTCGAATTCCAATTTACGTTTTATTTTTTTACAAAATTAATTTAATATTTGTTGTTTGTTTGATTTTTAGTCCAGATTAATTTTTCAACAATAACAAATGTAAAATGGACCACACCATCTACTTGATAGGCAAGGTCATCTCGGCAGTGGACATCTTCTACTTGCGGGAACGGCGTTCTTACACTGGTTTTCCGCAGATGAAAAAAATGTTATGCTAAATATTAATTTTGTATAAGATGATTGATCATAGTAATAAAAGGATATTTTACAAACTTTTGAAAACTATTTTGATGTTGATTTTCAATAATAACATCAATATGCAATCTGATCCCAAAGATAACCTCGTTTGTACTTTGTACTGTTTGTACCATCTACAAGGACCGGCAATAACGAAAAATAATACAATTCACTTCTTTCAGAATCGCAAGTACAGTACTTAAAAGCAAGATCGGCTTTCTAAAAAAAACTCGTTAGATACGGCGAAAAAGAAAAGCTCTGTGCAAAATTCAGGTTGAATTCGAACAAAATTAAAAACCGCTTCAAAGATTATTTTTGTACAGCAGCAATGGTTATTCCAAAGGATTGAAATCCAGTAATAAATTGCTCCAAGCTCATTCCTTGCAGTTAATCAGTCATATGAACGTAGTAATATAGAACGAGACTGACCATCAAGCACGTATCAGCATCAATGATAACCAAATATCCGGATATGGAGAACTACGTCAGGAGGTGGCTGTGACAACGCCGCTCAGCTGATAATACTTGAACTCGTCGAACTAAACATCAAGGAAGAAGTAGAAGATTTAAGAATGAGGTTATGATAGTAAAGTTAGTTAAATCTCCATAAGAATTCTTAATAGCTCTGTATGGCGTATTGTAAAATAATAAATTAGATTTATAAAAAGAATGTTACTATTTATTTCTTTTATTTTTCCTATAATACTTCATATCATTTAAACCTCTTGAATACTCAATGTTATTCAGTGGGCTCAGATATATTTAATTCAATGATTTTAGCTAATGTAGGCATTTTAGGAATTCATTGGTCCCAAATACGAATTTCCTTGTTATTTTTCGAAAATATTCAGCGTTCCCACGCTGGGAAAATTGCCACTACACCACTGTACCTCAGTACTCAGCATTGTCGTCTGTTTATCACAGTTAGGCTCAGTGCTGACGAGATTTGTAGTTGGAGGGGATGATATTTGCACAACAGCTGATATGTAGACTCAGAATTGTTTCAACTAACATTTTAATTTATTTAGAAAAATAAAACATGTGTTTTAAATTACTAATGTAAGTAAACAGAAAACGGTATTATTATTCATTTGTTATCATTATTTTTATATTACAAGACCTGTATTTTTATGTACAGTATATAGGTTGGGAATACTCAAACAATAAAATCACTATATCATAATTTAAGAACTGGTCAAAAACTTAATATATTTTTAATTTGTACTTAAAAACATAGTGAGGTCAACATGTCATCTTCCAAATCAAGTGATGCTCGATGCTTTTGTATAAGTAGAAGATTGTTAATTCATATTATAGACGCTAAATTTTTAATAATCATTGTTGGACTACAAGGGACCATTTTAAATTGTTATTTGATTCATCATTATAAGGAATCTATTGCTCCTTATTTTTATTTTTTAGCTGATTTCTTAACCATAATTATATTTTCTAGGACACTAACAACAAGTTATAATTATTTAACGAAGAGACACGTAATTGAAGAAACGCTAAAGAAAAAAGCACCTTTTTATACTGCAGCCCGATTGATAAAAAAAGCGGAGATTGGTCTACTACCATGGTCCCACCACATTCTTGGTGTTGTGCCCTTTAGCTACATATCTTGGCTATTTTACATTGGATTTATGCTGAGCAAAGTAATTATAATATTTCAATCAACTGGCCTTATCGAACATCTTAGTCATAAAGATTTCCTTGGGCCTAATTTTCTAAAGGTAAAGTATAAGATTAAGTATTAATTACACTATTCCCATATGCACCCTGGGAGGTGAATGGGAATCAATGTTTAATTTATAGTATATAATGAATGTCAAAATTTCAAGTTCAAAGAACTTCTGAAATCAGAATAAAATTGAATTTTTGATAACTGTACTTTCCATTCACCTAAAAAATAGAAATTTTGTCTGTTTAAAAGTGCTTAGAAATAAGTTAGATTGTCAGGAAAGATAATATATCACAGTGCAAAACACTTGTTTTCATTGGACAATAAAAAACAGTAATTAACTATGTACCCTATAGACGCTTCTGAAAGTATAATTTCTAGTTGAAAAACATATTATAAAATATGAGTTTATATCAATTGAAGAGGTTGATTTCAACCATAGAAAACTCGTATCTTACTTAAAAATTGGAAAACTTTTTATCTAAATTTGAAAAAGATCAGCTCTTTAAAATTGTGTTTTTACAACATTTTTTTCATTTATCAAGTTTTTTGTATGTTCAATATAAGTATAAATTGGTTTTGAAAAAAATTTTAACTTACCTATCCAAACTTAACTTAATTTATCATAATCTATACATGTATACCATATACACATATATACAAAATACCACTCACTACTCACTGTGTCTCAATCATTTCCAAACATTCCAGGCTGAAATTTTGTAGGATGATGATTCTATATTGTAGTTGTGCATCAAGAAGGTATTTGAACAATTATTTCTAGTTTTTAAATGACAGCTATTTTAGAACAGACATTTTGAAATGTCAAAAACAGAGTTTTCCAATTTTATTTGTAGGGGCTTATTACCATTTTCAGCATCAGATTTGGGACAATTTATAACTTTGTTTCAGAAACTTTTTGCTCTATCTTGCAGACTTCACCCTACAGTAGACTTGAAATTTTAAGTAGTTTTTGCTATAAATTCATTAAACAATAATACTTTACCAGGTATTTTTCTAATTTGGCTTTCCTTATTGTCTTTTTAAATTTTTTTAAGACTAAGCTCCTCAAATTCTAGTTGTTTTGGCATAATTGAAGAGATTCCTCTGCAAATCCAGATCCCGAGTCCATCACACAACGTTGGTATAGTAGGTCTTATCCGCAGAGAACAGTTATTGACATAAGAATCAATAATTGCGTTATTCACAGACGTTGCAATTAAGTCTCTCTTCCCAACAGCTCAATCTTTTTTGCAGTGAGTCGTTCAGAGTAGTGTGCCTAATCAGTTATCCTAAGATTTCTGTAGAGCGCCTGAGGTTGTTCAACATTCAGGGCTCCTGGATAAGAGCAACGTCATAATTTCTGCTGGTGAAGGTGCGGCATAAGGGCGCCAAGGCCGCCTTACTGTTGTGAACATTAGCCTGTAGGACCCTAAGCATCACTGTTTTCCTTTCGAATGATTATAAGTGACACCTTCCATAGGCCCATATGCGCTTTCCCTACCGAGGCTCTGATGGAATTCAGGATCTTACTCATTAACGAGAAACACAAAGGTTAAGTCTTTGGGATCCTCTCTGGTGGAAATAAGCTTCCACTCAGCCACTTCCAGGAACTGGTTCTGCTTGTCAAGCATCTTGTTGATGCGTTCCGGAGTACTTCCCGAAAGTATGCAAGGCATTCTGACGAGTACCTTGGTGGCCTTCAGGATCTTCCTATCACTAGAAATTGGCCCGACAATTCCCTTCAGATGGCTGAGTGTGGAGACTACGTTAAGGATCCAGTCCTTAGTAGCTCGTTGGAGCATGACACTATGAATGTGCCACACCTCATGTTAGTCCCCTCGAATTGAGGAAGATTGCTGTCCGGTAGAGAATCAAAGAATTCAATCCTCTCCATAAGCAGTCCCTCAAATTCCTCATCCTTGGCTTCTATAAGCTAATGGGAGAGATAGTACGAGGGGGCCACCACAACCTTCAAGGTTGAGAGCACGTCTTTAAAGGTCGATGCTGGCTCGGCTGAAGTGAAGTAAGACCTCTTCCAACTGCCCTCGGAGGGAGGAAGTCAGTTCTCCTCTTCCTACTCACACCTACCTCGTCAGCTGACGGTGTCTCCTCCTTCTCTTGCTTCCGGTTTTCACTGAACTGTTGAGGGTCCCATGGGATGCCTTTAGCGGCAAGCATGGCCTTGATGGCTCTTTTCCTTTCAGCTGTCGTCAACTTGGACTTTACTTTGAGAAAGTAGACTCATAATTTTTACTCATTGTAATAAAAACTAGCAAATTTTTACTGATAAACAACCTTGAATTTAAATTTTTATTTTATATAACTTAACATTTTTTTAATGTTGGGAAATTTACTGGAACATATTATTGTGGCAAGGACCAAGTTAAATTGAAATTTTTGAACATCAGAAGAATGTCATTACTCAAAGTGCTCTATTTTGTGATTTCTTAGAGATGCAGTATGTGATATTCAGTTCAGTAAACGATAACCTTTTCAATGATGTATCATAAGCTATTGGCTTCCATAAAGAATATTGACGATACCATCTACAGGACACAAACCCCGTTAATGTGAAATGACAAAATATTGTTACAAAGAGTAGAGTCCCACAATATCTATCGAGAATGTACAAGTTTCAAATTTCCATTTCAATTAATAAAGAAAATGTTTGTTGAGTGTTTACAGACATTTTACACACCCTTTATACCCAAGTACTTGAGTACAAAGCGCTGTGGAGGTTGTAGACAAAAGGTTTTGTTGTCTGTCCTCTTAACTGACACTACATCCATTCAGTTATTGTCATTGGTGAGGACCAGAGTTCCTCACTAGGATTTCATGAAGAGCCTTATAACTTGTCTCAAAATAATGTAAGGGCTGCAACTACATATACATACAGTTCTTTTCGTATATTTTCTACCCTGAATTTCGTCAATCTCTGCTATTAATTTAGTATTTAATGCATTATAGCAAAGTTTTGTTGGCTTATAAAATTACAAAAACTGTTGTCACTGTGATAAATCATTGCAGTTCTGAAAAATGTTAAGGGCCATGAAAAATTAAGTTAAGGGCCACATGCGGCCCGAGGGCCGCGTAGTGAGTATTCCTGGAGTGGACTATCCCAGTAAGTGTCGGTGTTCCTGTCAGATGGTAAATCGAACTCAGTTAGTAACCATACTAAAAAGGTCATCCAGGTTGGCAGCTAGAATTGTTGGGAAATTATACAAGTGACAATTCAGCTACAAAAGTTTGCATTCGCACGGGTTTTGGAAGATGCAACTATTGTGAATATAAGTTGGAGGTGGCTCATGATCAGTCATGTGATTGCAGAGTCGAAATTCAAATATGGATCACATAATTAATGATTGCCTATTGCATTATTAACAGGGAGGATGATCTAGGGTAAAAACACACAAACAGCAATTGAGAGCGGGCGGAGCGGAGCGATTTAGAGCGACTAAATCAAATCCATACTATCTAGAGGAAGCACGTACACAAGCAGCGGCTGAGAGCGGAGTGGTCTACTTTGGAACAAATTTGTTTGTTTTTCAGAGCGATTGGGAGCGGGCAACATTGTCAAGAGTCACAGAGTCAGTCTGCTCATGGTGTAATGAGTCTGCTCTAATCAGTGTGTTAGAGTTGTGTACCGGGTCTTTTGACCGGTACATTTCGTTTTTTTCGTCGTGGTCTGCTGGGCTGCCTGAGATCGCTTGTGCCCGGCGATTCGCGTACTTTGGTGGCCGTTGGCTCGGACTCGTTCGTTCCGTGTTCCAGCTTTCGTCGGTCCGGTTGGCCAGTTTTCTAGTGGTTTCTCTGCAGCTTTCGTCAAGTCATGGTTGCCGGCTGAGAGACTCCTAAACTCCAGGGTCCTTGAGTAGGACGTTTCTACCCTCAGCCTGCCGTCCGGGGATTGTCGACCTTCTGCACTGCTAGCCTGGCCTGAGGACCATGTTGGAGCCTGAAGTCGCCCGCTACCCGCTCTACATCTTTGGGGTAGAAGTCTTCTGTCTTCAGGTCAGTGCGTTCCTTTTTGGTTTCCCGGCGGCTGAGCTGGGGGTTTAATTTAAAAAGTGGAAAAAAAGTGCAAAATGAAAGAAGAAAAAAAGTTTGGAGAACTATTGAATTTGGCCAAGGCCTAAACGGATTGGACAAAGTGATAACACAGCCAGGGGGACCTATATGTTTTTTTATGAAAAAAAAAAAAAAAACTTAAAATACAAAAAGAGCTTTTAGTGTTAAATTGTTATGTAGTTTAATTAGTTTATTTTGTTGTTAGATATGTTAGAGTTTATATTTGTTAGGTCCCCATTGTTAAATCATGTTATTATTTATTTATATGTTTAGGCCTAGTTATTGTTATTTATTTTTTTGTTAAGTGTCTTAGGGGTGTTTTGAAGTGAATTTTTACTCGAACGGTACCGTTTTATATTTTTTTTAAAATTGTTTAATTTTTAAAATGCTTCACCAAAAGGGAATTATTGTACTTTTACGTAACTTCTAATTCGGAGCTGCCCAGGGATTCCGGCTTACTCCCTGGCCCCGGTGGAATCATGGGATGTGGGCTAAATTGCCGGTTTAATTGTTGTGAGCCAAAAGTTCTAAATTTTCACTTTTATTTGGGCATTAAAATTTTCTTACGTTTTGGGTGTCTCTGGCTAGGCTGCAGATAGGCCATGTAGTTGTTAATTGGTAATTTTGGTATTTGTTGAGTTTGTTGTTTTTGTAGCTTTTGTGTATTATCTTGTTAATTTTAGGGTTTATTATTATTTATTTAAGTGCGAATTTACATTGTGGCCTTCTGCCAGCCAGTTTTGCAGCTTTCTTGGTAATAAAGTAGTTTTGCTCAGCTGCCGAGTTTTATTTTGGACCCTCCAACTGCCACCCGTGATCCCTTCGCTTGACTTGTTTGGAGCCATCCCCAGGTTGGCACGCTTTCCAGCTTTGGTGGGGGATGGGTCTCAATTGGTAGCAGAGCATGGTTGCCTAATACAAAAAAAAAAAAAAATTTTAATTCTTTCTTGGTTGTTGACGGTGGGTGTTTGTCGGTTAGTAGGTCATGGTTGGCCGACCTACCGTCAAGGTGTCTTGGTAATACGTAAAGAAAAAAAGAAAAAAAAAGTAAAGAAACAAATAAATAATTATGTAAAAACAAAAACAATTAGAAAATCAAATAAATAATTTAACTTAAAAAAAAAAAAAAAAAAAATAGGCAATCCGCTTGGTTACTTTGTTGAATGGGTTTCATGGGGGGATTAGAGTGGTCGGCAGTGGCTCGGTAGGCTGAGGGTTTTGTTCGTCTTGGACCCTGGAGTTGTCGTTTTTTTGGGTATATTGTTGAGATTTGTTGGTTTCTCGATGGCCTATCTGCAGAATGTTGCCCTCCTAGTGAAGGAGGAGTTGATTTTCGAGTTGAGGGCGCGTGGTGTGACTCCGGAGGGTGATGTTCTGAATCTCCGGAGGTTGCTGCGGGAGCAGTTGTCCGCGGGTACGGCGGTGGAGTGGTCTGATCTACTGGAGGTTGGTGATGAGTTGTTAGTTTGTAAACGTAAGGTGGAAGATTGGGAAGGGGTTTTGGAAGATCTGCAGCTGGAACCTCCAGTGGGTCGCGACCGGGCCTGCCGTCTTGCACGTTTGGGGCATCTGCTTGCCCGTTTAAGGCTGGTCAACCGGGCACCGGGGTTGGAGCCGTCAGATAGGGCGTGGATCTTGGAGAGTGTGTCTAGGCTGGATGAGATTTTTCAGGCACTCTCCGGTTCCACGACTCCTACGGGTTTGGGTCAGCGGCCTAATTTCTCGCTGTCGCCTAACGTGTCGAGGCCGCAGGCTGAGACAACGGCTCTCACTGTGCCTGAGGTTCCTTCTGGGCCTGCAGGCGTTTCTGTTGAGGTCGCTTGTGGTTCGGCTCCAGCTGCCGTTCCTACTGCTTCTTTGTGTTCACCTGCTCTTCTGCAGCTGAGCTACCACAAGCTACCTAACCCTCTCACGCCCATGATCCAGAATCTCCCTGTGATCGATGGGATGGATCCTGAGGAGCTTCTTAAGTTTCTTGTGGCCTTTCTCAGACTTAGTGAGATGCCCGGCATGCAGGCTGGGGACTTGCTTCGTCTGATTTTCCCGTATTGCAGAGGTCCCGTTGGGGAGTTGCTGAGTTCTGTCTTGGCCAGTGATGCCTCGGTGGACTCGTTCCATCGAGAGTTACTTTCGTCGTTTCTTCCCATTCGACTCAGGGAGAGGATGGTCGTGGACAGATTTTATCGGTCGCAGGGTAGGGGCGAGTCTCTGGCAGCCTATGTCTCTTCAGTAAAGGAAGCTCGTCAAGCGTTGCGCCTCACACTTTCTGAAGCTGACACCGTTCGTGTCATCCTGGATGGCATTTCTCCTGAAGAACGGTGCAGATTAGTTTTTGCTGGTGTTCCTTCGTCTTTTCGGGAGCTGCATCAGCTGTGCATTGTTTCGCGCAGCGTGCAGTTCTCAGACCAGCAAGGGAGGGATTCTGAGAGTCATCGTGCTCTCCCCACCCGTCGACCGGCTATGTCTGTAGGTGTGAGTCAGCCGGTGGAGGGTCGTGGTTCTCGGCCTCCTGTTGTGTGTTTTGCTTGTGGCCAACCTGGTCACATTCGTCGTGACTGTCCACGTGCTCGAGGTCGTGGGGCGGGAAACGCTCAGCGCGGGGGGTTGCCTCCACAGTAGCTCCCCGCGTTGTTGCGAGTGACCGTGGCCATTTGCCTTTGACACGTGCCCATAGCAGGAGTGTCGGGGATTTTTCGGGCCTTGCTGGCATGGCTTCCCTGGGACTTAGTGCGGTCACCTCGGTGTGTCCTGGCGTTTTTGTTTCTTTTGGTGGTACGGTGTGTCGAGCCCTTCTTGATTCTGGTTCGGCATGCAGTATTATCAGCCTTTCTCTTTTTGAGTCCCTTGACGCCTTAGGACTTGTCAGGCACACCGAGCCTTCTTCTATTACGTGCTGGACGGCATCCCAAACTCCTCTACCTATACTTCTAAAGGCGTTTTTCCATTTTAAGATCGAAGGGTTTTCCTGGAGGTGGGGTTTTCTTGTTGCCAAGGACCTGGCGGTTTCTTGTATCCTAGGGGCAGACTTTATCTCTAAAAGTGGTATGGTGCTTGACCTCCAGAAGCGCCAGATGTTTTTCAAGTTCAATCGGCGAGTTTTGGTGCCTCTAGTAGGTGATTCTGACTGCCCTCCTGCAGTCAGAGAGGTGGGTTGTGAGCCCGAACAACCCAAGGTGGATCCAGTTGGTCATCTCCCCCCTGAGCAGGCGGAGGCCATTAGGAGGCTGTGTTTGCGGTTTCCTGATGTGCTTACGGCTGAGCTTGGGGTCACTTCTCTTCTGGAGTATGAGATCCACCTCACCGATTCTCAGCCAGTTAGAAGTCATCCGTACAAACTTGCTCCCCCAAAGATGGAGGTTATGAGGGCTATGATTGAGGATCTTCTGAGCAAGGGGCTGATTGAACCGTCTCGTTCCGCTTATGCCAGTCCAGCTTTTCTTGTGCCCAAGCCTAATGGTAAGTCTAGGCTTGTGATGGATTATCGGAGGCTCAACGCTAAGGTCGCTATTGACTCGGTACCTCTGCCTGATTTGCATTCTGCGTTTGATTGGTTCGGTAAGGCTGTTTTTCAGTGTTTTTGATTTGAACCAGGCCTACCATCAGATTCCATTGAAGAAGGAATCACGGCCTATGACTAGCTTCTGCGTTCCCTGGAATCTTTATCAGTTCACTAGGGTTCCTATGGGCCTTGCTGTGGGTGCCCAGACTCTTACTCGTCTGCTTGATTCCATCTTCCATGATGTGAAATTCAAGTTTGTCTTCAATTACCTGGACGACCTTCTTGTCTACAGTGAGACTTTCGGAGAACACACGCAACATCTGGAGGAAGTTCTTAGTCGCCTTAAATCAGCTGGCCTTACCGTCAATCCAGAGAAAGTCACTTTTGCTCGTCCTGAGATTTCTTTTCTGGGTCATCTTATCTCTTCTCGAGGCGTCTGCATTGATCCTGCGAGGACCCAGGGCATTCGGGATTTTCCTCCTCCCAGAGATGCCAAGGGGATTGCCCGTTTTGTGGGGATGGTGAATTTTTACCGGCGCTTCATCCCTAACGTGGCCGAGCTTGCTGCCCCATTGAACGAGTTGCGAAGAAAGGTGTCCCTTTTGTGTGGGGCCAAGCTCAGCAGACTGCCTTTGATGCTCTCAAGGAGGCTATCATGCAACCTCCTGTCCTGCGTATGCCTGATTTCAGCAGAGAATTTGTTCTTCAGACTGATGCCTCCTCCTCCGCCATTGCTGCTGTTCTTTCTCAGGAGTTTGATGGGGTCAAGCAGCCCATCGCTTTTGCTTCGAGGACGTTGTCTCAACAGGAAAAGAAAGCTTCTTCCATCTATGAGTTAGAGTGTCTGGCTGTTGTCTTTGGTACGGACAAGTTTCGGCGTTTCTTGGAACACGCTGAGTTCTTGCTGGAGACAGACAATCAGGCACACGCTGAGTTCTTGCTGGAGACAGACAATCAGGCACTGTCTTGGCTTCTTGCCCATCCCAGATAGCTTGGGAAAATTGGTCGCTGGGTGGTCAAAATTTCTGCCTTTAAGTTCCGAGTCCAACATCTTAGGGGTACCCAGAATGTCATCGCGGATGCTCTTTCCCGCATGTATCATGAACCCAGTGATCCACCGACTGAGGCTGTTGCTCAGTGTGGTGCTGTTCTTCTGGATTTTCCTCTGGCTTTTGACGACCTACTGTCCCATCAGCAGAAAGATCCTGAGCTGTCAGTCATCTTAGGTGAGCTTCAAGAGGGAGGTGCCCACCCTCCCTATTTTCTGTCCAAAGGGGTACTCTGTTGCCGTCCTCGACAGAGGGGTGAACCCCGTGTAGTGCTGCCTAGTCATCTAGTACCGATGGTCTTTCAATATTATCACTCTTCCCTTGTGGGCGGTCATCTTGGCATTCATAAGACCATCGCTAAGATTCGTAGGTACTTCATCTGGAAGGGCATGGACCGGGATGTTGCGGGCAGAGTGCGGGCTTGTCACCTGTGCTCTCTCAGCAAGCCTAGTCAGAATGCAAAGTTAGGGTTGTTATCTTCTGAGGTGGCCGAGCGTCCTTTCGAGAAGGTGTTCATCGACTACGTGGGTCCTTTTCCCCGTAGCAAGTCAGGTAGCTCCTACCTACTTGTTTGTGTGGATGCTTTCTCGAAGTTCGTTTGGTTTTTCCCACTTCGGAGTGCTACGGCTAAGCTCACCATCCGTGCTCTCCAGTCCCAACTCTTCCAGCACTTTGGTGTGCCTTCCACTCTTGTGTCCGACAACGGTAGCCAGTTTACCTCACACGAGTTTCGTAGGTTCTGTTTTGGCAATGGTATCAGGCATGTGACTACCTCTCCTTATTACCCACAGCCTTCTCATGCAGAGCGGTTCAACCGCAATCTTCGGTCTGCCCTTATTACTTTCCATGCTGAGAAGCAGAACACCTGGGATGAGAGTCTCTCTTGGCTCCAGCTTGCGTTCAATTCTTCCAAGCATGAGAGTCACAATGCCACTCCCTTCGAAATTCTACATGGCTACCCTCCTAACAACCCTTTGTCCAACTTGTGGAGGCTAGAGGATCTTCTACCTACGCCAGGTGCCACTGACGTAGTGTCCACGTGGCGGGCTGCTCGGCGCAACCTGCTACGTGCTAGAGAGAGAGTAAGGAGGAGGTATGATAAGAGTCGTACTCCTAACCCTTTTCAGGTTGGAGATCTGGTTCTTTGTCAGGCTCACCCGGTCAGTTCGGCCGCGGAACGAAGAGCTGCAAAGTTGTGCTATCGGTGGTCTGGTCCCCACCGCATCGACAGGTTTTTGTCACCGGTGACTGCTCTGCTGGTTGATCCCCAGTCAGGCAGGGTGTTCAGGAAAGCCCATGTGTCCCAGCTTAAGGCTTTCCGGGGAACGGTTGATCCAGGAGTTGGTGTTCCTGGGGGTTTCTTGGGGCAAAGAGATTGATCACCTCTGCGCCCTAGGTTGCTGTTCTTAGAGAGTCTCCTTCTCTCTTTTCTGGTCGGGCCCGACCGTCAGGGTAGTTCGCTCCCTGTTCGAGGGGTTTCCCCTCTTAGATTCTCTTGGGCGTCCTTGGAACGCCACTCTTCGGAGGTCTCTTCTTCGTCTTCTGTTTGGTTCCCTGAGGTACCGAGTTTTCTCCCCTGCCTGGGTGTGTTGAGGTTTGCAGAGGGAGGTTGTACCGGGTCTTTTGACCGGTACATTTCGTTTTTTTTGTCGAGGTCTGCTGGGCTGCCTGAGATCACTTGTGCCCGGCGATTCGCGTACTTTGGTGGCCGTTGGTTCGGACTCGTTCGTTCCGTGTTCCAGCTTTCGTCGGTCCGGTTGGCCAGTTTTCTAGTGGTTTCTCTGCAGCTTTCGTCAAGTCATGGTTGCCGGCTGAGAGACTCCTAAACTCCAGGGTCCTTGAGTAGGACGTTTCTACCCTCAGCCTGCCGTCCGGGGATTGTCGACCTTCTGCACTGCTAGCCTGGCCTGAGGACCATGTTGGAGCCTGGAGTCGCCCGCTACCCGCTCTACATCTTTGGGGTAGAAGTCTTCTGTCCTCAGGTCAGTGCGTTCCTTTTTGGTTTCCCGGCGGCTGAGCTGGGGGTTTAATTTAAAAAGTGGAAAAAAAGTGCAAAATGAAAGAAGAAAAAAAGTTTGGGGAACTATTGAATTTGGCCGAGGCCTAAACGGATTGGACAAAGTGATAACACAGCCAGGGGGACCTATATGTTTTTTTATGACAAAAAAAAAACTTAAAATACAAAAAGAGCTTTTAGTGTTAAATTGTTATGTAGTTTAATTAGTTTATTTTGTTGTTAGATATGTTAGAGTTTATATTTGTTAGGTCCCTATTGTTAAATCATCTTATTATTTATTTATATGTTTAGGCCTAGTTATTGTTATTAATTTTTTTGTTAAGTGTCTTAGGGGTGTTTTGAAGTGAATTTTTACTCGAACGGTACCGTTTTATATTTTTTTTAAAATTGTTTAATTTTTAAAATGCTTCACCAAAAGGGAATTATTGTACTTTTACGTAACTTCTAATTCGGAGCTGCCCAGGGATTCCGGCTTACTCCCTGGCCCCGGTGGAATCATGGGATGTGGACTAAATTGCCGGTTTAATTGTTGTGAGCCAAAAGTTCTAAATTTTCACTTTTTTTGGGCATTAAAATTTTTTTACGTTTTGGGTGTCTCTGGCTAGGCTGCAGATAGGCCATGTAGTTGTTAATTGGTAATTTTGGTATTTGTTGAGTTTGTTGTTTTTGTAGCTTTTGTGTATTATCTTGTTAATTTTAGGGTTTATTATTATTGATTTAAGTGCGAATTTACATTGTGGCCTTCTGCCAGCCAGTTTTGCAGCTTTCTTGGTAATAAAGTAGTTTTGCTCAGCTGCCGAGTTTTATTTTGGACCCTCCAACTGCCACCCGTGATCCCTTCGCTTGACTTGTTTGGAGCCATCCCCCGGTTGGCACGCTTTCCAGCTTTGGTGGGGGATGGGTCTCAGTTGAGCACTGCTATACAATGGATTTGAAACCTTGTTCGCTTGTGTTCATGAAATATGTGCTATATGACGAAGTATGTGCTATTTAGGATCTACAAGTACTTCCCACTCAAACTTAGACAGTGACATGGTGGAATTGACGCTCCGGCTCGACCTTGCCGGTCGTTGTATGTGTGCAATGTCAGTCGCTCGCAATCGCTCCAATTCGCATCGCTCAGCTCCACTCTCAATTGCTGTTTGTTTGTTCTTACCCCTAAGATTCCATTCAATCAGAGGAGCAAGTGTTGAATGGTTACAAAACCTGATTTTAGCTATATGATAAGAAATCATTATTTACCCCATTGGCGACAAACCACGAACTGGGCTTGTACTGTGTTTAGCATTATTTAAATAGTGAATGAACGCACCAAACAATCAGTTGAATTGTTGAGAGACAACATTTTTACTAGAGAGCACTACCTGTTATGAGCAGAACTAGTGGCAAAAAGAGAACTACAGCCACAGTATCACTTTACGTGTTTGTGAATGGTTGGGCGGGTGGGTCAGTATCACTGTACGTGTTTGTGTATGCGTGGGCAGGTGGGTCAGTACCACTGTATGTGTTTGTGAATGGTTGGGCGGGTGGGTCAGTATCACTATACAGGTATGTGTATGGGTGGGTCAGTGTCACTGTACGTGTTTGTGAATGGTTGGGTGGGTGGGTCAATACCACTACATGTATGTGTATGAATGGGCGGGTGAGTCAATATCACTGTACGTGTATGTGTATGAGTGGGCGGGTGGGTCAATATCACTGTACATTTTTGGGTGGGTGTTGGGTTATAAAAAGAAAAAAAATGTACATCAATGAACTAACCAGTTCTATTTTCCCCAGGCCTTTTCTTAAATTCTCATTCCGTTTGGCTACCGACGAAGAAGTGCTAAACACCTTGAACTGGACAACCAGTAAACGCAGTCAGAGCTGGCAATATTCCTATAAAACTCCTATGTGTGTTTCAACAAAGAATTAAAGATTATGAAAGACAAGATTGAAATAATTTGTGGATGTTAGTAAGGGGTGAATGCCGATTTCTTATCAATGATTCAATTCCTTTGTTAGTACTTCAAAATCGCAGTACAAGATTCTCCCACTCAGCGTTAGCTGTTTTGAACCGGTTTTGGCCGATACCGCATCACGACTCGGTAGTCTAGTGGTTAAAGTCGTCGCCTCCTGTGGCCAGTGAGTCGGCAGTGCCTGGGTTAGAATACCAGTCGAGGGCGCAAAAAGATGACTGGTGCAATTGCATTAGGACTGTCCTTCCGCGGGTACGGGCCTACATGGCCTGACAAGCCTCAGGCTCGTACATTAGAGAATGGTGTGACAATATAGCAGAATAATGGTAGGATGCTTCTAATGTAATGTAATGTTGACTTTGTAGTCTACAGCACCAGTCACCACAAAAGTTTTGCTCATTTTTAGCTTGTTAACAACGTTAGAAAACAAAAAAAATACCACTGCAGGAAGACGAGAAAAAGAGAAATACAGCCTCAAATATTCTTCTCCATGTTGGAAGTTGAGTACATCCTCAGATTTTCCACAGGACAGAATTTCAATTATTCTGATTCAATTGATTTGAGAGTACTGATATGTGTATTTAAGATAATTTTTAAGGTATTTCAGCTTTTCATTTAGTAACTATTATGTTGCTTCTTTAAGTTAATGGTATTCGTTCTTGGAAGCCAACTGTGCTTTTATTATCAAGATCAGCGATATCAACCTTTTTCCAGTCATTTACCCCTTACCAATGTTTAAAAATTAATTGTACCCTTTGACAGCTATATTTTAATCACTAGAGAAGTTTGAGTCACTTGAATGTGGGTATTCTTATTCTTACCTATGAGACGACGACTCAACGTTGTGCGTATTTTAAGGCGAATATGAATGATGATATGAGTGTAGGATGACTATGTATGAGTGTAGACTGGTTACTAACTGAGTTCAACTGTTCCTCAGAAAGGGCAATTTGTTAATAACCCAACAGTCAGGGCAAGTAAGGGACGTACAGCTTTACGTGGAATTCAAACCACGTAGTCTGACACTCAGTTCTCTTCCCTACACAACATCCGAACCATGACTACCATCCAACATGGACACCCCAGACTTCTCTAGTAGTTTCCACGTTGATGGCAACCATTGAGCAGACGCAGTGTTGGTTTTAAGAGGACCGAGCATGGAACCTATTGCCTACAATCTCCCAAACACTTTGTCTCAAATTAGCTTGGTTACAGCACTGCACCACCAGTGTAGATTTACTATAAATTATAGTGTTGAGTAA
This sequence comes from Stictocephala bisonia, assembly GCA_035578905.1. Classification (NCBI taxonomy): domain Eukaryota; kingdom Metazoa; phylum Arthropoda; class Insecta; order Hemiptera; family Membracidae; genus Stictocephala; species Stictocephala bisonia. Next base: position 902,448 of record JAQJVL010000284.1, read on the forward strand.
ACTAAAATATGCACAAATCATAGTGATGGTACAAGTCAAGAACTACTAAACGGTTAAATACAGAACCCTTTTAAACATGAAATTGCAAATTTTATAGGCCATCTTTGGATTTTGAAGTACTGTACCTGCTAAATATTTTGAGTACTACAGTTTGAGAACCGCTGATCTAGATCATAGCAACTTGACATGAATGTGTAATGATTATAACTTAGCAATGATCATGCCTAATTTACCAAATATGAATGTATCAAAAACTGTTATAAAGTCTGTTATATCCAAATTATCACTAAACAAATCATTAAATCCCTAACAACGAATAACTTAACAATAGTAACGAGTAGTAAGTAGCTGGATTCCAATACAATGCCTCTTTAAAATATTTGGAAGAGCCTGAATGCATCAAATTAATTAGCTGGTGTCAGTACTTCATTTGTATTTGCAGACATTTAACCTAATAAAATTTTGGTTGAATGCATTTTCAAGGTTTTAATTACATGAGTAACTTCAGGATTCTTAACCTCCTAACCAATGTATGAATTCTTAAAATACCCTTTTTCCTGACAGTTTTAAGATGTAATTAAAATGCATGCTCTCAGAAGAAATAGAGCTCTTAGGTTGAAAGATTACTATTTTTAAACAAAGCTATTTATATATACTGTGTATATATATATATATTTTTTTTTTTATATTTTTAGATAACCATTGCAATGGCAAGTTTTGTTTTCTTCTTGCTGGTTGAAGGGCACAATTGGTCTAAGCGAGGTACAGAACGATATGCCATTGTGACCTCAATTTGTGGAAAAAACGGCATTGAAATATTTGATGCCGCAGCATTTTTGTCCCTGCTGATGGAGGGAAAAGTTAAAGACTCTGCGTTAAAGGATGCAATTCTAGCTCTGTCCTTATTCACATTTTTATGGCCAGCTTTGTCACTCTATGAACTAAGGTGCATACACTGAAGTAACATTTCGCCTACAGTTTTTATTGTAATTTTTATTTTGTATGTTAATTTTATTTATATATAACCCTCAAGTATAGCACTGCGGTCCATCGGCCTCCACTCAATTTGTTATGCATATCTTTTGGATAAAAAATTCTTGTATTCATACTTAGCACCCATGTAAATTTAGTTTAATCTATTATTAACATTTTACAAAGGTTCAGTGATTTTTAAATAAACTGATTTTTTTATAATAAATGTAACAAGTTAGAGTAGACAGAAATTCTAACTGTCCCATACACCCGCCCATACACATACAGTGGCATTGACCCACCCGCCTGCCCATACACGAAAAGTGGCATTGACCCACCCGCCGGCCCATACACGTACAATGGCATTGACCCACCCACCCATAAACGTACAGTGGCATTGACCCACCCGCCTGCCCATACACGTACCGTGGCATTGACCCACCTGCTCCACCCATACACGTACAGTGGCATTGACCCACCTGCTCGCCCATACACGTACAGTGGCATTGACCCACCCGCCTGCCCATACACGTACCGTGGCATTGACCCACCCGCCCACCCATAGACAAAAAGTGGTATTGACCCACCCGCCTGCTCATACACGTACCGTGGCATTGACCCACCCGCCCACCCATAGACAAAAAGTGGTATTGACCCACCCGCCTGCTCATACACGTACCGTGGCATTGACCCACCCGCCCACCCATAGACAAAAAGTGGTATTGACCCACCCACTCGCCCATACACAAACATTGGTATTGAAGCATTATTGAAGGAATTAAGTATTGATGTATTCGACCTTTAATGTAGAAAAGGAGTTTTAAAACAAGTTCCTGGACAGCGTAAATGTGCAATACTCAAATTGAGTTTTCTTCTTTTTTTTTAAAGTCCTCAGATCTCAAGTAAAAAGGTAGTTTTAAAGTGTAGAAAACTAGAAAGCCTAGGGGTTTTTTTATTGTTAAATTATCTTTTTACGGCCTAGAAATAAGAAAGAAAATCAATGATTGTATTTTTAGTAGAAAACCCAAAAAAAGTGACAAAAATCTAGTAAAACTGATAATTACAATTTTCATAGGAGATAGCGTCCTGTAAAATTTTGTGGTATATTCTCCCAACCCTAACCCATCCCCTAACCCAAAATATGGTTAGGATTTGAAATGGATTAAAACCCTATCCAAAGGTTTTTATTTATTGCTTTGTTTCACTCTTTTGCTGTAACATTTCCTTCTACCATATAGTGGTACTGACCCACCTGCTCACCCATACGGTACACGTTCTGTGGTATAGACCCACCTACCCATCCCTACACATACTGTAGTATTGACCCAACCGCACACCTGTACACGTTCTGTGGTATAGACTCATCCACCCAACCCTACACATACTCTAGTATTGACCCAACCGCCCATCTGTATACGTTCTGTGGTATAGACTCATCCACCTATCCCTATATGTACTGTAGTATTAACTCAACCGCCCACCTATACACATTCTGTGGTATAGACCCATCGACCCATCCCTACACGTACTGTGGTATTGACCCAATCGCCCACTGTTACACGTTCTGTCGTATAGACCCATCCACACATCTTTACACATACTGTAGTATTAAACCAACCGCCCACCTATACACATTCTGTGGTATAGACCCATCGACCCATCCCTACACGTACTGTGGTATTGACCCAATCGCCCACTGTTACACGTTCTGTCGTATAGACCCATCCACACATCTTTACACATACTGTAGTATTAAACCAACCGCCCACCTATACACATTCTGTGGTATAGACCCACTCACCAATCCCTACACGTACTGTGGTATTGACCCAACCGCCCACTGTTACACGTTCTGTCGTATAAACCCATCCACACATCTTTACACATACTGTAGTATTAAACCAACCGCCCACCTATACACATTCTGTGGTATAGACCCACTCACCAATCCCTACACGTACTGTGGTATTGACCCAACCGCCCACTGTTACACGTTCTGTCGTATAGACCCATCCACACATCTTTACACATACTGTAGTATTAAACCAACCGCCCACCTATACACATTCTGTGGTATAGACCCACTCACCAATCCCTACACTTACTGTAGTATTAAACCAACCGCCCACCTATACACATTCTGTGGTATAGACCCACTCACCAATCCCTACACGTACTGTGGTATTGACCCAACCGCCCACCTATACATGTCTGTTGTATCGACCCATCCACACATCTTTACACATACTGTGGTATTAACCCAACCGCCCACCTACATGTACTGTGTAGTTTTGATCCACCCGCTAGCCTTTACACATACTATGGTACGTAATGGTCAGCATGAGGTGTGTTAATACTGAAAGTGTTTGCAAACCTGAAAGTCAATTACCTAAAGTACAAGTAAAGGACACTCTTAACTTTCCATGATGTCATGTTGATTACAAAACTTTGAATCAACTGCATGAACGACAACAAATCTAAACCAAACTAACATAACAAAATTTCCCATCTAGCCTAACCCCACAAAACTAGCCCAAAATTCCACACATTTTGAGTACTGTACTCACAATGCTATTTTGCAAAAACGTTTTCCATTTTGTAGATTTTTGTAATTTTGCTTGTTTTTCAGGGAAAATTACAATGATAATCTTGTTTTTTTATTACTTCTATGCAATAAAATATAAAAATGTCTTATAAACTTGTCCAAAGAGTTTTTGTATATAAACTAAGGAAAAAATGTATCAAGTATACAAATATATTTTTGACACTATATCTAAGTAAAATATATATTTCTACATACTTATTACAAATGTTTAAATGAAATATCTGAACTATATTTAATAAAGAACTATCATGATATGTTCACTCTCTATACCCCAGACCTTTGGGAAGAAATCACGCACAACTGGGATCGCTAATTGGACGTAAAGTAAGGTACTCGCTTGGCTTTGAAATACTAATTAATATATTTATCAATAAGACAGACTTAACAATTAACAGAACAATAAATCATCAGATCGATAACAATAGAAATAACCAAGTGCTTCAAATGATATAAACACAAAATAGTACTCAATTTCTATAACACACAAAGTACACAAATCAATCAAATGCTCAGGTGATGATGCTGCTGGCACTGAACATGTGAAAAGTTAACTATAAATGAATGATTCGAATTACTTACTTGTTCCGATTTCAAATTAGTTTACAATAATTAACCCCAACTAATGTCTCCAACTAGAGTCTCAAAAGAAAATTCCCTAAGTCCCTATCTAAATCCAGGGCTTTCCTCTAAATTCACTAGAGACTAACATCTCCTCGACTTCCCCAAGAGTCTCGAGTCCCTCGTATATATATCTCAAACAGTCAATGTCACCAGTACCATGGTTCGAGTTCTGACTTTCAGTTCTAACAAGCTCAACACAACTCAATCATCAGTGTTCTATATTATTCACTGTAAAGTATATTAATAACAGTTGTATTAATAATCGATATATAACATAAAAACACTAATATAATAAACAGTTTCCTATATTTGCCTCTTTAACAATTTATCTATCTTACATCTCCTGACAGAACCTTGCATAGTTACTTTCCGAACTTAAAAGTTTACTAATAAAAAAGTGGATGTATTTTTAATGATTTTATTGTGGATCATAAACAAGTAGAAAAGTTTTCTGATTGTGTCACAGCTACTTTACTAAAATTAGATAAAAATTACTGCACCATTAACTCAAAAATTTTAGGGAAATGTTAATTAAACTAGATTAGTAGTTCTGAAGTTTATCGTCTTCTTACCTTCACATACAAACAAGTAAATGTAAGTCAACTAACACATTCACATGTGTGACCTTCAAGCTATGTTGTCTTCAAAGCTATTTGTAGTACGTGACGTAAAGTTTAGTAAGCTGTATCAACATATTTTGTGGTGTACAATGAGTTAAAGTTGCTAAAGAAATGAAGTAGGACCACTGCTGCTCTATTTGAGCAGATGATAAAATTGATAAAGGACAGAACAAATGAATTGACTAACCTCAGAGGTTGTTTTACCACTTGTCAAAAAGGAGTAGTTGGTGACATTTCAGGGATTCCAGTCCATGTGCAATTGTCTCAGTTCTAGACTGCTGATCAATGGTTGGGGAATACGAATGTCCAGAAGACCAACTGCACACTGCATAAACAAAATTCTTGGAGGTCTGGATGAGAAGCGAATAACACTATAGAAAAGACTGTGTTTTGTGAAAAGGTATTGAAATTTAGAAAAAGAAAAATGTTAAAGAGTTGAGAACTATGTAAAAAGGGCAAAAGTTACCCTGGAGAGTACTGTGAGAAAGTCAGACTGTGAGCGAGGCCCAGGAGAGCGTGAGAGTCTAACCTAAGAGGAGTGTATGCTAGAGAACCAATGACAGCTTGAGTTTGGGGTGGTGTAATGTGTATTTTAGGGCTAGGTAACTCATTAAATGAAATAAATAATAAAATTACATAATATGTCAAATATGTACAATCATCTTATTACCAAAATATATCGTTAAATCACCGACTTATGGTGTTGGTATTGTTATGCCAGCTGCCAACTAATACTAAGTAATATCTTGGCGAAACTTGCACTGCTTTGAATTCAGCAATTTATAACTACCATCAAAACAGTAAAGGTAAACAAATAAAAACCCAAGCAACGTTCAAGCTTTATGACTCTTAACCATGTCAGACTTGGAATCAAAAAATAACTGGCAATTTAGTTTGATAAAAACTGTGTAAGCTTGAACTGTGTGAAACTTGCACTGCTTTGAATTCAGCAATTTATAACTACCATCAAAACAGTAAAGGTAAACAAATAAAAACCCAAGCAACGTTCAAGCTTTATGACTCTTAACCATGTCAGACTTGGAATCAAAAAATAACTGGCAATTTAGTTTGATAAAAACTGTGTAAGCTACATATTAATGTTCTCCATGTAAACTGATTTACTTGGTGAGAAGAATGGAGACTATCAGTGGTACAAATGCAGCAAGTATTTAGTCACACTTCAGATGGTCTTTGGGTCAGGGTAGCTGCTCGTTCCTGAAGTCACTCGTAGTCCTGTGGGGTGGGCTCTTAGGTCCTCTCTCAGTCCTTACAATAGGCTGCTTGTTCCCATGGTAGGTCTAGACCATGTCTCCAAGTCCTCTCCTAGCTCCTTCTATGTTTGATCTTGCAGGTGATTTAGCAAGACTTAGATGGCCTCAAGTTACATGTCATCCCTATTTGCTTCTCAGAATAAATCAAATTTATTTTGCATAAATCAAAGTCAGTTTTTAAAATTACTTTTTCCTTCAAAAAATGGTAATCAATTTCTGGCTCAGTATAATCATGGTGAGAAACTTCTAAAAAATGATTAAGATACTGTATGTACTGATCTTGCTGTTCATCTTCGAGGTTATCACCAGCTACGTAATAGCTGCAAGAACTAAAAAACTACAGAAACACGAGGCATGCAACAACCTAATGCCAACCATGCACCACCTTGAAACATGCATTTCCGCTGATTTTGCAGTAGCCAGTGCCTTTGGAACAGACTAATAAATAAGAGAAGACAACCTAGATTTACAACACTTATTTTTTATACTCTAAAGGAATGCAAATGTTGTAATCAAAGAAACCATTTCGAATTGTGTTTGAGTGGTCTTCTTGTCTACCTTTTTCTAAAGCTAATTATTGACTTTGATGATCCTTTTTCATGTTTCTTTAATTTTTGATCCTGTACTATTGACTGTACTATAGGATAAGAAATCAAACTGATCTTAGTCAAATCACTCATATTTCCCTATTTTACTTACTGTAACTCAGTACTAAATGACATGACTGTATCACTTAGTGAAAGACTGCAAAGGACTCAAAATTACTGCCTCCGTTTCGCTTTTAACATACGGAGAGATGAGCATATAACTCCATACTATATCCAGTCTAAAATTTTGAAACTATCTGATCAGAGGTCTATCAAAATTCTCTCTTTTACTCATTCTTTCATTACCAAAAAATCACCAAAATATTTTTCTAAAGATTTTGAGTACGTGGTAGAAAGAAGTTCAAGTGGATCAAGATCGGGATCTTCACTTTTGCGCATGCCCCATCACAGAACAGCTGCATACGACAAATCTTTCACAATAACGGCGTGTTGCTTATGGACCTCCCTCCCGATAAATATTACCTCAATCCCTAACCATTCCCGGTTTGTGGTGTCTTTAAAACAACATTTCATGGAGCGGATGATTTCGGCCAGTTCGTCTTAGGGCTTGGGCTCTGCTGGGGTGGAGTTGGTAGCGAGCGGTATGAATGAGAGGATGTATGAATGAAAAAAAAAAAAATTTGCAATGCTCTGTTTTACTAAAATTATTATTGTTGTACAGTATGTTCATGTCAAGTGTAATAATGTAAAATGTATGTTTTTAAAACTGTTCATGCTAAGTTAAGTAGTAAGCTTTTTTTTCTTTAAATGACCTATAGCTATTTAATATGGTATTTTCATTTCTTTATTTAGTTATTATACTTTATTATTGTTTTACTTAAGGTTAAGTGTAAGAAAGGGCCATGTGGCCCTAACTTCGCCTTTTTTGTAAATTAATTGTATAATTAATTTTCAAAATAAAGAAATTTCTATTCTACTCTATTCTATTGACTCTTTCACAAACTTATATTTGTTTGTGTATTTATTTATTTATATTAATTTTCTTTACGCCAAACCATCAGAACTAATAAATATTGGCACATGACTACAAAATAAAATAATAGTTTTCATTAATGTAATTTGTTTTTCTTTTATTAAAATTAAAATATTCTATAATAGATTTGGAAAATGCTTATTGTATTGATAATTATTTGAAGTTTTTGATGCGATATTTGCTTACAGTATTGTAGATTTTGCCTCTGATAAAGCCTGCTTGCAAGTAACTGTCATACAGGATGTCCTACGTCTTACAACTGTTGACATCCCCTTCCTGGTGGTACGTCTCTTCATGTGGATATATCACCATGATAATGCCAGTATGTTTCTCATGAAAAACATTTTCAACATCATCGTAATTTCACGCACACTCTGTCCTGATGTGAAGGTTAGTATTTTTAAATAGTTTAAAGCTAAATACGAAACAGCTTTTTGTATTTAGCTTTAGTTGTTGGTCTAAATTTAGTTTTTGGTGGAAGAATTCCACTATTAGAAGTATTTGACCCCATTAAAAAAAAAAAAAAAAAAACAATCATTATTAGAATGATAGCTGTTGTTAATACTTGGTAATCTGTCTTTCAATAAGCCTTTAGGACGAGTGATGGCTTTAGAAACTTTACCACATTAAATATAGTATTATTTCGCCCAAATTGTTTCCCTCAACATAATGTCCACCTATTGTGGTACCAATAATGCATCAAAAAATTTTTGACACTTAGTTGGGATTTATTGTATAGTATCCCAGAGTGTGATTCTGTGTGCAATGTGCATCAGTGTCAGGGGTGAGAATATCAGTCATGAAGGTGGCACTGAGAGTGTACGTATTTAGTTGGGTACAGACACTGGTTTTATTAAGATAATAATTTTATAGATTATTGTGCATTGAAAAAGGAATAACTAAGGAAAACTTAATAAAATAACCTACACATTTATAGTACCAAACCAATTAGATCTCTATAGACTATAGTTTAGTGAACACTACATCTAGCCTTATCTCTATAGATACATTATGATATTAACTCTATAGATATGGTAGTATCGTAAAAATGTCATGCGTTAACTAGTAGTCCAGTGAATAGTAAATCTATCTTTAATTTAGAGTACCAAGCAATTACTCCATAGACAGAGTAGTATCCTAAAATTGTAATGCGTTAGCTAGTATTGATTGATACCCAAGAGATGACGTTGCCTTTTACAACCACTACTCAGTAGGGAAACAGTCATTAAGGAAATTTTGATAAAACTAGAATCTATATTTTCTTGTGACAACTGAGTTTGATTGTCTTTTAAATAATGTACAGCGCACCTTGGCGTTGTCACCAGGAAATATATATTCTAGTTTTGACACTGCCCGCTTAAGCCTAAGATCTAATGTTGATAAAAAATTATTTTATGTTTAGGCTCTAGCAGAAGACCACCTGGAAACTTTTGAAATACCTAGTATTGCCCAGATAGAAGATGAAGTGCTTCATCGAGGACGAAAAAGAAATGAGGATGAGTCAGAAAATAGAAACAGGGTGGATTAATACCAATCTGTAATTGTAGCTAAGTTTTGCAGACAACATCAAATGAATCTGGAAGTAATAAATCAGACTTAACTTTTCTTCAGTAAGATACTTTTTTAAATTACTATCTTAACCCTTACTGAGCCGTAAGGGTTAAGATATAATGCTGTGCACATTTAATATAATCCTTTTGAGCTATGATCACAAGTGCTGCGGTCATTTAATTTATCAGTTGAAATGACGTGTTGTCAACAAAACATCAGGTCCAGGGTGGATTGGAGGGTCTATTTATGGCCTGGACCACCTAGTCTGTGATATCAAGAGGACTGTTTGTAAAGAGACAGTCCCTGGCGACAAGCCGGCCGAGCTATGACCGCAGCGGCCTTTGTTTAAAATAGTCAGTAGCTTGCCATTCACGACCAAATGAACTTCCTTAGTAATTCTTTTTGTGATTTTTCTTTTTGATTTAGTTTACTTACTATTTTATGAAAGTTTGCTTCAAAGCATATAACTAGTACAAAATTATTAGAAAAATTTCAACTTTTTCATTATGTTTTTTGTCATGGTTAAGGGTGAGTAATTTTATTATTAGATCATTTTATATATTTTGTTTGTTTTATTTTCACCCAAACGAACTTAAAACCATATGTAGCTTTGAATAATTCAAATTTCGATTTTATACATAGGTCATGGCTCTAGAGATAAGTCGCACAATCTTATCAGCGGCACAATAAAGGTTAAAATGTCTATAACTTATATTTCCATCATACTAGTCTACTTATTACTGCAAGCTGATGTTTACAGTAGTAATATTCAATACAGTCCTTAACCTTTTGATAGTTGTAGCGAACGCAACAAACTTCCAATCTATCAAAAACACACAGTAATATTATAATTTTTCTTGTAGCATATTTCGTTTAAAGTTTCATGAAATAACACAGCTAAATAACCAAATTAAAAAATATGATTGATTTCGCAATAATTTGTAACTTAAAGTTTGTATCTATTCTATGTCTTATCATTATCTCGTCATTACTACAGTACCTTGTGTACGAAAGTCGTATTTATGTTGTGAACAAGGCTGTTTGCATTGTGTTATCCCTGTAATTAGTTTCTTTATTTGATAATGAGTGTTTCTTTTAGTAACAATTTGTAATATAGTGAATTATAAAGTGGTCGTGAAATAGAGTTTGTTGACACTGAGCACTGAGAATTGTAGTACATTTACTTAAGTTGGTATTAGAGTTGTCAATATATTTTGCACATTGTATGACGCAGAGATGAGGTGATCGATTAAAGAAACGATTAGCTGACCGAATCACGCATCTGCCCCCCCCCCTCCTTCCCAGTTCACCCTGTTCCATGCTACGCTGTCTTGGCCAGTCTTTCTGTCCCTATCCACCATCCCTTACACTTCATGATGGGCCAGTTTGGCAGATGAAACTGTACCATTATGTTTAATTCACTTACCTTCACCATCGTGTTAGCGTTAAACATTGCCGACAAAACAATTGGCGACGAGGATTATGGTTTTGCATGGCTAAAATATAAATTTGGTGATTTCTTATACACTTCGCAGTGTCTCACAAGTAATAAAAGTTTCAAAGTTTTAAAGTTATTCAGTGTAGTAAGGTGCAAATTCAACAAAGTTATTTAGTGTAGTAGGGTGCGCTATATGTCTTCACAATATAGTGAGCACTTAACCTTTGTTCATCGAAAATTTATTGAGTGAAACAGGATTTTTAAGTGTGGCCGCTAATACAATTGGATCTATGGGATCTTTCAATAGTGTGGAAGAATCGTGGACGTCATTTGTTGAAAGATTTGAATTGTTGTAGACTGCAATGAAATTAAATCTGAGAAGATGGTTTGTACATTTTTAACAGTGTTAGGAGTAAAATGTTATAATTTACTTTAAGACCTTTGCATGCCCAGTAAACTAAGTGAAAAATCTTATAAAAGTTTTGTTAAAACAGTTCAATAACATCTAAGTCCGAAACCTTCATTAATTGCTGAAAGATATAAGTTCAGTTTGCGGAATCAGTACGAACATGAGACGGAAGCTGAATTTATTGTACAACCTTAAAAACTCTCGACTTAGTGTGAATTTAAGGATAGTTGGACTATTTTCGAGACCATTTAGTCAGCGGACATCATCAAGAAATGACTAATTAGGGAACTCGGCCTAACCTATGAGAAAGCAGTACAGTTTTTACTCTGTTTGGAAGCTGCGGAGCGGCAGACAACAATGGCTTTCCACAACAACACAGTGTGGCCTTCAGAGACAGCGACATCGTTGCGCTACGCACCGACATTGGGACAGGCCAATATGTAACACCTTCATTCAAAAGGAGGGAGGGAAAAGTGTCACGTGATAAAGCGGATAAAATGATGTGCTATTGTTGTGGAAATATATAATCATGTGTCTATATAGTAGTTATAATTGTAATTTCTGTAACAAGAAGGGCAATTTGGTAAAGGTTTGCCAGATGAAACTATGTAGGGTTAAGCGATCTTATAAGTTTAATAAGAATAGTAATAGACCTAAGAAAGAAACGCAGAAAAGTTATCAATCACAGCAAATATAATGAAGTTTGTTTTAATGGCAGGTATAATTTTATTGAATCAGATTGTGAAATACGTAATAGAAAAAATAATGATGATTTTTTTGACTTAAGTAATTTATTTTGTACTGAAGAGAAAAAACTTCTGCAGCACCAAATAATGTTAATGTTGTGGGTGTATCTTTACTCTTTGAAGTAGATAGTGGCTCATGTGTTAGTGTAATTTAAGTAAAATGTTATCAGGCTAATTTTAGTCCAGTTAAACTCCACAAAATTACAAAGGAAAAGATATTGAAATTTATTTTTCTCATAATGTACAATATTGAGAACATATAGCAAACTCAGAATAAAACTAACCAATCTGCCCAGTATATGTGGTTAGCTAAAAATGTATAAACTATATAATTAAAAAACTCTATAAAAGAAAATTATCATAAAACCAATTCCAAAGACAATAACAATATGTTTTGCAGACAACTGCAAAAATATAACCCTCCTACATTAATGTGGAAGAATAAAGATGGAGAAATAGAATATAATAATATGGAAAATGCTGAAATAGTGGCAGAGGAATTTAATAAACTGTTAAACTGTAAGGTATTCAAGAGCCTTCTCATAATTGACACGAACATACCTATAAAAATCAGAGCAAAGAACATAAACCTGCCAACTATATGAGAAGTGGAAACAGCAATAAAGGAAATTAGAAATTACAAGGCATGCAGAGAAAATCATACTTCCGCAGAAATGTGGAAATATGCAAATTGCACAGTAAAATGCTCCCTACACATGATCTTTTCAAAAAGTTTGATAAGTGGAAAACTTCCAGAACAGTGGAGTGAGGCTATAACTAACCCATTACACAAAAAAGGGATAAGAGCAACTCAGATAACTGCAGAGGTATCTCTCTTCTTGATTTACAAGATTTTCTCAAGGATCGTATTCAACAGGATTAAAACCCAACTGGATGAGGAGCTAGGTGAATACAAAGGTGGCTTGAGAGACTGTGGAGAAGTTGTGCAGAACAAATCATCACTTTGAAATTAGTTATGGCACACAGAAAATGTAATAATCCTCTTTCAATAGCCTTCATAGATTTCAATAAAACATATGACTGTATCCATAGACAATCAATGCTAAACATTCTAAGAAATTTAGGACTCCACCCAAAATAAGTAAAAATGTTAGGACTCAACAGGTTGGCCTCCAGGCCTTTTTTTGGCGACATTTCACGGGGGACCATATGCATCACATGTGCTGTATATTTTCTGTCACTGACAGACTGTGTGTATCAAATACGATCACACAGCTTGGAAAATCATATTAAATATATATGTTTGACTTAGTGAAAGTACAACATATAATCTCAACGATAAGTCATCATGGAACAATAGAGTAAATAAACTGGTGAGAACACAACATACCACAAAGAACAGATAATAAAAAATGCTTTTCAATAGCTACAAAATTAAGTCATTTCAGAACTGTTACATAACCGGTAATAACATACGCAAGTGAAACAATTTTTAAAACAACTTACACCATTACAGCAGACAAACTACTCAAAATAGAAAGAAAAATAATTAGAATCTGCATGAACAAGAACTATCAAGAGAATGGGCAGTGGAGACTAGCTTCCAACGTAACAGTTTATAAGGAGATAGAACCTGCATGAACAAGAACTATCAAGAGAATGGGCAGTGGAGGCTAGCTTCCAACGTAACAGTTTATAAGGAGATAGAACCTGCATGAACAAGAACTATCAAGAGAATGGGCAGTGGATACTAGCTTCCAACGTAACAGTTTATAAGGAGATAGAACCTGCATGAACAAGAACTATCAAGAGAATGGGCAGTGGAGACTAGCTTCCAACGTAACAGTTTATAAGGAGATAGAACCTGCATGAACAAGAACTATCAAGAGAATGGGCAGTGGATACTAGCTTCCAACGTAACAGTTTATAAGGAGATAACACCTGCATGAACAAGAACTATCAAGAGAATGGGCAGTGGAGACTAGCTTCCAACGTAACAGTTTATAAGGAGATAGAACCTGCATGAACAAGAACTATCAAGAGAATGGGCAGTGGAGGCTAGCTTCCAACGTAACAGTTTATAAGGAGATAGAACCTGCATGAACAAGAACTATCAAGAGAATGGGCAGTGGATACTAGCTTCCAACGTAACAGTTTATAAGGAGATAGAACCTGCATGAACAAGAACTATCAAGAGAATGGGCAGTGGAGACTAGCTTCCAACGTAACAGTTTATAAGGAGATAGAACCTGCATGAACAAGAACTATCAAGAGAATGGGCAGTGGATACTAGCTTCCAACGTAACAGTTTATAAGGAGATAACACCTGCATGAACAAGAACTATCAAGAGAATGGGCAGTGGAGACTAGCTTCCAACGTAACAGTTTATAAGGAGATAGAACCTGCATGAACAAGAACTATCAAGAGAATGGGCAGTGGAGGCTAGCTTCCAACGTAACAGTTTATAAGGAGATAGAACCTGCATGAACAAGAACTATCAAGAGAATGGGCAGTGGATACTAGCTTCCAACGTAACAGTTTATAAGGAGATAGAACCTGCATGAACAAGAACTATCAAGAGAATGGGCAGTGGAGACTAGCTTCCAACGTAACAGTTTATAAGGAGATAGAACCTGCATGAACAAGAACTATCAAGAGAATGGGCAGTGGATACTAACTTCCAACGTAACAGTTTATAAGGAGATAACACCTGCATGAACAAGAACTATCAAGAGAATGGGCAGTGGAGACTAGCTTCCAACGTAACAGTTTATAAGGAGATAGAACCTGCATGAACAAGAACTATCAAGAGAATGGGCAGTGGAGGCTAGCTTCCAACGTAACAGTTTATAAGGAGATAGAACCTGCATGAACAAGAACTATCAAGAGAATGGGCAGTGAATGCTAGCTTCCAACGTAACAATTTATAAGGAGATATAACCTGCATGAACAAGAACTATCAAGAGAATGGGCAGTGGAGACTAGCTTCCAACGTAACAGTTTATAAGGAGATAGAACCTGCATGAACAAGAACTATCAAGAGAATGGGCAGTGGAGACTAGCTTCCAACGTAACAGTTTATAAGGAGATAGAACCTGCATGAACAAGAACTATCAAGAGAATGGGCAGTGGATACTAGCTTCCAACGTAACAGTTTATAAGGAGATAACACCTGCATGAACAAGAACTATCAAGAGAATGGGCAGTGGAGGCTAGCTTCCAACGTAACAGTTTATAAGGAGATAGAACCTGCATGAACAAGAACCATCAAGAGGATGGGCAGTGGATACTAGCTTCCAACGTAACAGTTTATAGTGAGATAGAACCTGTCATGAGTACAATGAAAAAGAAACAAATCTCATTCCTTGGGCACTTAATCAGGACACCTGAGGAGAGATTAAGTAAAACAATGATAGGAAAGCTATGGAACAGTAAAACAAATATAAGATGGATTGTGGAGCATAAGGAAGACACAAGAGAGCTGCAAGTTACATTGGAAGATTTGAAGAATAAGACAAAAAATATCAAGGTTCTAAATGACAAGCAGACCAGACTACTAACCAAAATAACTAGACAAAGGATAGGAAGAGTGATTCCAGATGAAGAAAGAAAGTTACGATCTGAACGCATGAAGAGGTACTGGGGTGAGAGAAGACAAATGAACACAAGAAGAAGATGAAAAAAGTGGTCCTATAAAGGCCACAAAATAAAAATAATAATAGATAAATTACATGATATTTCAGTCCAGTCCTACATAGTTATGACTTGCTTCTGTGTCACCCTGCTGTGGTGTGGTCACAACCAATATATACTTGCAATATACACTAACTAAACTAAGAAAAATCTAAAAGAGTAATCTATGAAAAATATTAGGTAAATATTCCTCTTTATCTTTAAATGATACTAATAATAAAAAATATAATAATTTGCAATAGAATGTTCAATAATACAATGCGTCAAAAACATTCAAACTAAATTTACAAATAACAAATTTATGTCATTGAAGGAAAAAAAGCTAATCTTTCAAAAGCACTCAAAACTCATTTATATTATTGGAAGCTTAATATGAATAGGTAGCTGATTGAACATATTAGGTCTGGTAAAAGAAAATTATTGTTTATAAATATATTTGTTCACTTTATTTTATTGACAATTTACTCCTGGTGTCATAGTGAACATGCATATTTCACACGTTTCCACTCCGGAATTAAAATGATCTCAGTGTTTTAAAAATAAACAAATGATGTTGGGGTTTTCAGCTGCACAAATAAATGAAACGATCACTCACACTTTTGTTTTTAATATAATTCCAATAAATTTATTTTGTAATTTCCTTATACTGTTCATCTTTGTCTTACTCGCTCCACCCCAAACAACAGTTGCATATTGTAATCTTGATTGTATAAGACCATAATATAGACTTAGTAACAGATGAATATTACAACAATGTCTCAAGAAGTAAAACTTTTTAACACAAGAATTTAATTTTGGCTGTTTCGAAGTTAAGTGATGGTTCCATGACATTTTTCCATCTAAAATAACACTACTATTACATCTATAATAAGTAGGGATAGAGCACCTACTTTTTGGAATATTGTTTAATCGTGTTAAGCTAATGGGGGACGTCCTGTTGAGAGTATCGACAATATTCTTTGTAGAAGCCTATACCTTATGATACATCGCTTTAAAGGTTATAGTGAACTGAATTGAATGCCACAAACTGCATCTCTAAGGAATCATTCTATCATAAAATGGAGCACTTTGAATATTTAAAATTGGTGATTTTAAACAATTAATTTCATTTTAACTTCATCGTCAAACTGAAAGCAATGGTGTGAGAGAGATGTACTGAGTATTGGAACAAAGAGAGATAATTACTTTTTCCCCACTGTGCCACGCCATTTAATCGTTGTCATGGAAACTAGAGGAGACAGAAGGCTGCACAGTAGCAAGCCCTACACTTTACCTCATCAGAAGCAGTTACCATTGGTTGGTTTATGAACACTAATGAAACTAACTTAAAACAATAAAGTTAAATCATTATTTTTATTAAAACAACATTTAATATTAATACAATAAATAATAGCAATAAAATAAACTTGCTCAGTAACACAGTTATTTTTTAGAACAATACAATATTTGGGAAGTTGAGCACAAACAGGAGCTTGAAGCCGCAAGTTAGTCACAGCCGTGATGTACAGCCGTAGAACATTTCACCACCTCTGCTCAATCCTCTATATGCATTAAATATTACATGCAGGTGGTGATCTGTGTACTATAATTGCTGTATGTTTCTTTGGCTTATAAATATTTTTAGAGATAAATTTATGTAATTTCAAAAACTCTTAAATTTTAGTTGTGTAATCGGAACGTAAAGATACACTTATCTAATATATCTGAGGATTTACATGTGTAAATTAAACTTATATTAATGATACATTTTTGTAATTTGGCACTAAAACATTTGAATTTTTGAAACTAATTTGACATTAATTTGGATTGAAACAACAGTAAGCCCCACTTATCCGACGTAAATGCCTTGATGACATTGGATAACCAACAAATCCGACTTTAAGTTTATCCTCCATTAATACTACAACTCTTTTACGTTTGCAAGCCATTTCACTTGGCCTAAGTTCAATAAAACTACAGTAATGTACAACCAATAAAGAAACACAACATAAACTATGGTACTGTACAGTCACAAATAACAATTTTGTTTTTAAACCGAACTTAACAAATACAGTAAATAAGCCTTCACAATAAAGTAACACATAAATTCTTGAATAAAATGAACCAATACGTGTGACCGGTCAGGAAACTACTGAATAAGAATGCACAAGTTACGCACTCTTGCTCCCTACAAGTGATGTCTATCCTAAAAATTCCGTACCTCAACAGATGACAAAAATGATGGAGTCTGCTGACATGATAAAGTCCCCACTCAACATAGAGTAAAGTACAGTAAGCAACAAAACAGGACGCTGTTTAGGGAAAACCCCTCACCTTCATCATGGTACAATAATCTTTTAAATTATTTTCAGAAAATTTTTAATACAGTACATGTTTTCGAGAAAAATACATCTATGTCGAATAATGAGGCTCTACTGTACTTTTAAAGAATCACGCACTAAATTAAAAAATTAAATGTGGCATCATTGCATATGATGGAAATATGTTGAAATCCCTAAATAAGCCCCTGAAATATATAAATCACTCTTCCTGTGACGCTATTTACACAAACATTTTCTCTCCTCAGGCCTGAATTCTCAAGCGAAACAATCACTGGAGGGAGACTAGTCTTATTCTCTCTCACTTAAAATATCTCTGACGACAAATGGTAAATCTAAAAGCACTAAGAATCTCGTAAAACTTCGTTTTGTGTCGGCAGCTGTGCAACTTTGGGACCAACCATTATGAAATCAGCTGAATTATCCAGAGTGTAGCTTTCATCTAAAACAAATGATCAGAGTAAGGTTTATTTTATTTACTAAGAAAAGTTTGAATAAGTCTAGAAATATTCATCATTTCACAGTAATAAATAATACAGAGAAACAAATTAATCACAAATGAACTATTGTCCATATATAATTCAGATTATTATAACATATTTAGAGTTATTAATATACAAAAGAATTTACAAAATACTCTTTATGTGGTTTTTAATCTTGAAGAACCATTGGTTCATAAACTGAAGAACTGATTCCTTCCCCGCCTACTCTAAACCAACGTATACAGCAACATTGTGCACCAGAAGAAACTAAAACAGGTACACTTATAGAAAGTATACTGGGAAACCTTCTTAGTTTCTGCACCATCTGTGTTCACTAATTAGATAAATAGACAAGTTTTCTGGTGTGGTGTATCAGTAACTAAGGCTTCGAACTGAGGAGGGCAAGGTCCAAGGTTTGAATCCCCACTGAGCCAACGGTCGGACTTCACTCGTTGAATAAAGTTCACGCACAGGCTTGTAGCCTATGTGAACTGGCAAGTGAAGTTAAAAAAAAAAAGTTGCAGCGTCATCCTCTAGTGGTTGTAAGTTGCTTGAACAAAGCTTAGAGGAGTTTACCAAAAAGATGGTTTGAACTTCATAGTCTATGTCAGGAGTTTGTTTCTCAAAACCAGAGTAAATGTAATCACCTGAAATCACCCTCTTCTTCTAGGGCAATAACAATAAGGCTTGTGCTGGCACCTTAGCCACTTTGTGAAAATGCCAAATAGTATACCTTGCTCCTATCATCGGCCATAAATGATACCAAGAGCCAGTAACAGTGGGGATTGTCATCCTTCAGAAGAATGTTTTGGAATTACAAAAGTGTAGTATCGAATATAAGTGTTTGATCAATTCTGATTCATTTGTTTAATGTTTTTCTAGACCACACCTAAAAAAGAATGATGTCAGTACAGAGTTCAAGTCTCAAATCACTCTAGCATCAACATTCCTACATTTATATTTTGATTTTTGCCTACATCACATTTTTAAATGGACTTTCATTACAGCCAATGTTGATGTATCCACCACATTTCCTGGCACATTATTCCCTGCTAATTAATTGTCCTTTCCATGTGGTCTTAATGTAATAACCCAACCTCCTCAGGCCTGCCTTTGTTCCTTGAGGAGTTACACCAAGGCAACTCCTGTACCACCTGTTTTTTCTTGCCCTCACCACTTGACACTTGATAAGACTTGCATAGCCAAAGCTGTGTTCAATTCCATGCTTTCTGAAGCCTACGTCCACCATTCAAAGAACCCTTGGATCATCCCCCTTTATTTGTTACCTAAGAAGAATTAAGGTTGGTGGTTATGTGGTGATTATCAAGCTCTAAACTCGAGTACAGTTCCAGACAGATATCCAATATGTCAAACCACTATTGACTTTTCTCCACTATTGACTTCACTATAGTAACATTTTCGTTAAGTCCGATGATTTGACAACCCAATTTGTTTTATTTGAATTCCCTGTCATGTCCTTTGCCTTGGAGACAAAGAGCAAACACTTTAACTGGTTATGATATCTTGAAGTGGATTGCATTTCTGCTATGCTTACATGATATTTGAATATTTTCAATTAGCATATACTCTATACACTAAGGTTATGTTAATTTAGTTTACCTAGAACATCCACCCACTTACCCATACAAGTACAGTGGTATTGATCCCCGCCTATCCATAGACGCACAGTGGTATTTTCCTATGATACATTGATTTTTTTCAAAAGATAACAAAGAACATCAGTTGCAGCTCTGAGCTTCATTCAGCTTCAACAATTAAAGGAGAGCTAAGTTAGTTTTAAATTTTTACTTGCTGAACTCGTTCAATTAAAAAGCTTTCAAACTATTTTAAAGGAACTTCTCTAATTTATATATATTCAATTTGTTCTAATGACAATTTTTGATCAATCATATCAAATGTTTTCTGGCAATCAATAAGCACTCTTGATGTGTTTAAATTTTGATTTAGTCTCTCGAATATTTTATTTGCAAAATTTTCCAACATAAAATATAATAATTATTTTATGAAAAGTAATAAAAACAGCTGTATAAATTATTAGTTTCAATCAGAACTTACTTTTCTTAAGACAACTGCTTTTCTGTACTTGGATTGGACAATCAACAACCCACCCTCCAATAGGGTATGCTGGCTCTTTATGTTTGGACACATCTAATCCTGTAAACATTAGTTGATAGTATATACAAATGGAAATATGGCAAAATATTTCAAATGTCTTACACAAAAAAACTACAATAAAGTTTTCTTATAATAAGAATTGCAGGTTGGGTTTCAGATCCGAGATAATAACACTATCTTTAAATGTTTTATCTTACACACATCAAATCTTTACATTGTCATTTTTGCAACTTATTCTTTCATAAAATGTTGTAAAAAGGATAGCTATGGGGGGGGGAACGCCTAGGAAGTGTTTTTGGTAAAGATAGACGTTAGGTTATAAGGTACTTGGCCAGGAATTAGTAACTTACAGCTTCAGCAAACTTAACTGAGAAGACAAATCTACTAACATTTGTCCAGTATTTTAGAAAGAATTATACTAAACAGACTTATTCCAATCTTAAAAATTAATAACATCATCAGTAAGGAACAGTTTAGATTAATTGAAAATTTATCGACATTGGATGCAATAATTTCTCTTAACTGATACAGTAGATAAAAACATTAATTGTAAAAATTTATCTGGAGCTATTTTTTTTGTGATTTATCAAAAGCATCAATACAATGGACATAAAAATGCTATTAAATAAAATGGAACACTTTGGAATTCGTGGCATAGCATTACATCTTACTTTAAAGACAGATATCAAAGAGCCAAAATCACTGAAAATGGACAGATATTTTTTCTTGCTGGAATATTAACAAAATTTACTGTCCCCAGGGCTCAATTTTGGTTCTTACTTTGTTTTTAATATATGTTTCTGACTTGAATTCTAGTGTTCAATTAGGCTCAAGCTTATATAAGCTAATTCAATATGCAGATGATACTTCTGCTGTAATCAGAGCCAGGAATATAGACACACTCCAATCGGAAACAAAAACCTGTTTAAAACAACTACACTATTGGCTCTCTGTAAATTGACTGAAATTAAATTATACAAAAACACAGTTATTAACATTCTAAAACTCTAAAAACAAAACTATATAATTCAAAATAAATTCAACAAAACAAAAATTTCTAGGAATATTCATAAACTCCAAACCTTCCTTTAATTTTCACATTGATTGCATTGCTAAATGACTTAATTCTGCCTGTTTCTATCTCAAAATTCTATCTGATTATGTCAACGTAGATACAATAAAAAAAAGTCTATTACACCACATTTCATAGCATCATGACATACGGGCTAGTTGTATGGGGTGGCACTCAACAGGATTTTTATGATAAAAAAGAGAGCCATTAGAATAATACTAAAATTCATATAATGAACATGCAAATCAATTTTTCTGTCAACAAATATTTTAACCCTACCCACTAACTATATTTTTGAAATTTGCAAGTTTAATATAATGTTGTTTACTTTTAAATATGAAAATAAATACAATACCTGAAGAAAAATGGTCATTTACCCAACCCACAATTCTTCAATGAGGGAAAATTCAGCTGCTTATATGTCATGAATAAAATCCTTAAAACAAATGTAAACAGGGTTGACAAACTATTTCTTTAAAAAAGTTCAAAAAACTCCAGCAAGTAAGTCCTATTACTCTATTAATGATTTTTTTGAAGATGACTTCTATTTAATGACGTAGTTATCATGATTTATTGTACATTTTTATTAGAAAAGATAATTACTTTCCTCATGCAAAGCTCTGTATCTAAATAGAAATAAAGAATTAAAAAATAAAATAAAAAATAGGCTATCTGTAAAATCTGTAATAACAAAACAAATACAGACACAATATATAACTTGTATACAGAGACAATAATATGTACACCCTTAGTGCAAGTGGCACTTTCTTCAGATGGCATGAGAGAGCCATCTCTCCAAGGTGCCAGAGGCACTGGTCATTTGTGTTCTGTATTGTGTCTATACTTGTTTTGTTGTTTATTGTCTAAATGAATTTTTCTTCTCAGATAATCTCGTGTATTACATTAGTAAAGATGAAAACTGCTTTGGTTTTAATGAATACGTATATTACCTCGAATCTCTGAATCTTCAGAAACCCTAAGAAGTCCAGCAGCCCACAATGATCCAAACAGCACAAGACTACAAGATACTGCCCATAGTACAATGGCCACCCCTCCCACCAGGTTGTGGAATAGTAGCTAAACAAGTTAAACAGACAGCAGATTTTATGTGTTTCTTAGCATTACATGAAAAACTTATTGATTATTTCCTAACATTACATTCAAATGATTCACAGTATGGAAACGTTGATAGCTAAAAGATCTGGTCATTAATCACAAGATTATCTTAGGTAGTAATCGACTGAAAACTAAGTCCTTATAACAAAATATTCAAAATATATTAATAATCAATTCTATAGATGAGAATATTAACTGAGAAAGAATCCAAAATAAATCAAATTCCACAAACTGAATCTTCATATTGTACTCATCTGATCATATTCTCTTTCGCAGTTAAAATCTGACATCAAAGAAATTATTTTTGCTCCTCTATTGTTCCATTACTCTAAATTACCTGTTGTTATTAATTTTCCTTACAATATTTGTCAAGTAATGTGGATGTGTTGTCAAGTGACTGAGGAAGAGGCCAGTAGTAAAAAAAGTTTCTTAAACAAAGAGTGGCTGTTTTTCTTCTTTTTTCGGTTATCTATACACATTTACCAGTTGATTTGTTGTGCTGATTTCATCATGCTCTTTTCTTTTCTCTCAAATGTTGTATTCTAAAATTTCTTTGCTGTAATGGAAACTTCTTTTACAGATTCAGCCACACCAATAAGTGTCGGTCACTCCTTACTACATTATTAAATAAATACTTAATCCACTAAAATAATTTTGTACTTTAAAGCATTTAAAAATTCTTACCTTAACTGATTCATCATTAATTCCAAACACGATACCATTTGGAACAAACAGTGCTCCTGAAATCACGCCACAGAATCCTCCCCCAAAGTGCACACCCACAGCATCCAAGGGATCGTCCACTGAAATAAAAAACATCGTAAGTAAATGTTTAATTTTGTTAATCACTTAATAATTTCTGCTACCATTCTGACTTTGTTTTCCACTATGCTACCTCTATGACCATGACTGCATAATATGAATTTTTCTGTTAATTCACCACCAGAATCATAGCTTAGGTTAAACCTAACATAACAAAACCTAACCAAAGTAGGTTTTTTTCACATTAAGAAAGTTGTCTTAAAACACTGAAGGTCATATACTTCTTACTGATTCAATCACACGTGGCTTATGGTATTGTACTATATGGTTCCGCTACTAAAGCAAACACGGATCAAATATTAATAACCCAAAAACAGGCTATACATGCCAAATGGGGCTCAAATGGGATGACATTGTCATAGGTAAGTTAGCTGAGCTGGGTATCATGACTGTTTATAATTTATATATTTATCAATCTATTTTACAGAAACAGAATTACCAATCCGAGAACTTAATGCACCAGCACTATAATTCAAGAAATCATAATCTAACAATAACCAAGATACCAAATTTAGAATTGTACAGTAGTGAATAAAGAAATTTTGAATTGAATTGAACTGATTTTCTACAAATCCATTACTTTGCTTTGCAATGCTGAAAATACTCAAAATTTAATTTTGAGTTTCACTCAAGCCAAAGATGTCGAATCAGTCTAAATTCTTGACATGTATACTGATAGTAAGTTGAATTGGAACATTCATATTCAAAATGTCTGTAACAAATTTCTAGAGTATCTTTTTTATTGTGGAGAACTATCTTAAGTATATTTTCCTGAAAATTACTTAAGAACAACGTACTTCAGCCTATTTCAATCTCATATCTCTTATGGAGTAATATTATGGGGTCACTCAACTGGAACATATGACATCCTAGAACTTAGGCTTAAGCGGCCGGTGTCATAACTAGAATCTACAGTTTCCGGTGACAACCGCATCAAGGTACTGTCTACAATATTTACAAGATGACCAAACGTTTCGCCCATACTGTGATGTGGCATCCTCAGTGGTTTCTCTGAGAATCCACTGAGAATCACAGTATGGGCGAAACGTTTGGTCATCTTGTAAATATTGTAGATAGTACCTTGACGTGGTTGTCACCGGAAACTGTAGATTCTAGATATGACATCCTGTTGATCCAAAAGGAAGTTATTCGTTCACTTTGTGGTGTTGGACCTTTTGATCACTGCCAACTGCTCTTTATTAGACTTAAAATACTAACAATAGTTAATTTATACATATTCCATACTCTCATTTACATTTAAAATAATCTCAATTCTTTTATTTCCATGCAAGAAATCCATTCGTATAATACTAGAGGGAAAATCAAGTTCATTATTCCTAAACACAGGCATAATTTGACCAGGAACCATTTCAAAATTAGATCCATATCAATTTTTTCAAACTACCTGAAACTGCTGCAGTTGTACCTTTTAATGTTTTTAAAGACAAATTGTATTCATGGCTGGTAGAGCACCCATTTTATAATATTAGTGAGTTCATGGAAAGTCAAGTAGATTTAATTTCTCATATTTAATATAAATTTATTTATTAGTAGTATCCATTTAATTGTAAATCCTAGATATAAGATTATTTTTTATATTCTTTTAAGAGCAAATGTGACACTGCCTGTTTGATGTAAACTCGTGACTAATGGCAATAAAGATTCAATATTCATTGAAGCAGTGGTAGTGAATTAACGGAAAAATCCCATATTATAAACTATTATCTATATTTATAAAAGAGGATGTTTTTATATATATATGTTTGAAGTTTATGCGCTGCCAAACCATCCAACCGATCGCCATGAAACTTTAGGATGTTGTCCTGTATACTCCCGAGATAGTTTCTGTGAAGTTTGATGCCGATCCGTCCACAGGGTCCCACCCCACGGGCTCCTAAAGATCCCATGTTATTCAAATGGAGAATCTGAACTGTTTACAAAAAACATATGACTGTGTGGTTAAATGTAGTTTCACATGCCATAAGCAGATTGAAGTTCTCACAATAACAGTACTGTATATGTTTTGATTTATTGTAGTTCTACATTTCACCTTCGCAATAACTATTAATAAATCTCAAGGACAGTCATTGCGCGTTGCCGCAATAAATTTAAGTAATCCACGTTTTTCACATGGACAGCTCTACGTCGCTTGCTCGAGAGTAGGCTCACCAAAAAACCTTTACATTTACACCAAATAAGAAGACCAAAAATATTGTTTACCCTCTTGCACTCATTTAATAAATAATGGTTTTTTACTATAATTCTTTTTATTGCTTTATTTTGGTATGTCAATGAAAAATGAAAGGCAAGACAACGTCCGCCGGGTTCAGCTAGTAGTATATATTAGCACTTAGGCATATCTCATTTTTTTTTTTTTTTTTTTTTTTTTTTTTTTTTTTTGAGAAATATAATAAACATTGGAAATACTTAAGGCTAATAATTATGCCAAGCTGCAAACCTTTGAGTTGAAGAACAAGTTTCCGTACTAGCAGAAATGACAGACAGCCACAGATTCCTGTTACCAAGGCCATTGTGGGAGAATATATGTCCACAGCACCACACACTGCCACCTGCACAGCATTTTGTTATGAAACATTTATTTTGATATTAAAGTATTCTGAATCTTTTTAGTCCATAAATGTCTCTTGTATGATGCATGTACACAATCCATGGCAACCTGCTCATCCTCGTTGACTTTTAATGGCTAATCTCTCTCACGTTATAAATGTCTCTTGTGAGATATACCCTTCACTAGCACAGTACACAATACTTGGTAATCTGATCATTCTCAAGACTTTTGATAGCTAATGTCTTTCCTGTTATAGGTTAAATGTCTTTTGTGAGATGACCCTCTTTGTTCATCTAGAGAGACACAATATTTGGAAATCTCTTAGTAGACAATATAAATATCTCTTAGTAGGCAACTACCTGACATATTTCACCAACTGTACATATGCTTTTTTAGTGAAGTTTAGGCAAATATCTTACTTACGCAATTGAAAAAATTTAAAAATGTATGTTTTTAGCCGTTATGATAGCTAACATATTATGTTAATTAATAATGGACAACTTTAATTATTTTATGAACAGTTAATTTTTATCTATTGTACATTTGTTTCAATATCAATTTATAGCTCTGTTATAAAATATTTTAAATTGATATTTTAAACTCTTACTGAATATTTTGCAAGATCATATATACAAGTTGTTTTAAACATGTTTGCCACAAAATTGGCTAGGTGTGATAACAAACTTGATGGGGGAAAATAGTGAAAATATTTTTTCTGCATGATACATAATTTATTTTTATAAAAGTAGAACAAGAAAGTAAAAATATTATTGCTTTTAATTTAAGTGTTGTTTGGGCATGAAATAACCTAAATAATTTGAGAAACCCTTTCAAAAGACTAATGTGCCCATTCACACTGATCCCAATCTACATATTGCTGTGCAGCGGAAACTTAATACATATGAAGTGTGCCACAAGGAAAAAAAGATTGAGAACTACTGAAGTATATAGTAGCGTAAAAATCCTACATAATTCAGTGGATAGGAGGGTCATCCACATCTTATGAAAGTCATTAGATCAGTGGACATCAACATATCTCATTGGATGTTAAAGTCATCAGTGTCCCACATATGTTCTATCTCTGTTATTTATGGGCATTTCAATAAAATCTCCCACATTTCCAGTTGTTAGTTTGAAAGTATTATTTTTTTAAATAAAAATGTGCTTGAGAAAATAAATTAAAGGATTATATAAATGGAACTATTTTACACATGCCACAGAGGTATTTCATTTATTTAAGTACCAAAACACGCCAAAATGTGTTAAAATAAAATAATTATTTTATGAACCCATAATATTTAGAGTAAAATGAAGACTTGTTTTAAGATTTGAACTATTTCCTACAGTTAACTAATTGATGTCCTTACAAAAAAAGGGCTCTAAATTAATTCAATGTAGTATATTGTTTTTCCTTACCAGTCCAGCAAGAACTCCATTGAGAGTCATTGAAAAGGCCCACTTGGGCTCACCCACTATTCCAGCACGACAGAGAAGCAAAACAGTAATTGTTGATCCAGCACCACCCATTACAGTGTTCTGGAGGATGCGGCCTAGCCTGCTAGCCCCTCCATATATGTGATTCATTGAACCTGCATTGAATCCCAGGAAACCCGACACCAGTAATAATCCTCCGACGCCCATTAACTGGAACCATACAAAGATTATGAATTAATATCAACTTGTTGTACTTTATAATTGATCTTAAACTGATAGTATTTCGTATTGGTGATGACAGCCACATTATATTCTCTTTCACACTCCATATTTTCATGCAGAGGGACACCCTTTCCTTAGTGTCTCATTTATTTATTCTAAAATGGAGATATGTTTGTAGGGATATGTACAAACTTTTCCTGCGTTCATTACTGTCATTGTGTCATATCACCAATGATGCCTCAATTATTGCATTATAATCAGCATATAATTCAAATTGTTCTGAAATAAATGAGTGATAGAGTTTGATTTAGTGGAGTTGAGTAAAAAAAGTCTTTGATTTTTGTAGTTGTTAATAAATGAATGATAGAGATACTAACTGCATTTTAAACATATTTCATGAAAATATTATAAAATCAAACAAAAAGTATGTAATATTGAATTTTTCTGATTAAAATAAGATTGAAACTGAGATTAACCCCACCATAAACCATCCAATGCTAACAGTAATAGTATACTTTTAGCAGGAAACTCCCTTTTTTCTAGATGAAAACTTGCAACTGATCTTCACAGCCAATTTCTGAGACCTTTTTTCGAAGAATGCATGACATACTAACTGTCTAGCTAGATTCCCACAGTAAAGAACAAACGCAGAGAAGATGTATTTGTGGGTTCAGCTCATCAAAGAATGAGAAGAATCATTACACACTTATAGATGCAGTACTTAAGCAATGTACGATGAGCACAATTTATGGTGCCTGAAGTTTATCTAGTGTTAATTGCGGGCTTGAATTGGCACACGCTGTTATTTACTTTAATATATTAGTAATAGAGGTCATATTTGTAATACGGTGGTAATATAATTATTAAAATATCAGTAATATATAAAGCCAATAGCCTTGACCAGAAGGTTCTGACGCTATCGCAAAATACGAAGCCAAACAAAATTGAGTATAACTAGAATTTAGATTTTCCGGTGTCAACTGCGTCAAGGCTTATATATTTATACAATATTTACAAGATAACCAGACTTTCTCTGAGACACCACTGTGGATGCCCCATCACAGTATGAGCGAAACGTCTGGTTATAAATATTGTAGATAGTACCTTGTTGTGGTTGTCACCGGAAAATGTAGATTCTGGTTATGACATCGGCCACTTAATCCTAAGTTCTAAGATTAAAATTGAGTATGGCTGTTCCTTGGATGGGTGACAGGTAAGGATGCTATATTTAAACACAGACTGCCTGCCCTCTCGAGTATCTCTCTCTCTCTACTCACCTGAGGAAAGTGCCTGTGGAACTGAATATTTGTTTATTGTGATTTATCCTTATTGTGTTCTCAGGGCCGGATTTAAGATTTTGGCACCCCTAGGCCCAATAATTTTTTTCTGCCTTCTAGTCTGGTTTAAGTTACTTTTCTAAAGACCATTATTACAAAATTATATCAGACCTATATGTTAATTGCTTAAACACCACTCCACGATGGAATTTTATCATTGTAAGTTTTTTGAGGAATTTACTCGGTTCTGGGCTTAACAAAATACCGTTAATCTATTAACAAAAGATTGGTTAATAACTTTGGTTTTGTTCAATTTAGTCATTTGTGAAAATAATTTAAAAATTGTAATGCATAATAAAATAGGTTTAATCTCAGAAATACAGCTTACATAAAGTATTTTGATAACTATTTTGATAACCGCTGGAAGCTTGCGCCCATAGGTCCGGGCCTACCAGGCCTATTGGGAAATCCGGCCCTGTGTGTTCTCTACTTCAAGGTGTTAGTGGGCTTGTCTTCTTAGTTAAGTTTGCTGATGCTTTATCTCTCCTAATAAACTAATTTATTGAGCGATTGACAGAGTCTATGAAGCTGTATTTGGCTTGGAGAATATCCTTTTGTTATAGATTTTCACTAAGGCTGTCGTCTTATAAAAAGTCCCCATTTAAAAGTGGTTTTCATTGTGAAATGTTTAAGGTCGTTTCTACTAACTCTGAAACGTTTACGCTACTTTGCACCTTCTACAGTTGACTTAGAGGGTTTTACAAACTATTAAAATTATTTTCTCTGAGTGTGATGTTTTATTTCGAGAATATTAGAAATCAACATAATAAACATATAACACAGGTTATACGGCGATGTTGCAAGTCAAACTTTTACTCATGAAGTTGCAAGGCTGCAGGTCGAGCTTTTATATTGATATGATGGGTTAGAGAGAACCACAAGGTGAAGGATCAGCAAGACTGAAGCATGGGTAGTAGTTGGCTAGTTACTCAAATAGATTGTAATAATAATTAAATAATTAAAATTACACTATGTTTTAATTTAACAAATTTAGTTCAATGTCTGTTACTTACAGAGGTGGAGTGCCCTGGCATGTCTACTATTTCACCATCTCGGAAGCGTCCAATTCTTGGTCCAAGCAGTGAAGCGGCCACAAAAGAACAACTACCACCTAGAGCATGGACTACCCCAGTCCCTGCCAAATCTCTATAGCCAAGAGTATTCAGCCATCCGTTATCTCCCCACGCCCAGTGTGAGGCCACAGGGTATACAAAACCTACAGCAGAAACCTACCTCAAGAAACTTTACATGCACATCTGTTGTTTGCTTGTGATTGAACTTTATTTATAAATTTACCAATACATAGTTAAATGTGACTTTATAAAATAGTGTTAATACAACTATAAACAATTCTGCTAAAGCTTTTAAATACAGGAAAGTTTATAGAATTGAAATTTCTATTCATCTTGAATTTGTAATTTTGATAATTTTGGTTTGTTTAAACATAAGCCCTTTTACTTCAGGAGAATTAATTGGTTAAATAGTTTTTTGTTATAAAAAATTAAATGGTTTAATCAATAGACTTGTAGTGAAACATTTTGGGCAACATGAACAAGACTTAACTCACTAAAAATATATTAATACAACATCTTTCTTATTGTCATAAGAGCTCTTCTATCTCTATGCCTATACAGGGTGTACCAACAGTCTGGGGATGGCATTATACTTGTTGAACCATTGCAGATAAAGCAATATCATTTTACAAATATATACTATACCCAAAATCTACTTTTTAAAGAATTGTATTTTTTGCATCGTGCTCCGCAAGGACAGATAGTCCATAAGAAGTTACAAGAAAATCTAAAACTAGAGAATGGTTTGAGATGTACATTATATTGAAGGTAACCAATATTAGTTTTATTTTATCAGGAGAGACAAACACAGTACTTATGACTTTCAATTTTGAAACTACAAGTTTTTTACATAACATTTGTTGATCAACTTATTTGTATCAGAGAGAAAGGTGCAAAGGAGAGTCATAGCAACACTTGTAGGTTCCACATTCTGTAACAGGAAACTGCTAATTTCAACAAATTATTTACGGTTTCTGGTTTTCAAAATTGGAACATGTTTTTTTCTTTTAATAAAAAGGAGAGGCTGACCTCCTTCTTAACCTTAATCTGCCCATTCCTCATAGACTATTGATCTGTGCAAAGAACTTAATTGCTTATTATTAATTATTGCAGTTGCTGATAACCTAAAATCTATTGAAAGTTGGACTTAGTTTTGTGTGGTGTTGAAGAGATACTTTCTCAAACAAATCTTTGCAGGTTTTAGCGCCTTCCTGGGGTTCAATGATACTGAAGACTGTGCAAATGAAACAACCATGGATATATCATTTATAAATATTATTTGTATTGTTTTGTTTGTAAGATTTACCAAGTAATTTTAATTTGTATTAAGCATAAATTTTGTTTCATTTTATTAACTTGTATTGTGGTAATTTTATTTAACCCTCCAGAGGGCGCATGGGTTTTAGAGACACGAATGGGCGCATCGGTGTTTTTGACCGAATTAACATTTTTATTAAAAAAGAACAGAGATTTGATGGAAATGAAGGTAAATAAGTACATTACATAGTATCTGAAATGTTTATTGACATAAAAACATAGCTTACCCTAAAAAAATACAAAATAAGGTTATGTAACTAAAAAGATAAAACGATTCTTGATAAAAAGATTCTACTGTCACAGATCTTAGGCTTGATCATCTCCACTTTCTTCTCCGTTATTCCCAGCACAAGCCACACAAAGACGCGTACGGGTATTGACCCATCCACCCACCCATACATGTACGGAGGAGGTATTGACCCACCCGCTCACCCATATGTGTACGGTGGTATTGATGTACAGTGGTACTGACCCACTAACCCACCCATAAACGTACAGTGGTACTGACCCACCCGCCCACCTATATACGTACGGTAGACTGATCCACCAGCCCACCCATACATGTACAGTGGTATTGACCAACTCATCCTTCCATTCACGTACAGTGGTATTGACCCACCCTCCCTCCCATACACGTGCTGTGGTATTGACCCACCCTCCCACCCATACACGTACATTGGTATTGACCCACTCATCCTCCCACACATGTACAGTGGTATTGTACGACCGATCGCGTACAAAGACGTCGTTGGGCGCTTCGGTGGAAATGACCGAACTCCCGCTGTTGTTATCACTGTGCCGGTCAGATAAGAACTAACTCCTCCCGACCACCACCATTTTGTAGCTCACCCCCTCCCTGACAAGTATCTGTGAGTGATAAATACCACTGTGTGTGTATGGGTGGGTGGGTGGGTAAATAATAAAGTGTGTGTATATGGGTGGGTAAATACCACCGTGTGTGTATTTAAATACCACTGTACGTATATGGGTGGGCGGGTGGGTCAATACCACTGTACGTATATGGGTGGGCGGTTGGGTAATTAATCACTACCACTGTACGTGTATGGGTGGGTCACTACCACTGTACGTGTATGGGTGGGCGGGTGGGTCAATGCCACTGTACGTGTATGTGTGGGCGAGCGGGTCACACAACAGTAAATTGGATACCACCGTATGTGTATAGGTAGGTGGGTGGGTCAATACCACTGTACGTGTATGAGCGGGCGGGTGGGTCAATACAACCGTACGTGTATGGATGGGTGGGTCAATACCACAGTACGTGTATGGTGGGTATTGCTCCAATTTTAAGATTTATTGCACCAATATTGCACTGTGGTAATGAAACCAATATCATTACCACAGTGCGTGTATGGGTGGGCGGGCGGGTCATTAACACTGTACGTGTATGGGTGGGCGGGCGGGTCATCACCACTGTACGAGTATGGGCGAGCGAGCGGGTCATACTTTTTACATACTTACTTTTATTAAGTATTTAAAAAGTGTTAATGGGGCGTCTCCACTTGCTTTCTTTTTTCAGTAATGACGAAAGTCGTGAGTTTCGGTCTAAAAGACCGACGTGCGCCCTCTGGAGGGTTAATATCATAATGAACTTATTATTATTAAAATGAAATTCTTTTATGTTAAAAACTGTATTAGGACAATTTTTTAATTGTAATACCAAAGTAACAACTAAAATATTAATTAGTTTCATACAATGTTAAAAAAAAAAAATAAGACATTATATGGAAGAAAGATAATATTATTACATTAATATATTGTCTAACTCACCTGAGATGATCGAACTGTATGCCATATAGGTGGTGAACGAACAGCGCTCGGCAACAGCCCCAGAGAGTATTGTCGAGGCAGTGGAGGCAAAGACGAACTCAAACATCCACTTGCTTAGTTGATCTTCAGGCATTCCTATTGATGCCCACATTGTGTATCCGAATAAGGAATTACCATTGCCATATGCCAGGGCATAGCCAAACAACCAGTAGAAGATTGCACATATGACTAGAACAAACAATGCTACAAACATCTCATCTTTTAAAAATACAAACATACCAATATATTTATCGTTAATACTGATGTACCGTAATTACTACTGCAACATCTTATTTTTTTTTGAGGATCGAGTCCCCAACTGACATAATGGCCGGACCTTCCTTTCTGAATTAATGTTATGTACATGAATACAGGCTTATGTGAACTGACAGGTACAGTGTTATCTAAGAAAAGAAAATTAACAAATTTTCTGTTTCATTTTAAGTACTCATAAATAAAATTTGCTTTGAATTATATATTAAACTTCTCTAGGTATGTGAATATGTTGTAAATAAACACAGAAGTGCTTTGTTGCATTTCCATTTAACAAAGCCATTTATAAAACTGTAAACTGTAAAAAATAATAAAAACAAAAAATATTGAAAATGCACTTGTAGTTTTAATGGGTGCCTCAAAAAACATATTCTTGCAAGAATTTCTTGCACCAAATTTTATTTATACTATTGGCATCAAATCACTGATTAAAGTAATATTTATCATATTTTATTATTGAGTAATAATTATGGATTTTCTATCATATTCTTGTATAAAAAAAGTTTAAATAACAAGTAATTTTTGCTTATAAGTTCAACAGGAACCATTTCTAAATGTTCTTCTATTGGTGAAACATGTTTCTTCTGAACTAATGTTCAGCATAAGTCGATGAGTTGTTTATTGTATTTTTTATATATCTATAGAACTTTAATTTTAGCTTGATTTTTTTTATAACTCAAACGATGATGATCTTATGAGTTTGAAATTGATTTTGTTATTAAATTTACAAAAATTGCAAAGTATCTCCTTTTAAATTACATTAAAATTAAGTGTCTTAATATTACTTTAGTTTTACAATAATTTTCTCTCACTAATAGAATTTCTTATATGAATTTAACATAAGTTTTTGCTCTCAATCTAATAAACTGGAAAGAATTTTAAAATTTACTCACTCCAAACTATCAGTGACATTAAATGGTAGAAATATTTAGTTAATTATTTTTCTTTAGTTCAAGAAGAATAATTAAAAATATCTTACAGTGAGTAAGATGTAGGTCTATTAAATTAAATATCTATCCTCGCCTCAATTTTTAATTTTCCCTACAAGGCCATAATGTTAATGTTGAGGAAGTAAGTAAGCGTATAATTGGACCATTAAAGATAACCCAAATAATGAGAGATAAGTGTTTAGAGGCTAAAGTAAACATGATAGATTTATATATTATATTACAGTAATTATCAAACACGATTGCAGCCCAGTTTTAGATATGCAATCCTAAAATAATATCGTTCGAAGGAATAAAACTTTGGTTAACTTGGAGAAACCACACAATAAGTTAGAAAAAGATAATTTTGAAGCTTTTAAAAATATTTATTTTTTAATTATATAATGCAAATATTATATTTGTAGCTTTCAATGCCACTCAAATTTTATATTTCTTATTCTCTACTTATGTTACAGTAGGATAACTGTATCTCATAAATTTCAACTAATTTTCCGTTGAGTACAAAAGGTGCATGCAGAACAAAACATAACCTCACAATAAATTACAGTTGATCTTTTATGACCATAGGTGTAAAAAGGTATCAACTCTTTCCTATCTATTTCAAATCCTACAGATTGAACATACGCAAAAATAACCAGCAGCCATTTTTAATACATAACAATCTTAAATCATCTCAAACTGAATTTAGGTTCTAGTACTTTCTAAGTTAAGTATTAAGTCACAACTATAACAGAGATTTCAACAGGCTCTGAGGTGCAAATTCAGTATTTTTATCTTACTGGAAGTTTCATTTCAAAACAAAGGAGAAATAAGATATAAATTCTTTTCAGAGTTTAAGGTAATCATGTCTCTGCAACCATTTATTGAAATTAGATGCTAAATCCATTAAGTTTATCAAAATATATTAATAAATAGGTTTCATTAATATATTTTCATTAATATATATTCATTAATATATTAATATATATTCAACTGAAAAACTTGTTGAAATAACATTTTAGATATGATAGTTTTCTCTATCAATTTATAGACTATCAATCGATAGACGCAGTTGCGAATCTAATCAATTTGGTTGTAGAGGGGTTAGAATGTTGAAAATCAACTTTAAATGTATTACCCGACTTGTCAAAATCATTCGACTGTGTTGACCATAATGTACTGCTTGACAGATTGGAATCTCATGAAATCAGTGGCGTGCCTTTAACATGACTTAGATCTAAACCCTAGAACGCAATTAGTTCAAATTTTAAATGATTTTGTAGTCTAGCTGATCTGTGTTATAGTGTTCCCCAAGGATCAATTCTCAGTCCGGTTCTTTTCCTAATTCATGTGAATGACATCGAGTCATCACTTCAGCATGGAAGAATCGTGCAATATGCCGATGATATTACTCTGTGTTTTAGAAAAAATCAGTACTAACGTTGGAACAAAATTTTTTTTTTATTTAATAACTCATTCAATATTTTAACAACTTGAACCTAAAAATAAATTCCTCAAAATCCAACTTCTTAAAATTTGCTCTGTGCTTGAATGATTTTGAGTGTAGTCCTATAGTAATGCTGTGTAACAATATGTTGAATGAAGTTTGCAATATAAGATTCTTTGTAATACACCTGGATAAGACATTGACATGGAACACTCATATCGATGACGTTTGTGCTAAATTTACTTCCAGAATTTTTGCTTCGAGATCTTTAGCGAAATACTGCCCAACTCAGGTACTGATGACGGCACATTATGGCTTAATCTACTCACACCTTTCCTATAGGTTGATGTTGTGGGGATCTTGTTCAAACAATACATTTTTAAGAGTATTTTGTCTACAAAATTTAAGAGATTCGTGCAAACCAATTTTTATAGCATTACAAATGTTAACTTTAACAAGCCCCTATGTCAAAATGTGCTCTAACTTGGGGTAGAGACATACATAATTATGAAACTAGAGGCAGGGAGAGCTACCGAACCGGGAATCACAGAACAGAAACATATGAGCATTTGGCTTCGCAAGCAGGTGCTCGTTTTACTAACAAAATCCCCCACACAAATTAAAAACACTATGATAATCCAGTCATTAAAAACTTCCCTTAAACGCTTCATAGCGTCACAGGCATTTTACAGTGTGGCATTTTACGAGTTTTTGGCATTTAACTGGGAGACTGCCCAATTGGAAAACTGACACCATTGATGGAAGTGAGAACAATTAGCGAATGAAAGAGAACACATTGAATGTATGTCTGAATGAGAATGCCTTTGTACGTATGAATGAGAAAATTTTAGAATAATATAATGAAAATGTTTTAAACAAATATTGACTTTTCCAATACAATTTATACTGTCAACGCAATACAGATTTGATTGATTGATTGAATTTCAATAATGATAAACTAAAAATAGTATTCTATCCAAATTTTTAAGAAAAGGGAAACGTAGTACATGCTTAATATTTTTTATACATTTTTGTTACCAAGATTTATTTATATTTCAGTGTTGACCTCACA
This sequence comes from Stictocephala bisonia, assembly GCA_035578905.1. Taxonomy (NCBI): domain Eukaryota; kingdom Metazoa; phylum Arthropoda; class Insecta; order Hemiptera; family Membracidae; genus Stictocephala; species Stictocephala bisonia. Next base: position 939,360 of record JAQJVL010000284.1, read on the forward strand.
TGAAACATTATAACTGTTTTCACTCATTGAGGTCTTCATCCCCACGAGGTGTCTCAAAGTCATTTGGTCCTCAGCCTCACGAAGGAGCTCTCATGGAGAGTAAAATAAGTTCGTCCACCTATTTATTTTTGTCCTCTGTCCAGGGAATGTATGAATACTTTTATGTATTTTTTCAGAAAAAATTGATAAATAAATCCTTATGACCTTCTAATATTTTTTTAATGCAATCTACAGCTTTATGTCTAAGGTTAATATGTCTGTTTTATAAACAATAGGACGGTTTAAATAAAAAATTCACATCTGTTGATTTTCACTAAATTTGAAGTTGTTTATTGTCAATGAAAACAGAAGACCTTTGAAAAACAATATTAAAGAAATAATTGTAATCAACTTTTTAACTCCAAACTTTAGCTTAAACATTAAAAAAAAAAAAACAAACAAAATAAATATCTTTCAATCATTAGTATTCCTATTATAATTTACATGTACTTAATACTATATGCATATATTAAGAATGGAATGAAAGAAAAATAAAGAAATAGCTAATTCGTTAACATCTGAAATATGTAATTTAACATCAAAATCCCTGTGTCGGCTGCTTGATCTTTTTTTCCTTCAATAGAAAAATATATTTATTAAAATGTGTTCGAGGTCTCTGTACCACATACTGGACATCTTGGCCATTGTTTACAGAAAAACTATTTATAATTAAATCTAGTTGGCAGCTTTGTAGCTGAGTACTATAGACAATGTGATAAACTCTTTTTGCTCTATTACTATCGCAAGCATAAACTTTGCTTGAATTATGCATAGGGAAATTGATAAACAATGAGTGCAAACGGATCTTTGCTGTGAGATTATCACAATACAAAGCTTGTCCAAATCAGAACTGATGAAATTATATATATATACTTTACAATAATTAGTTATATACCTTTCTCTCTGACATTCTATTTTTATCTTTTTGTTTTAAACTATCCTCAAATTACAAGAGTTAATTTAGTAATTTCCGTTTTATCTAAGTGAATAGGCCGCACTGTAGCACTAAGTCTGTAACCCAGCACCTTGGATATTAAGTGTAACTGAGATTGTAGGTGGTGTGTTCTGTTCTCATTCTGTACCAACATGACAACGGCTTAATGGTTGCCATCGATGTGGCCACAATTGCAAAAGTCTGGATTATCCATGTTGGGTGGTGGCTTGAGTACAACTAATATTTAGGCTTGTCAGTTTGTTGAAAATAAGGCCACTACTATGTGATTTTGATTCCATGCCAGGTTATGGATTCCCTAGTTTCCCTGGCTATTAGACTATTAATCGCCTTCTGACTAGGGTTAATCAACTTAAGTTAGTAACACCGACTGCAATTGTTTATTTACACTCATTCACAAACCTTATGTGTCTTGACGATTGGTGTCTTATCAATGTAGAAATGAGAACTCTAAAATTTGAGAGATATTTTAGTTGTCTGTTTATATGGAAAGAAGAAAATGGCACAAACATTAAGGGTGTTCGTCCGGGCGCAAGTTTAACGCTCTAAGGAATTTAGTTCTAGATCATAACTGCTGCTAAGAGTAGTATAGATCCTGAATCACTAACGAACAAACAATGTATTCCCGTCCCCTCTCTCTCCCTCATAGCCCCCGCCGGCCCTGCCCGCAAATTTGACAGAAGAACATAACTCCCTCATTTATAGTAAACTCTAGAAATGAATTTTATATATATTATTAATCTAATTTTTTAGCCAAAGATTATTGTACAAATTTCAACTCCTAAAAATTTGAACAAATATCATCTATAAAAAATAATTGGTAACACTTAAACAAAATTATTTTTTTTTAGATTTATTATATACTTGGTTGGTTAGTACTTTTTGTTCACTATATTCTCAAAATGTGAATAAAATATATCACAGGGTTAGATACCACGGATATACCAAAAATATCAAATTAGTCACTCCTTAATGTGTTCTTAAAATAAAGTACTGGCAAGAAACTATTATACAATGCTACAGTAATTTTAAAAACTTTTGTGACAGAAACTGCTTGTTTTGTGTTCAGATGAAAATAATTTACTTAAGAAATCTAATGTTTAACTTTCACTATGCTCTTCTAAAAGTTTTCAAGGAACATAAATGTGTCATAGAGTACTTACAAGTATCCAAAACATTCTTCAAAACAATATTAGTGACGTTTTTGGAGTGCACAAATCCTGCTTCTAGGCTTGCAAATCCTACCTGCATAACTGAAAAGATAGAAAGTAAAACTGTAAGTCTAGTTTGTAAATGGATACAACTACTAAAACAGAGATCTAGCCCTATATAAATGGAATACTGTAGTCCAGTTTTCCTGCGATGAAAAAAGACTATAAGTGAATTTTTAATTACTTTATTTTTATATAATTTTCTTAATTAATTAACAAAATCTGTAAACTGTGTTCGTACATTAACATTTTTAAAGTGTCAACAATCAAAATTGGCCCAGTCTATACTTTAGGAAAATACTTTATGTTTAATACTGTATAATCCTAACGTGATGCCAACAGACTGTGCCAACTGTTTAATTCTTCGTAAAATGTTTAAAAAATATTATTTAGTTGAAATTTTGCCAAACTTCTCATAATAAAATAGTAAAATATACTTGTTGGTTATATTACTTACTTAATTTCAGATTCTGTATAAAAATGTAACAATTATACATGCATGATTATGAGAATAATTTAAAAGTATACATTCCATCAAACAGTGCATTTTCACAAACATTGAGTTACTTCATATACACACAGAATCTTTTAGATGTGATAGCGGAAAATATAATACACCTAAATTTATCACCATAATGTTTAAGAATGTATTATTCTCCTTTTACTCTATTAAACTAAGACTATATAAATATGATAAAGAATAACTATACATTTTAGCATAAAACTTAGATGAGAAACCTGCATGGCAAGAAAGAAATAATGAAATGTTAAACACAAAATTAATATGGTTTGTATGATACAAAATAACTTTTTGTTTTTATTTGTTTTATTTTTATTTGTTCATAAGACGCCGATCGTCAAGATATGGGCGAATATGGATTTCGAATGAGTGTGATGAGTGTAGATGAGCGAATGTAGTCATTGTTACAAACTAAGGCCGACTATTCCTTAGAAAGTGTCGTTAATTAATAGCCCAATGACAAATGAACAGCCGGTGGTTATCAGCTGATCCTTCTCAAAATGTATTGACTCTGATTGGGATCGAACTGAGAACCTTTAGCACATGAAGCTGGGATTGAACCAACTCCGCTACCGACCAATATTAACTGTTGAAACAATATTAAAACATTGAACCAGAGATTAAACTCTTTTTTGAGCTTCTCAATAAAAATAAATTGTACAAAAATCCTCAATGGAGATAAGGATAGCTAGAGTATACATAAATAAAAAATATCAACAAAATAAACAGTGTTAGATAATACCAAAGAAGTGATATACAGAGAGAGAACTGTACTGGTCCCATTGCTAATATTATACAGAAGTAATGAATCTCTTTCTTGGTTTTTTCTTGTCACACTTTGAGGATACTAGAAGCCAGATTATTAAGAACAATTAAAGAGAAATTCTGGAATTGGAAACAAAAAATAAGATTGATTATGGAAATTAAAGAGGACATTGACTACAAATAAACTTAGATGTGGCTCTTAAAGAATGTTCAATAAAGAAGTGTGTCTGTCTATTGACGATTTGGTGGATAATACTAAAAATTTTAAGAAAATATAAAAAAAGATTTTTATAAAATAATTGATAAACAATATACAGTGAAAACTGTATATGAAGGATGCAGAAAATATTAGAACAAATAACGAATTAGAACCATTTCAAAAGAAAACTTATAAAAGAAGACAAAAGAGTCTATAAATACAGAATAATAATATTGAACTTAGATTTGTGGGGCATTTTACTTGGTTGTAATACAGTAGAATTCCAACTATCCGAATCAGTTGGGACCGGAAACCTATTCGGATAATCAAATATTCAGATAATCAGATTTTTATCTAAAAACAGTCCATTTTATTTAATTAATCTACATAATTAAATGCATGTATGTTGAAATGGGATGAAAAACGATATTTTAAATGAGAAAGGACATTAGTAAATAATTAAATACAGTTTAAATACATTATACAGCGTACTATAGAGGTTATTTACGTACCATCCTGTAAGCAAATGTTATTGGTTGCCAATCACCTTAGTTAAAATATGCTTTGTATGTTTGACTGTATACATCAGTTTTTGGGCAGCCAGGTGGCGCATCCGCTTGACAGAGGAAAGGACAATAGAGAGAGTAGACAATACAGTTTCCTGGCAGAATTTGGATTTGTTCTTTTAATAATTTGGATTATTACATGCTAGTGCAAAGTAATAATTAATTGACACATATTATGTGTAATTTATTGTGGTAGATACAATATGTATGATTTATCTCTTTAAGGATTAAAAAAACTACTCTTTGTTGTTGTATGCTTTTAGATTTTTTTTCAGAACAGAATTACAAAACTAAAGATTTTAAGATTTCTTTTATAACATTCTAAAAGCGCTTGGGATAATCAGCGATTCGGATAGTTGGAGTTCAACTGTACAATAATGTGCCACCAACTTAACAAACGCAGTTCAAGTTCCCAGATAAGAAAGTCATATTACATTTAAATTTTTACTTACACGAGGTGATGATGGCACAGAAGCCAAGAAACATGCTATCTATGTCACTGTGAATCTCATCCAGTTCAATTTCCATAGCAGAAAGGTTGTACCCCATGCTGATGCTGCTATCCGAGATGTTTAGGACGCCCATCTTGATATTTTACAATATGCTGGATGACTGGAAAAGAGGGACCTGCGAAAAATGTATGCAATCTGGTAGCGATTGGAGAGTAGTTGTATAATTTGAGATAAAACTATCCTACACATTCATAATTACAGACAAGTTTTGCTGACTGACATTTTTACTACCTAGATATGTTCTTGAATTAGTTGCTTTTTATGGGTCTCATAAAAATATCTTCAGATTTGAATAGCTGACATATTACTCCAAGTCTAACAAAGTTACATTGGTTCATAATATAGAGAGTTATTTAGTGTGATTAGTTGTGAGTTTATTGGCTTTTTATCGCCCTATATAATGTTATATGTGTTGGATGACTGACTTATCACTTCAGTCACTTCACTTCATCACCATTGTACAAGTAGGGCGGTCAGGTAGGTCCCTAAAGGGCTCATTTGAGGAACCCTAAAAAACCTATGGGTCAGTTGTAGCATCATCCAATTCATGATCATCTTCATTGATATGGTTGGATAATCGATTTCTGTCTTTTTTTATATATGAGCATACGAAAACAGTACTTACTTTACATTGAGAAGTTTCTTACTTAGTTAATACTTATGTCATACCTATCAATTGCAATAAAAACAATTTAAGTAAGAAGTGTCATTTTTAATGTTCAGAATCACATAATGAGTCTTAAACAAAACTAGTGATACTAAGAAACAGTTTAACACATTTAGTGCACAAGTCTGATTTATCATACATCTTTTGTAAGGGATGATGCTGTCCTGCCATTCCGGGTAAATGTATTATTCCACAGAAACTGCAACAATAGAAAACAATTTTTCATTTACTCCGAAGTAGAGTCTGTTAGTGGCATCACAATTGAATTTCATGATATTTATTTTAATTTTGTTTTGTCTTCATCCATCGTCTAGGAATTCCATTTCCATTTAGAAGAGATGATTTAAAAATCACCGGAGGATTTTTCTCTCAACTGTTTTCCTGTTTCTTCCTTCAGGAAGTCAGGTAGGTGTTGAAACATCTTCTCCCTTTGTCGGTTGGCTTTAGAAGAAATTCAAATGATGTCAGGGAAGAGAGGAAGTAGATGAGTTTCTTGTGTTGTACTTGTGGTAGTCTCCAAGTTTTGGTATGTTTGAAGCAACTGTTACCAGGATCACCGCACTGATACAGTGAGTGTTTTAATTTATTTTATCTAGTTAATAACAATTGGCACTATGTCACAGCACATGAAAAATAAAAACACTTCACTTATAAGTAACACTGTATTTATTCCAACACAATATTCACAATACAATCCACTGTAAATATCAGTGGCACTAATACAGTTAGTACAGTCCACAACACAAGTAACTTTAGAGGTTGTTTCAATTTACCATATTGGTAGTTGAAAAACTACTTCCTCTAACTCACTAAATGAACACCTTCACAGAACTAATTCCCGTTATCTATAACCCAGGCTACAATCCTCAAAACTCTACGATGGAACAACTAGTAAGAACAAAAAGAAACATTCCACAATACTGGGTAAAGAATTCTGTATAGTCCTCCAGCATTTCGTATTCTGATAATATCAAATTGAAACATTCCACAATAATGGGTAAAGAATTCTGTATAGTCCTCCAGCATTTCGTACTCTGATAATATCAAATTGAAACATTCCACAATACTGGGTAAAGAATTCTGTATAGTCCTCCAGCATTTCGCATTCTGATATTATCAAATTGAAACATTCCACAATACTGGGTAAAGAATTCTGTATAGTCCTCCAGCATTTCGTATTCTGCTAATGTCAAATTGAAACAACATAACGAAGTTAACAAATCTACTGCTGTTTGAGCATAAATAATTTGTACAATAAAGGTTTGTATAGAAAAGTACAAAATCATAAATACACTAAAAAACAAGATTATTTGAATTATTGGAAAACATATATTAATATTTCCGGAATATTTACTTACATGGCCTAAAGGTAGATAAATTATAAATCATTATTGAACGGTTTTTTAACAAAAAAAAAAAAAAAGAAAAGAGAAAGAAGTAGACTATGTCAGAATGAACTTTAATTGTTAATATTGAAACACGGTTAGTAATGGCCCCATTGTATGTCTTTCTTAGCAAAGTGACAGTTTAAAGACCTACAGTATGAACTAATTTCTTACTAAATGAAGAATAGAAAGTTCTCTAGTAAAGAAGTATGACATTTTTATTTTAATGATAAATAAACACAAAATAGGCATATACGAATAATATAAATTTACCTATTTCCTTGGAGACACTGACAACACCTGTAAGTACAGGTGCAACGAATCCGGTGACTACGTTGATCTGATTGTTGGTTTTTGGTAGAAACAACTACTTTATAAAACAATAAGGCTAAATATATTTTAACTTTGACGTCAGAACAGCTCGTTAGGGCTTAACTTATCAGTGCCAATGAAGAAAACAAAGTTATACGCCGAAATGAAGGAAGAGAATGAAAAAAATAACTAACTATAGCGATAATAATAATTGTTTTCCTATTAATATGAATAATTATACGGGAAGTATGGTCTATTTGTAGGTAATTGACGGGTTAAATGCTTTGTGTTGCCTGAATTTGTAAATTGGTTTTGTACTTCATACAGATTTATTTTTTTAATCTGAATATTTCGGTTGACTTTGAATTTGATATAACAACAGATTCTGTGTCACGTAATTATTGGATTATTATTTGAAAATATATTCTATTGTATGAAAATATTTCTAAAATTTTTCGTAATAGTTATTCTAAAACATACTATAAATATTTGATAAATATAAAAATTATTTTCGCTATGTGCCGTTTTTTAGAGGTGAATATTTTAAATCATAGAACTTAAGCGGCTGGTGTCACAGCTAGAATCTATATTTCCGGTGACAACCACGTCAAGGTGCTATGTACATTATTTACAAGATAACCAGACGTTTCGCCCATGCTGTGATGTGACATCCCAGTTTCAGAGATACCTCTGAGACTACCACATCACAGTATGGGCGAAACGTCTGGTTATCTTGTAAATAGCACCTTGACGCGGTTGTCACCGGAAAATATAGATAGTAAATATTTTTAGTTTAGATGTAAGGTTATAAATATGGGCAGCTTTAAAGTTAACAGTTTCAAAACGTTTCTTGAGAATAACAGGCTCTGTATTTTTCATGTGGCTTTCATTGGATCTTGCCATTAGTAGATTTGGTATGGTGTACGAACTGCAAGCAAGGAAAATCACTTTGACCAACAAGTTCGAACAATTAATAGAGGTTGTATACAAAATATTGACCATGGCCAAATACACTTCAAATAATTCTACCAAATAACTTTGACTAAAGTGACAGTTAAAAAAACCTACAGTATGCATTAATACCTATCTTATTAAATGAAGAATAGTAAGTTCTCTAGTAATGAAGTTGAAGTTTATAACTAAATAATTTGTTCAACATTATATTCAATGATATTTAAATATTATGTTCAAAATTGTTCGCAAAAAATTTGGTAATTTAAAAATACAATACCTAAATTAATTCTTTAAATCAACTCTAGTTGCGCATTGTTATGGTGGACAAACTACTAAATAAGCAGTACTGTAGAATATATTGAACATAAAGCACTATATAATTTCTTCATAATATTGCATAATATTTTACAATTATCTGTTTGTTAGTTTTATTTCGTCTCATAAAACTTTTTTAGTAATGCAGGAACAATTGTGTGTATCTATGTAGTTTTTTGCCACTAAGTAACACTTGGAATTTTAAGATGCTATTTTATTTCGTGTAAAACACAATTTTATCAAAATATTACCTTATAATTTTGTCACTTTTCGATGTGTCTTCATTGTGACATTATTTATTGTAAAATTACGGAAAACTACTTTTGCGTCCGTAATGTATGAGTAAATCACCTAATACAAAGTTATGTGCATTTGCGATGGAGGACGGGTGAGAGGGAAATTCCGGATTCCTGGAATCAAATTTAACGTGAATGTCAAACTCTTGTAAAGGATGTTAAGTTAGGCTATGTTAGGTTCTGAATGTCAAACTCTTGGGAAGGATGTTAAGTTAGGCTATGTTAGGTTCTGAATGTCAAACTCTTGTAAAGGATGTTAAGTTAGGCTATGTTAGGTTCTGAATGTCAAACTCTTGGGAAGGATGTTAAGTTAGGCTATGTTAGGTTCTGAGTGTGAAACTCTTGGGAAGGATGTTAAGTTAGGCTATGTTAGGTTCTGAATGTCAAAACAATAATTTTCCAGAAAAATAAATTATATAGGCCTAACATATTTTCGATTTGCAAGATAGCCACGCGTTTCGCTCATGCTGTTATGTGGCATCCCAGTTTCAGAGAAACCACATCACAGTATGGGCGAAACGTCTGGCTATCTTGTAAATATTGTAGATAACACCTTGAAGCTGTTCTGATTGTTATATACTGTTATACACACAATTTTTTTTATTTATATATTTTTTGTCCATTTTTCGGCAAAAATTGTTTCCTCAAAACCATCTCCCCTGACAATATAACTCACTTTAAACCCATTTTTAAGACCTTGGCTTTTATATAGTTTTTAAGGATTACTGTGTAAATACAGTCATTTTACTTATCATTGAGAACCAAGTGCTTTTTCTGAGGGATTAATATTTCATTAAATGAGTAAATGTGAAGATAAGTATGTGAAGAAAACCCCTCGATTTTCATCCCCTTAGGATGAAATCGGAGATGAAATTACATTTTCGATTTTCATCCAACTTAGGGTGAAATTTGGGGATGAAATTACATTTTCGATTTTCATCCCCTTAGGATGAAATCGGGGATGAAATTACATTTTCGATTTTCATCCAACTTAGGATGAAATTTGGGGATGAAATTACATTTTCGATTTTCATCCCCTCATTACATACATCCAACATTTATGTTATGAATATGTAAAGTGTAACAAAGATTAAATGCAAACAAATATTAATTTTATTTTAACCTATAAAACAGTTTTATTTAATATACACATACTTTACAGTGTATGAATCCAACTTCCTCGTGTATGTGTTCGCAAAACTTGAAAAGTAAGAATTTAATTAACTTAAAAGTGTTCACAACATTGCATTTATATACAAGAGTGTTTTAAGATATTTAGTTCCTAAAAATGGAAACGGGAACAGGGCATTTTAATCACTTCATGAACTATCTACATTTCACAAATTATATTTATTGTCAGTGCGAAAAAAGTGCTCTTATGTTAATATCAGACTAAACCACTGCAAAGTGTGGCCAGGCTTTAGCTAATATTATATAATATTTCTATTTAATATAAAACAAAAAAGATCGAATTAGGAAAAATAAGATCATTTGAAGTGCACATTTTTAAATAGTATATTTCATAACAAGAGTGGAAAGTGGGGTTTTGCATGTTCGAGACCATATGTTTGAAGTGCGAGACTTGTCGAGCACTTCAATTGGTCGAGAACATACAAAACACTTTCACTCGAGTTTTGAACGATACTTTTCACTACACTACGGAATAAAAACAGGTGTTGTTGACTGTGGAAAATTTTCGGTTGTAAACAATGTTACTTTCGGTAGTAAACAATAGACAGCTGTTGAAAATATGATGTTTCGCAGGTTGTAAACACATAACGAAAACAGCTAAACTCATAGTAGTGTAGTGAAAAATTCTTTTTAATTATGTTAAGAGAATTTTAATCTGTCCAAAGAAAATATAATATTAATGAAACATTTTTTAAATGTAAGAAAGGTAAAAAAACTGCGTGGTGATTCTAACGATGGGATAGCCGCTGACGTCACTGACGTAAGACCAATGCCATTAAAGAAAAGTCGGTACTTATGCAGTTTCTAGACGCTTTTCAAATATTGACTTTTGTATCACCTGTGGGTAGAATCAGTTGTATATTTGGCGGAAATCACTTTTTTGTACAAAAAATTTGAAAAATCTAAATTAATGAAAATGTTATTTTATTATATAGCCGTATTTTTTTTGTGATTTTTTCATTTTTTTATTTCAATGTCGTTTTTTTTACGCTGAACACAAATTTGAAAACTGTATTGGTCTACGACAGTTATTTCTCGATATATCACGGAAATAACCTCTATAATAATTGTGATTTTTGTAGATGTAACCATAAATGTAGTGGGGGCATAGTAATCTTAACAAAACGTAGTTTAATTGTAAATAATGTAAATATAAATTCATTTTGTAAAGAAACGGTTTTTGAATCAGCAGCAGTCGAATTTAATTTTAGTAATGGACAAAAAGTAATGTTATGTTTAATATATTGTCCACCTTGTTATTTAAATGTAAATATTTGTTTTGACATTTTTTATGCAATGCTCTCAACATATTTTTTGAATAAAAAAAGGTTGTGTATCATAGTTGGTGATTTAAATTTTGATTGGTTTAAAAAAAATAATGAAACCTTGAGATTGAGAGATCTAATGCATGAATTCAACTTGAAACAATTTGTAGATTCACCGACTAGAGTGACAAGCACCTCTTCAACGTTGATAGATCACGTAATTTCCAACATTGATAGTGAATTATTACAAGTGCAAGTAATAGGCTACGGCTTGTCTGATCACTTTGCACAAGTCATTAATCTAACGATACAAAATTCACCCGCTCCAAAACCCACGCCCCGGCACAACAATCAACTGACTCATAACACCTGCCTGGGAAACTTAAACACTTTAAGTTTAGTGTTGAAAAATGAAAATTGGGACTCTATGCAAAAGAGCCCGGATGCTCAAGGGAAATGTCGTACATTTTTAAACATCCTAAAATACAATCTTTCATTAGCGTGTCCATTGCAAAAGAAAAGTAAGGTCAATAATAAGCCAAATAAGCCTTGGTTAACTCAAGGTATAATTATATCATCTAGGAAGCTCAAAGAGCTTGACTTCAAAAGGAAGACTAATAGTAGTACAGGTTTCTTAAATTATTATAAAAACTACAGAAATATCTATCGTAAAGTTATCAGGTTGGCTAAGTCAACTTATTTATGTAAGAAACTTACCTCAGCTAATAATCTGACAAGGGAAGCTTGGAGGAAAGACTGGAGTATATATGGAAAGACTGAGGAAACAAGTTCCTTTACCAGCCAAAATACCCAGCCCAAACGAGTTTAACCTTTCTTTTGCGAACATCGGTAAACAAAACTATTCAAAGACAACATAGCCCGTTATGGAGTCAAGGTCTTATAAAACTTACTCTAGTTCGTTTTGCGTCCCACAGATCCTTCTGAGGTTCACAATATAATATTAAGCTTAAGAAACTCTAATTCTGCTGGGTACGAAGGCATAACACACAGAGTTATTCGCCATTGTGCACCATATGTCAACAACGCCCTTGCAGAGGTGATTAATATGTCATTCTCGGAGGGTGTATTTCCCCAAGACCTCAAACAAACAATAATAAGGCCGATATTTATTTAAGGAAGGTGACTCGATTAAGCCTGAAAACTGGCGTCCGATTGCTAATGTTTCGACCATATCTAAAATATTTGAATACGAATTTGTTCATAGGCTATTAAACTTTTTAACAGAAAAAAATATGTTATGTAAGGAACAGTATGGGTTCACGAAGGGTAAAAACACAACTGATGCAATGGTCGATTTCGTCACGAAAATAATTACAGCACTGGATAAAAAATCTAAAGCCATAGGCGTATTTTTAGATCTACAGAAAGCATTCGACTCTTTAAACCACAATATACTTTTTGAAAAACTCTACAACCTTGGAATCCGTGGTTTGCCTCTAGAATGGATTAAATCTTATCTTACTAAAAGATGTCATAAGGTTAATATAAATAACATGCAGTCCAATAATCTCAATGTAACATTCGGAATCCCTCAAGGTTCTGTTTTAGGCCCGATTCTTTTCATTCTTTATTTGAATGATTTGACCGAAATGTTTCCAAATCTACTTGCTACTTTTTACGCCGATGACATATCGCTTGTTTTTATGAACAAAATTTTAAGTAGTTTGGAAATAGAAAGTTATTTGCAGCTCTCCGAGCTGTACCAATACCTAAATAGTAATAATCTTCATGTAAATGCTTCCAAGACGAAATGCTTGTTTTTTTCACAAAATATTCATGACGAATTGGATCCCTGTATTTTCATGAGTGATAATGAGCTGTCTTTAAGTGATGAGTGTAAATATTTGGGATTGATTTTCGATAGATTTTTTTCTTGGTCTTCGTATATTGATCTACTTTGTTCTAAATTGTCCAGTCAACTATTTTTGTTAGGTAGACTCGCAAATTACAAAAATAATTTCCTGATGAGATTGATATATACTTCTCTTATAGAGACTAGCCTAAGATATGGTGTAGTGCTATGGGGCTCAACTTCTCAGAAAAATTTCTTGAGAGTCTTCCGACTTCAAAAAAGAGCCATCCGAATCATGGCGGTAGTAAATAGACGGTCTTCCTGTAGAGAATTATTTAAATCTTTTAACATCTTAACCCTACCGTCAATATACATATTTCAAGTTATAATATTTTATAGATTTAAGTCGGATACTGTTCTAACGGGCTCTGACATACATTCTCATAACACTCGCCACAGGAACACACACAGACAGACTTCTCACAGACTTCAGCTCACTGCTAAATTGCCACAAAATTTAGGCCCGAAACTATTTAATAGAATACTGAGCCAAATTAGGAACGAAACGGACCCTAAAAAATTTAAGACATTGCTTAAGAGTTATTTGTTAGAGGCTGCTTGTTACTCAGTCGATGAGTTACTTAAGCCAATACTGTCAATTTAAGATCTCAAATATATATTTTTATGTGATACGTTAAGTTAAATTCCATGACGCTTGTAATACAATGTATATTGTCTTTTACAATAAAGAATTTTGATTTGATTTGAAAAACTAATTTTTTCAGCAAATCACCTATGTTGACCAAATGCGCAATGACTAACCGCAAAGAACGCATGGCAGGCCGTTCCATAGGCCAGGCACCCGATTGTAACGCAAATTACGGATTTGTATCGAGTAAGTTGACAGTTAGGATAAGTTAGGTTATGTCTAGTAAGATAAGTAAAACGTGTTCTTTTCGAGTGGAAAAAATAATTGATTGAAACACCAATTATATATTCATGTTTAGCTTAAAAAACATTTTAAATGAAAAAAATATTGGTGAAAAATAACGATTTTTATATCAAGTTGATTAGTTCACTATCAGATAAAAATCTAATTTTTAGATTTTTTTGGCAAAAAAACGAGTTTTTCGTGGTTGAAATCGACCTCTTCATGATATATAAACTCATATTTCGACACTTTTTCAACAAGAAATCGTGTTTTCAGGAGCGTATAGAAATTGTTTAGTTATTAAAAGACTAAAATATGAGTTAAATTTGAATTTCAAATAGTAATTTGTTATGTATATGAATTGCAAGGAAAATATATGAATGCTTTTATCAGTTCTTTAACACATTTACATTTTACTTATCTCTCTTATTTTAATTCTACAGCACAAATATGTATGTATATATTGTCGGTACTGGTGGCGCAGTGCTGTAACCCAGCTACTTGGGGACAAAGTGTTGAGGAGTTTATAGGCGATAGGTTATATGCTCGGCTCTCTTAATACCGACACTGCGTCCGCGCAATGGTTGCCATCGACGTGGATACTAGAGAAGTCCAGGCTTTTCAGTTAGCTGAAAGTCAGACTAATACCACGTTCGAATTCCACATAAAGCTGTAGAGTTCCTTAGTTGCTCTGGCCATTGGTCTATTAAAAAATGGCTCTTTCTGAGGAACAGTCAATATTAGTTAGTGTAAACCGGACCAAAATAGTCCTATGATGGCTGTGGCATGTGAAAGCCCCCCTCCTCACTTCTCCCTCAGCAATGTTGTCAAATATAAATTGTTTGAAAATATTGAAGATTTGTCTAACACCTGTTGCAGTTAACAAACAATATCATTTGTTATTATAAACCACGGTATGTAGAAAAGAAGACGGTAGGTATCACGCACTTCTCCAATGACGTCACATTGGCGAAATTGCAAAAATAAAAACAAAAATACTGTTCTAATTCTCATAGTTATAGTTCCAGCAGATAAGTGGTAAATAACTTGCTTAACTATTCAGCTGATTGCTTCTATGTAATTTGTGGATTTAGTTACCAGTATTTAATAGAATAAACAAACCAGCTGATTTCGCCCATAAGACATTACAGTCTACTGCGCAGTTTCGTCGTGATACCTGACGTATTTTCTAAATAGATACCGTGTTTGTGTTATATAATGCACGTATTTTGGTTTGATATATATTTAGTGAGATAATTACGGATAAAACAGCTATTTCACTTGATAAATTTATATATTGTTATAATGCTATAAAAATTACAGGATTAACACATACCGTAGTTAATTTTACCAGTACATTCTAGAGGTCTTTTACTCGTAATATGATTATACAGTTGTTTTGTAAACAAAGTGCCAATTAAATTGACAGAATTGAACATACGCATACTTGTCATAGGTGAAACATGTGGTTGGTTCTCAGAAACGATATGGCAACACCGCCTTAAATGCCATCGGACTATTTAGGTGCGGTTTACACTAGTAACAATGACTACACTCATCACACTCATTCCCCCCTCATATTCGCCCATATATTACTAATGAATGAATATGATTGAATGTGAGAACGGTTTAGCCTTAAAACCTTCGATAAGTCCTATTTAACAATCGATAATTATTCACATAGCTTTCGATAAGAAATTGTATTTTCAGAATCCAACTACGATTCAATTTCAGTCAAAACGCTAATGTTTTTGTTATTTAGGATAAGTGAATTTTAGCTCTTGAGGGAAACGTTCACTTTTTAACCATTCAAAAGTAAATTTATAAGTTTAATGCTAAAACAAATATACAGAGGTCGCTTTCTTTCTTAGTGGCAATTGTAAGTAGATTACACTGATGTATACATCTGTAGCAAATTACTACAATAATCTTTGAAGATTTGGGGTAGTAAAGGAGTGACTGACAAGGTGCTGGCCCTGTCATTGCACGACACACATTTAGCGTACTATTTGATGCAACCTCTGCTTCCTTCTTCTCTGTTGTTTAATAGTAGAATATTTTTATGTAGTAGACTTAATTTGTATCCAAAAATTCAAACTCATGAACAGGCACAACCTATTTTTTATATAAACTATCACTGTTAAAAATAAAGATTTAAAATAAGTGAGAAACGTACTAGAGAACAAAAATTGATACATTGATGTGCAGGGTGGAAAAATATGGAAACGCTTACACATCTTTTGTATGACTTCACTTGTAAAGGTGAAATCTTGTACATTATCACGGTTACAAAGAACATACTTTTGGACGCCATTAGCGACGTTTCATTTTTTCTGAAGGACGGCCCACGAGGAGTTGAACGAAAATCTTGATTGTAATCCTAGTTCAAGTTTAGTATCAAATGAAAGGTCTACTTAAGAGAAATTAATTGCCGCAAACCGGACTTCGAAAGGCTTATCCTTTCCAGAGTAACGGTCATTTGAATTTCAAAGTAACTAATTTCTCCACTATTTAACGGTTTCAAGTAAATTATTCTGATAAAAAATGACACCTAATGGAACACATTTAGTCAAAAATATTCAATTATCAAATTATCTATGGAAAAAATAACGTTGTTGTAGAAGCTTTTCCGTTTTTTCCCACCCTGTATATGAGTTGGAGAATATAATACATTTTTTAATCTATCGTATTTATTTGCAAATTAAACTACACCCAACCTGTTACTTCAAAGAACTTTGGAGAGTGGGGAGATCGATTTTTAAAAACTAAGACACAAGTACTCTATACTTTAGATTTTATTTTATTTACATATTGTTCTTTTATTAGTTTGGTGGCTGGCGTTCAAAGCCATATGATATATGTAATTTAAAGAACTGGTAATATGAAATTTAGGGTATTCGGAATATCACGTTATCATGGTATATATACAAATAGAGTGTATCCTCCCTGAAATTTAGGGTATCCGGAATATCACGTTATCTACAAGTAGAGTGTATCTTCCCTGAAATTTAGGGTATCCGGAATATCACGTTATCTACAAGTAGAGTGTATCTTCCCTGAAATTTAGGGTATCCGGAATATCACGTTATCTACCAGTAGAGTGTATCTTCCCTGAAATTTAGGGTATCCGGAATATCACGTTATCTACAAATAGAGTGTATCTTCCCTGAAATTATTTATCTTATTATTATTTTTTTTCAGTAAGATAAAAATAAAAAGGAACGCATATTAAGATATCTAAATCATTCCATATTTTATCTATATTCTTCTATATATAGTGAACTGATTTAAATAAAATTATTAATTAAGTTTTTTTATTATCATATTTATTTTTTTTTTTATATAAGGAACAACGTAAAATAAAGTATTGTAAAAGCTGTTTGTGTTAGTACGGAATTTCCTTATGCTTAAATAAACACAAAAAGGGCCAAACAACATTATCGTTAGCAACAATATTCTTTATTAAACATTATTCTTTCCTTCAAGGTAATTACTGTACCTACCATTGCAATTTCCGTGACGAAAGCCAGTGACGTGCTCAGGCCAACTGATTACAACCACTATCTACAACAAACACTTATAGGTAATTTAATCAGGGAAAACGTAATAACTTTAGAAGCCTTTGGTTGTAGGTTTCCTTGTTAGTTTGTATCTTTTAAACGGTGTCTCAACCTAAGTTGAGGCAAGCTACCTGACCGGAGGGGTACACCAGGATAATGGCCGGGCCAGCCTGGCGAGTAAATCCCATTAGTCACGCGTCGCCGAATGCACCACCTAAACACGGAAATGTAAGGGATAAATTTGAAAATGTAATACAGTAAATGCGTTTTCTTATAAAAAGCGTTATGCTGTATTTTTAGTCATCAAAAAACAAACAATTGTGTGTTTGTCCCATGTTAATCGGCCGACTTTCAGTGTTAAAGCTAATGATATATTTTTTCAATATATCATCGTTAAAAATTAGATGTTTTATTTTTAAAATTTAAATTTGGCTCATTTAAAATGTATATAAATGTACTGTATATAAATAAAATATAATAAATACAACAAATATATATTATAATATAATAAATATAAATGAATAATAATGTATATAAATAAACTGTAGAAATTAAACTGTATATTTAACTGTAGGCAATATTTTAATTTTTGGTCTATTATATCTTCGTCGCCTATTTTTAATCCCATTGTTTCTTCTCAAATATTTAAATTTTTCCATTTTAGTTTTACACGTGTACAATGGTTAAATTTATAACAGTTAATATGTAATTGATGAATGCAGTTGCATTAAATATTTATAACGCTACGTAAGTTGTCTGAATCTTCCACCATGATTTCCTCTTCTTCCAGTGGAAACGCCGATAATTTAGGAAACGGCGTTGTCGCAGGGTATTCAATGATTCATTTTAGTTAATGCTCAAATTCACATACTGATAATCACAGACTTGAATGTACGAGGCTCCTTGCCTAACGTTGGTTCGCAGGCGTTCTACGGGCTGTATTGTAGCGGGCACACCGGGCTATTAAGTCACATGATAATGATGCCGTTATTAAATATTTTCTATATAAGGGTTTTTTTACAGATAGCAACACTTTTTTTAATTGATACATTCCTTAACAAATTACTGGTTGTTATTTAATTAATTTGTGAAAATCAACCTTGTACAACTTTACTACTTATTTTTCCCCTGAATATTTTTATATCTATATTATTATATCATGTCGTGAAAAAAACTCCGTAGTCTATTATGTTAAAGAACACGTCGTGTTAGCATAACAATTTAATATTATAATATTACTTTAAAATAACTTACTATGTTTGTCAAGGAATATTACCTGAGCATTTCAGTTCCACATAAACATACAAGAGTTTACAGTTGAAATACACATAAAGTGCTTTATTTTACTTAGAAATAAACGTTTTGTAAGTTTATAAAATTTTAAAACTGTAAAATATTAGTTTGTGTTTAATTTTAAATGTGTACTACATAAATTCGTCATATATGTTAGTTGTCGTAATAGACATAAAAATGCCTTCATTATTTTAGATAGTAAATGTGACGCAAGGCTGTACGCTGGACGAATCCGCGTTCATTCAAGTCTGTAATAAGACTTCACTTCTTTGCGGTGGTACGGCCAGAGCACCTACCTACCCCGTATGTAAGGTTGAAGAGCCTCCCACACATCCATGTATGGTATAGATTGCTGACCTGGCCCCCCCACACACACTAACATGGGGTGATAAGGATTCCGGAGACTTCAGCCTGATTTCTCTATCTATTCAGACAACACAAATCTATTTTCAAAAAATATTTATTGTTTTCAAATCAAGCAAAAACTTGACGCCACTGCTAATCCTTTAAAATGTTTGTTCGTCAGCTGATTTTAACCATTGAAGTTTTGAAAAAATCTTAGATAAAGGAGCGACCTATCTAAGTAGCTAAGGGGCTAAGGCGATGGATTGCCATTCAGTAGTCCGGGTACATTTCCCGTTAGACCATATATAATATTTCCCCCCGCTACTCCCATGGTTCGGAAGCCACGTAAAGCTGTTGGTCCTCAGTTTAAGTGTTAGAGAGGGCTTCTTAGCCATAACTTCGCCTGGCAAAGTAAGACGATCTTAAATTTAAACTTTTAATGTTCATTACTTTTTAGTTTTTACAATTTTCAGGTGTTCTCGGAAAGAAGAACAATTTTAATACGTATATTGTAATCATTGAAATAAAAATAAAATACGTTAAGGAATCAACATTATCCATTGAAATACTCTGAAAATCTCATATCTAACATAATTTTTTCGGAAAAATACATAAAATATCGACTTTTTCGTTCAAATTTTGTCTTATAGAACCAACATTATTGACCACTTCAGTCCCCCCCCCTCCAAGTATGTTCGAATCTCATCTACACGAATGGTATTGACATCTCTTGCGTTTATTTCGATTATTTTATACATTTATTTGAAACAATATGTCTTCTTTGTTGTAATTGTAAGTTGGGTCTACTCAACAATCTACATTTCTCGAAACTGCACTATAAGTTTAACAAGTTGATTAAACAGTTTTGCGTGTAACAAGAAGACATAGAAGGAAGAAGATATAAATCCATATAGATTAAAGGTGGGTTTCTTTAGTTAATGTATTTGAAGGGTTGTCCATCCCCCAGAGTGACATACTCATCCCCTTGGGGAAGTCTCTCCCCCTGGGGGTCTCTCCCACTGGGGGTGTCTCTCCCTCTGTGTATCTCTCCCCCTGGGGCTCTCTCTCCCCCTGGGAGTGTCTCTCCCCCTGGGGGTGTCTCTCCTCTTGGGAATGTCTTTCCTCCTGGGTGTCTCTCCCATAGGGGTGTCTCTTCCACAGGGGTGTCTCTGCCGCTAGGTGTCTCTCCCCATGAAGAATTCTCTCCCCCTGGAGGTGTCTCTCCAACTGGGGTGTCTATCCCACAGGGGTGTCTGTCCTACTGGGGGTGTCTCTCCCACAGGGGTGTCTCTCCCGCTAGGGGTGTATCTCCCCCTGGGGGTTTCTCCCTGGGTGTCTCTCCTCCTGGGATTGTCTCTCCTCCTGGGGGTGTCTCTCCCCCTGGGGGTGTCTCTACCCGAAAGAAGCATCTAGATGGAAGTGTAACTGTGACGTAGTGCCCAGGCGTTTTGCTGAGATTCACCACAGAGAAGAATGAAACAGTGGTAGCATCTCATATTGCACTTAAGTGTGTCGATTAGTCATTTCTCCACTTCAATATTCGATGACAGGGCCAGAACCTTGTCAGTCCCTCCTTTAATACCCCCCAAATCCTCAAGGATTAGCATAGTAAAGTAATTATTACTACAGATATAAAGAAGTACATCAGTTGTACCTACACATACCTGCCACCGAAGTGTTCGCTGTGGCCCTAAGAATTACGTCCTTTGTATCTTCCTCTCTAACACCGAGTATGATATTAACGAAGTGCCACTGGCTTTCTATATATTTATAATATAATTAAAATTTTATTAGTATAATTATTACGTCATTGTGTACGTCATACGGCTTTAAAGAATCCTAAAAGTCCCAATTACAACCTGTAGATGCTGGACCCATTGATTGAATGCGATATAATCAATGCTAGACCAATGCTCAGCATTTGCCTCCAAAGCAAAGTTTCATGGGAAGCGAACTATCTATTCCATATTATAACCATTGATTATCAATGTTTTAACATTGAGCAGAGACCATTTTGTTTACGCCTTCAATAAGCGTAGACAATATACAAACAGTACTGCTCCGCGGTATAATCTAGCGGAAGTTTGAAGGCTGGAAATTTGTAATGTAGCTTATAGGAAACTTATAGAAAATACAGAGCTGCCGTTGCTTAATCAATGACCTTAGTAAAGAACCGTCATAACATATTGTATACTTTATCCGAAGTATATTTCTCTCTGTAGGTGCTTAAATATTGAGTGTAATTAAGCCAGTTTTCACTAAAAATGTCTTAGTTAAAAAGAGAAATTTAATAAATTATTTGTTGAATTGAATAAAACTAAGATCTCAACTACTATTGCTGTTTAAAGAAATTCATCACTAGTGTGATTATGTTTTTAATATAATTAAAGATATATTTCTTATACTTATAATAAAATTATTGATTTGAATAGAACTAATTTTTAATTAATAATTGTTACTTAAATGTAATAATTGTGTAAAGTAATCGTAATGCTGTAAAAACCAATTATTTTTAGTATAAAAATTGATATACCATACAATTTTTTATTTTAGTCACCATTTTAAAAATTATCTCATTAAAAAATGCCAAACATTTATGCCCATAACTTAAGAGACTAAAGAGGCTGTTGGTCATGCTGGTTTTAATCCCATAATAACATGTTATTTTCTAAACTAAACAAATATTTTTAAACGGATTTTCCAAACAAATTGCATTTGATTAATAATAAAATCGCACGTTAGAATTGCTTTGCAAATTCCTAATTAGTTTTGTAGGAAAAAATATAAAAAATATTTAGTTTAACATTTTTATTTTAGCCTATTTTTCAAAACTAGGTGAATTTTTTCAAAATATCAAAAGCAAACCCAATGCGCATTGTTATAACGTTTAAAATGACACCTCAAACACAACTTTTGGTCAATAAATAACGAAAAAATTTGGATTCGAAAATGATATTTTTCTTATGGGATTAAAACCAAGATGGCCGACAGCCTCTGTAGACTCTTAAAGTTGTTTCTTAACGTAGAGGGGTTTATATATTGTGCCGTTTCCCACCAAGGAAGTGCTTTCTGCACTTAGGTACCAAGACTAGGATTACTATTCATATAAAAAAAGTACACTTGTAAGTAGTCCTATTTATGGTCTTTTTTATTTTTATCCCCTATATTTCGTCCAATAATAATACTGAGAGGTACCAACACACTTCTTGACAGCCGACCAATCAATTTTCTAAGACGTTACCTATCAGCTGTTTAAAAATAAAATGCCATTTAATTTGTTTACAATCTGACTTCTAAGTGACGTTTAAATGTAATGGTATTATCTGCAGTTAGTGAATAACCTTTTTCTCTGTATTTAGGTTTAATTGTAGAGATTTTTCACAACAATATATGATATATATTTTATTTATTTATTGTTATTATTTTACAATGACTACGTTCGATATCTAGACATTTGAATGGTTTTTATATGACTCTCTCATAAAGTGATGTAAAATGCGAGATGGTAAAAGTGTAGTCTCTTACAGCTCGACAGAGCCGTTTAACAATAAATCCACTAAGCTGCGTTAACATTTAGCCATCAAAGTGTGTTTGTTTTTTGTTCCTCCAGTTTGCACACCTCTTAGTGTCGATAGAAGTGTTGCAATAGTCACAGCCAGAAGGTGTTTGTCTCTCCACTTCACCACTTCGTGGTTACAGTTATTCATCATATCCTGCGGCACACCGCTAAATGTTTTGCGCAAATATCCCCCCTCCTCCCCTTTATTCACGATCTTCACTTTCACGCCTTACTGAAAAGTCACACTCAGCCTGCTCAAACCGACTGTAAAACATCGTGTATTTTATTTTAATTGTTGCTATATTCAAGCACAGACAAATAAAATAGACATTATTTTGTTATTTCTTTCTGTTTTATTTCTATTTTTATTCCGTGGTTTAAGTCTTGGGACCAACATATTCATTTTGAATTATGAGCAAATTTCGAGCTTAATTCAGCAGTGAAAACTTTGAATCATTTTTAACTGGTAAATTCGTTAGGCAAGAAATAAAAAATGTCAGAAAAATAAATGTTACCTCAAATATTATTTTAATTAACTATACAACTTTAAAGTTCGAAATTATTTTTGGGCTCTTATAAGTAACACCCGAAGTCTGCCAATGTGACGATTTAATTTTTTTTTATGAATGTATCCTATTACATAAGTAAGCGTTTAGTAAAAATATGTTGGCTTTTTTAATCCGGAAAAATGTTTTATATTATCATAGTGTATATTAGTAATTCATCATAATTAAAATAAATACTTCAGGTACAAATGCAATAGGCCAATACAGTTTTTAATAAAAAGTTGTATGAAAATAAGTTGTAATCTCTTACTTAAAAAATCAAATATTCACTTTCAATATATTGAGATTAAATAGTGGCACATTTTTGTCGCTCTCCTACAATACAATTATTGGACACTCCAGTGTATGTATGGTGGTAATGTCTTCTAACCTCTCAGGACGCTCATACATATAGTAGGACTCCTACAATACAATTATTGGACACTCCAGTGTATGTGTGGTGGTAATGTCTTCTAACCTCTCAGGACGCTCATACATGTAGTAGGACTCCTACAATACAATTATTGGACACTCCAGTGTATGTATGGTGATAATGTCTTCTAACCTCTCAGGACGCTCATACATGTAGTAGGACTCCTACAATACAATTATTGGACATTCCAGTGTATGTATGGTGGTAATGTCTTCTAACCTCTCAGGACGCTCATACATGTAGTAGGACTCCTACAATACAATTATTGAACACTCCAGTGTATGTGTGGTGGTAATGTCTTCTAACCTCTCAGGACGCTCATACATGTCTAATAAATTACAGAGAACATTGATGCACGAAACTTTGTTTAGAGATTTGGTTTAATACTCTGTGCTTTTGAAATAAAGCTGATTACGTTCATGTATTGTTCTATTTTGGCCGTTTTTGGTATTCATTTTGTTTGAAAAATAATTTGAGTTGATTTATCCACATATCATATCCACCTAAGAAGTTAAAAAAAAAAAAACAACAGCAATACCAAAAGTATTTTAATATTATTTCTCAACCCTGTACTTGTGATAATTTATACTGTGATAATATACTTAGCTGTGATCAAAACCGCGCCAAAACCCTCAAGTATTCATTCGTTATGATACATTTCCTCAAGAATTTACAAATTGGTCATGGTGTTTGATGGAAACTGTCTAGATATATTTGTAGGTGTCCCAATGACATGGTTGATTATATATCTGCTTGACAAATTGGATTCGTCAGCCTGAACCGCAAACTGGACGAAACCAATGTTGTTAAGCAATGCTTTGTCTATTAAGTGACTTTAAAAGGTTGAGAAACTTTCGATAAAGTTGTCAGTTAGTGCCTCAGGTCGGCACTGGTGGCGCAGTGCTGTAACCCAGCGACAAAGCGTTTGGGAGATTGTCGGCGATAGGTTACATGTTCGGTCCTCTTAATTCCGACATGGCGTCCGCTCAATGGTTGCTATCGGCGTGGACACTACTAGAGAAGTCTGGGGTGTCCATGTTGGGTGGTAATCATTGTACGGATGTTGTGTGGGGGAGATAACTGAGTATCAGGCTTGTCAATTAGTTGAAAATCAGACCAGCACTACGTGGTTCGGATTCCACGTAAAGCCGTAGGTCCCTTAGTTGCCCTGGCTGTTGGGCTATTAATAAATTGCCCTTTCTGAGGAACTGTTGAACTCAGTTAGTAACCAGACTACACTCATCCACACTCATATTATCATTAATATTCGCCTTAAAACACCAACAACGTTGTGTCGGCGTCTCAAATGTAAGAATATAAGAACGTAGTGTTATAGTTTGATCTTACTAAAGATCTAGAGATTCAATTTATTTTCGACCACATTTTCCATTCCAAAAGAGGTTCCTTCACAATACAAGCTTCCTTTTGATCAGTTGGAGTCACTAGATCAATAATCTGACTGATAGAACAATCTCTACGTCCTTTATTTCGGATGATTTTTCGAAAAGAATAGATGATCAACAGCTGTTAGATTTGTTTAAGGTCCGGCCAAATCCATGATGTTAGTTTACATTTCTTCTAAATCCCATTATTAATCACCTGCTGGTTTTTCAAAATTCTATAAACTAATACTTAATTTGAGTAAGATACTTAAGAAATCTCAAAAATCGTTTGGCCAAATGTTGAAAAATTCTTGGATGACGTTGTCATTATTATCGAAATGCCTTATTCCAACTTCCAGTTACAACACGTTGAGGAGCCGACTTCAGCGTATGGCAAATCCGTCAACATATCTTCATTGTTTTCCACCACTGGACGAGTTCCCGGTTACCTAGATAGCTGTCTCGTCGTCAAGGTCATAAGAACTAAGTGGTACTTTAATGATACCTCCGATCAGTTAAGCTCCTAAGAATGTAATCTAGGAGATAACGACATCCCATCTTCTCGTCCACAAAGACGTCCTTGGAAACAAAGACAGATGTAGGCTTTTACTTTAATTAAACTGACAACCGAGTATTGTTTCTTCTTAACTGGATTGATAAATATTTACTAAAATAGAGTTAAGTTAATGGAAAAAATTGCTAAAATAAAACGGAAAACTAAGTTAAGTAGAAAAGTGGTAAAATTACTGATCACTGAATTGTTGTCCTATAAGATACGGAAGATGCAGAGATTGTGAAGAACACGATAAAAATTAGCTCATTTAATAATTAGCATTTTTCAAACTAATACTGAAAATAAGTAGCGGTTAATTTATCTTCAATTATCTTCAAACATAAGGGCAAACTATTCATTGTATATGGATTTGTGTTTTCATCTAGTTTAAATCAAGATTCAAGGGTTTCTTCACTTTCACCAATTCTTAGTTCATAGCTATTCTAAGCAACCGTCTCTACCATCATTCCTTCATCTACAAATCAAGAATTAAAGAACTCCTCACTTCCATCCCCCGAAACAAGATTCGAGGCAACATTGATTTTCAGCCGCCACATTAAGATTCGAGGTAAATTCTATTCACACCCATTCTTGAAAAGAAATTCGAGGCAACTGTCGCTACCACCCACCATACAAAACAAGAGAGGATGAAATCTTTATTCCTTTCCAAAACAGCGAGTTTTGAGGCAACTTTCACTTCAAACTACCTTAAAAAACAAGATGCGTTCATTAAAAAATTTAAATTTGAGGGACTTTAATCACCACTTCTTATCTTATAAAACAAGATACGAGGCAACCCTCACGCATGTTCTATTTATACATACATATCCTTGTTGCCCAGTATATTCAATATAGTCTATTAAAAATTTGTTACGTTTCTATAAATTGGGTGATGAGATGAAAGTTTCCGCTCATCAAATAAAAGTGTAACTTCATCGTGAATTACCTCTTCACGATAAGAGTGGTCTGTGTTTTGGCTCTCTATGAGAGATTTGACAGGTTCGAACCAATATTAAGACCTCCTCTCGGTTTATTGTTTCTGTGTGCGTATATCACAGTATAGCTGTATCTAAATCTGGTGTTCACCTACCATTTCGTCGTCGTCATTGCTCTCTGTCATCCAGCTGATGCCACTTTGGATACGTCTGTAAAGGTGTTCAAGGCACATCTCTCTGTCGCCACTACACCTATCACATTTAAAGTGTAACTTTTATTTACATTAAATTCTATCTATATACAGGGTGTAACTAAATTATTTGGACAAACTTCAGGAGATTGTTCCTGAGTCAAAACAATTCAAAAAGTTCTTATAAATATATATATATATCCTAATATGCACAGTTTTCTGTATGCCTGTCCGTCTTTGTTTTTTACAGTATAATTAAAAACTTTGACGTTAATTCCATTAAAACTACACCCTGTATTAAAAAAAAAAAAAAACAAAACAAAAAAACACTCACAAAAAGAATAAGTTTCCTACTTTTCCTATAGTAAATAGGAAGTTCCTAAAAATCATTATTTTTGTGCTTTTTGTTTTTTTATACAGGTTGTAGTTTTTATTGAATTTAACGGCAACGTTTTTAACAAGCGGCCATTTTGAAATTTTCCAACAATTTTTTTTGTAAATTTTGTTTTCTAATAGAATATTGCTAGTGTAGCATATGTGCCAAATTTCAACACTATCTTTTATTGTTGCTGAGAAAAAAATTATAATGTAAAAAACACAGACGGACAGACAGAAAGAAAACTGTGCATATTAGGACATAAGTTTACAAGAACTTTTTGGTTTGTTTTGACTCTAGGAACAACATCCTGACGTGTTTTCAAGTATTTCAGTTACACCCTGTATAGACTCTACTATAAAGCTCGATGTAGTGATTCACTGACTAACTCACTGACACTAATTGTTGGGGCATTTCCCGGCGTCCTACCCTCATAAATTGTATACTTGATCTGTTTTCACCCAGAAACAAGATGGCAGCCTTTTTCACCTCAAAACTGCCACAATGTATGGGAAAATCACAATATAGTAATTTTTATAACTTTACTTGGGAAAAAGCTTGAGTTTTTTTCAAACCTTCACAGTTCTAAACTCTTAACAAACGTACACCTTATATTTGACCTTATATTTGACACCTTATATACAGCGTAATAATTAAAAAATGTGGGTTATGGAGGGTCCAGAAACTGAAATGTTTGAAAATGTGAAATGTTGTTACTGATCTTATCTACTCAAAAGGGCTATGTATGAGTTTAAAGCTACTCTTCTTCTGAATCCAAATATACCATCAGATTTTGAAAAGGGCAAGTAATATGGGGTATACACCCCCAAAAGAAAAAACTCCCAAAACACAAAAAAGGTTAATACTAAAATAAAACACCCAAGTGGGGTATCAAACTACAGGTATTTATCTCCTACACCACATTATTCCATTACATTTTGGAAGAGACAACATTTAAGGGCTCTCTTCCCCCCCAAATAAAAAATATGCTCAAAAACCCAAAATTGGGTAATGTTAAACTAATACACCTAAGTGGGGTGCCAAATTAAAGGTATTCTTCTTTTAATTACTAATGTAACATCACCTTCCTGGGAAAATATTTGCCAGAATAATTTTAAACAGAATAAAAGAGGTTGTTGACAGGAAGCTAAGAAAGGAACAAGTTGGCTTCAGAAGAAACCGATCATGCATTGATCAAATAAACACAATGAGGATAATAATTGAACAAAGTAACGAGTTCAGAGTTGGCTTATACCTCGTATTTATAGACTTCATGAAAGCCTTTGACTCTGTAAAAAAAGAGAGTATCTGGATGGCACTTCGAAGCTTTGGGATCCCTGGCAAAATAATATCACTTATAAAGGAAATGTATACAAATTACCATTGTAGGGTAATCCATAATGGTAACTTAAGTAATCCTCTGGAGGTGAAGTTAGGAGTTAGGCAGGGTTGCGTTTTATCACCAACTCTCTTCGTGATCGTGCTGAACCAGGTTTTGCAAAATATAATAGAGAAAGGAGCTAGAGGTATATCTTGGAATTTCCAACAGAGGCTTGAAGAATTGGCTTTTGCCGATGATATTTGTTTCTTGTCCCATAGATTCGATGACATAGTAGGAAAGTTGCAAGATTTGGAAAATGAAAGATCTACAGGTTTAAAAGTAAATGTTAAGAAAACTAAATTAATGAGGATACATGTAGCAAACAACGACAGATTCAAAATAGCGGATGAAGAAATTGAAGAAGTGGACAGTTTTACATATCTAGGAAGTGTCTTAACATGAGCAGGCGGAACTGATGAAGATGTTATAACAAGAATTAGAAAAGCAAATGCTGCATTCATACAGCTTTATCCAGTGTGGAAGGCTAGAGACATTTCAACTAGAACCAAGTTAAAGATATTAAATAGTAATGTTAAGTATGTGCTGTTATATGGGTGTGAGACTTGGAAGGTATCTTCATCCCTAACACATAAACTTCAAGTCTTCATTAACCGGTGTTTGAGGAAAATACTAAAAATTTACTGGCCCGATGTTATCTCAAACAGAGAGCTGTGGAATACTACAAATGAAGAACCTGTAGATTTGCAGATCAAAAAACGATAGTGGCGGTAAATTGGGCACACACTACGTAAAAATCAAGATGCAGTGGAGAAACAGGCTTTGAGTTGGAAACCCCAGGGGCAGAGAAGACGGGGACGACCAAAAATGACCTGGAGAAGAACAGTAGACGAAGAAAGACATCGTGCGATCTCCCTTGATGTTTGGAGTCTCCCTTACTACTTTACTACATAGTAATTATATTAAACTTATTATGTAGTACTACTTATTACTTATTATACTTTAGGCCGTAATAAGTAGCTGGCTCAATGCGCATGATTGATTTAATAGAGAAATGTTCTTAAAAACACACGTTCATATATCTTACTAGCAGTCTAAGATGTATTAAAATAAAATGAAGATAAGAAACCGGCGATACGTTGTTCCCATAAGACGGTCTTTACAATTCTTATGTACGTCATCTTTTGTACTGGCTTCCCTGCTTATAGAATTTAGTACAAGGATGATTTACTCGTTATTTTAAAAAATCACTGTAGCAACGCTTATTTCTTGGATGTCAAGTCTTAAACAATAAGAGTTGATGTCTACAGCGAGTTTCTAGCCGTCTATGGCTCTCCGGAATCCTTGGCCTTTCCGGGCTTTCTAGAAACTTATGACGCTTGTCTCCTTAAAATATTAACAGTATCCTTTATGTTAATTTCTTCAAGGACCCTTGAGTATAAGTGTGAGGAATAAGGATACAATATAACGTTATTATGTTTTCCACCTTGTGATTAAGTGCACTTTTTAATTAATATTCTATGTCTAATTCGCCCTTCTGCTCAACACTCATTCAGACAGAGAAGGTTGGGTGTAGCCAACTGAGGAGGCGGCAGATGGGGGAGGGGTAATTCCGGTTGAAAATACTAAGAAAACTTACTATACAGGAAATGACAAAGAACTATATTGTACTATGTCCGGTGGATTAAACTTCCTTCACATAAAAAAAAAAAAAAAAAAAAAAAAAAAAAACTGGACGTACTTCCAACTTCTCCGTCCAGTGTTGCATGACTTCTATATTTTCTTTTCTTTTAGAGCCCTCTTAAAATTATCGGATCTATAATGGTTTACAACTGATGTCAGAGCGCAGTACATTCACTGTAACATTAATGAATGCTTCTTGAAAAATTATTTTATTCGTATACCACTATCAATACTTCAAGTAAATTTGCTTAATAATACACACTGATTCTGTTAAATAAATTAATTATGAAAGGCGCCTATGTTATACACAACAGCAAAGGATGAAATACATTTTTATCCAAGTATATAATTACAGGCTTTTCTAATTGAAACCATATTAATTCATTACACTCATTGTTTGTAAGAAATAAAGCAATTAATCTGTAACATACATAGTAAATCTATTTATCAACAGAAACACTGGAATGAAGGCATTATTATGCTTTCAAGCAAACCATATGGGAAATGATGTCTAAAATCTGTGTTAAGGCAATGCTCACTGGAGGCAGTAAAAGCTGTGGCGAATTCATCACCCTCTAACAACAGATGAGTGAGATGAGGGCATGAGTCGTCGTCGACTTTCACCTGCATCGCTTTAGGCAAGACAATCTGGTCTGCTTGCGTCACAACTGTCAGAGGGAACGTGTGATGTCAGAGTAGAGGATAGGCAGGAGGGTAGAATAGAAGCTCTGAGTTCATATAAGTTTAAATTATACGAGCTCAGAGCTTAAATTTATATGAGTTTGAAATAAGGAAATTTCGAAACACATTTTTTAAGCGGTAACTCGGTTATGCAAAACAATTAAATAGATGATTTGTATTTTATTACTAACTGTTTTGTTACTATTAAACATCAATCTGTATAATGGCAGTGTTTACGTTTGAAAAATAAAAGTATACACGGTATCTTGAAAAATGGGGCACGTCTTTGTTAAATGGAAGTGAATTCCCTTTTAAAATAGTAGTGCAGGGCTGCTTAGAGCCATTGTATGTCCTTGTAAAATGACCGTTTATGGCTGTTTATGGCTTTGTATGTTCTTGTATAATGACAATGTATGGTTGGCTGCTTAGTGCTATTGTATGTCGTTCTAAAATGACAGTGTATGGCTGGGTGATTATGGTTGTATATTCATGTAAAATGACAGTGTATGGCTGCTTATTGTAATTTGTATGACCTTCTAAAATTACAAGTTATGGCTGGGTGCTTATGGTTGTATATTCTTGTAAAATGACAGTGTATGGCTACTTATTGTAATTTGTATGTCCCTGTAAAATTACAGTGTATGGCTGGGTGCTTATGGTTGTATATTCTTGTAAAATGACAGTGTATGGCTACTTATTGTAATTTGTATGACCTCGTAAAATTACAGTGTATGGCTGGGTGATTATGGTTGTATATTCTTGTAAAATGACAGTGTATGGCTACTTATTGTAATTTGTATGACCTTGTAAAATTACAGTGTATGGCTGTGTGCTTATGGTTGTATATTCTTGTAAAATTACAGTGTATGGCTACTTATTATAATTTGTAAGACCTTCTAAAATTACAGTGTATGGCTGTGTGCTTATGGTTGTATATTCTTGTAAAATTACAGTGTATGGCTACTTATTATAATTTGTATGACCTTCTAAAATTACAGTGTATGGCTGTGTGCTTATGGTTGTATATTCTTGTAAAATGACAGTGTATGGCTACTTATTGTAATTTGTATGACCTTCTAAAATTACAGTGTATGGCTACTTATTATAATTTGTATGACCTTGTAAAATTACAGTGTATGGCTGGGTGCTTATGGTTGTATATTCTTGTAAAATGACAGTGTATGGCTACTTATTGTAATTTGTATGACCTTCTAAAATTACAGTGTATGGCTGGGTGCTTATGGTTGTATATTCTTGTAAAATTACAGTGTATGGCTACTTATTATAATTTGTATGACCTTCTAAAATTACAGTATATGGCTACTTATTATAATTTGTATGACCTTCTAAAATTACAGTGTATGGCTGGGTGCTTATGGTAGTATATTCTTGTAAAATTACAGTGTATGGCTACTTATTATAATTTGTATGACCTTCTAAAATTACAGTGTATGGCTGGGTGATTATGGTTGTATATTCTTGTAAAATGACAGTGTATGGCTACTTATTGTAATTTGTATGACCTTCTAAAATTACAGTGTATGGCTGGGTGCTTATGGTTGTATATTCTTGTAAAATAACAGTGTATGGCTACTTATTGTAATTTGTATGTCCTTGTAAAATTACAGTGTATGGCTGGGTGCTTATGGTTGTATATTCTTGTAAAATTACAGTGTATGGCTACTTATTATAATTTGTATGACCTTGTAAAATTACAGTGTATGGCTGGGTGATTATGGTTGTATATTCTTGTAAAATGACAGTGTATGGCTACTTATTGTAATTTGTATGACCTTCTAAAATTACAGTGTATGGCTGGGTGATTATGGTTGTATATTCTTGTAAAATGACAGTGTATGGCTACTTATTGTAATTTGTATGACCTTCTAAAATTACAGTGTATGGCTGGGTGATTATGGTTGTATATTCTTGTAAAATGACAGTGTATGGCTACTTATTGTAATTTGTATGACCTTCTAAAATTACAGTGTATGGCTGGGTGATTATGGTTGTATATTCTTGTAAAATGACAGTGTATGGCTACTTATTGTAATTTGTATGACCTTCTAAAATTACAGTGTATGGCTGGGTGCTTATGGTTGTATATTCTTGTAAAATTACAGTGTATGGCTACTTATTATAATTTGTATGACCTTGTAAAATTACAGTGTATGGCTGGGTGCTTATGGTTGTATATTCTTGTAAAATGACAGTGTATGGCTACTTATTGTAATTTGTATGACCTTCTAAAATTACAGTGTATGGCTGGGTGATTATGGTTGTATATTCTTGTAAAATGACAGTGTATGGCTACTTATTGTAATTTGTATGTCCTTGTAAAATTACAGTGTATGGCTGGGTGCTTATGGTTGTATATTCTTGTAAAATTACAGTGTATGGCTACTTATTATAATTTGTATGACCTTGTAAAATTACAGTGTATGGCTGGTTGCTTATGGTTGTATATTCTTGTAAAATTACAGTGTATGGCTACTTATTATATTTTGTATGACCTTCTAAAATTACAGTGTATGGCTGTGTGCTTATGGTTGTATATTCTTGTAAAATTACAGTGTATGGCTACTTATTATAATTTGTATGACCTTCTAAAATTACAGTGTATGGCTGGGTGATTATGGTTGTATATTCTTGTAAAATTACAGTGTATGGCTACTTATTATAATTTGTATGACCTTCTAAAATTACAGTGTATGGCTACTTATTATAATTTGTATGACCTTCTAAAATTACAGTGTATGGCTGTGTGCTTATGGTTGTATATTCTTGTAAAATTACAGTGTATGGCTGGGTGATTATGGTTGTATATTCTTGTAAAATGACAGTGTATGGCTACTTATTGTAATTTGTATGACCTTCTAAAATTACAGTGTATGGCTTGGTGATTATGGTTGTATATTCTTGTAAAATGACAGTGTATGGCTACTTATTGTAATTTGTATGTCCTTGTAAAATTACAGTGTATGGCTGGGTGATTATGGTTGTATATTCTTGTAAAATTACAGTGTATGGCTACTTATTATAATTTGTATGACCTTGTAAAATTACAGTGTATGGCTGGTTGCTTATGGTTGTATATTCTTGTAAAATTACAGTGTATGGCTACTTATTATAATTTGTATGACCTTGTAAAATTACAGTGTATGGCTGGTTGCTTATGGTTGTATATTCTTGTAAAATGACAGTGTATGGCTGCTTATTGTAATTTGTATGACCTTCTAAAATGACAGTGTATGGCTGGGTGCTTATGGTTGTATATTATTGTAAAATGACAGTGTATGGCTGCTTATTGTAATTTGTATGACCTTTTAAAATTACAGTGTATGGCTGGGTGCTTATGGTTGTATATTCTTGTAAAATGACAGTGTATGGCTGCTTATTGTAATTTGTATGACCTTCTAAAATTACAGTGTATGGCTGGGTGCTTATGGTTGTATATTCTTGTAAAATGACAGTGTATGGCTACTTATTGTAATTTGTATGTCCTTGTAAAATTACAGTGTATGGCTGGGTGCTTATGGTTGTATATTCTTGTAAAATGACAGTGTATGGCTACTTATTGTAATTTGTATGACCTTGTAAAATTACAGTGTATGGCTGGGTGCTTATGGTTGTATATTCTTGTAAAATAACAGTGTATGGATGGGTGCTTATAGTTGTATATTCTTGTAAAATGACAGTGTATTGCTGCTTATTGTAATTTATAACCCACCAATACCACTGTACGTGTGTGGGTGGGTCAATTAGTACCACTGTACGTGAATGGGAGGGTGGAGGTATTTTTTATGGCATTGTATATCCTTCCAATATGACAGTGTATGGCTGGCTACTTATAGCATTGTATGTCCTTCCAAAATTACAGTGTATAGTTGGCTGCGTATGGCATTGTATGTCCTTCCAAAATAATAGTATATGGCTGGCTGCTTATGGCACTGTATGTCCTTCCAAATTGACAGTGTATGGCTGGCTGCTTATAGCATTGTATGTCCTTCCAAAATTACAGTGTATGGTTGGCTGCGTATGGCATTGTATGTCCTTCCAAAATAATAGTATATGGCTGGCTGCTTATTGCACTGTATGTCCTTCAAAAATGACAGTGTATGGCTGGCTGCTTATTGCATTGTATGTCCTTCCAGAATATCAGTGTATAACATTGTACTATACTCGTACAATGTCATTTATTCATCTAGTAAAATTACTGTCTGTGTTTTGGTAAAAGCAGCAATTTACCTTGTATTTACACGGTAAAATGTCAATATTTAGTCTATTAACTTTTAAACATATTTACTAAATATTACATTCAAATACGTTTCTTTGTGTAACAATCGTCCAGTTTTAACAGTTAATTTGATTCAATTCACGACTGGCCGACTTCAGTTTGCCAACTCAGCTGTTCACACAATGTGGCATTGTCAGGCAGTGCCTGCTAGACGTGAGAGCGATGGAAGTATTGTTGGCAGGCAATATCTGGTCGAGGTAACCAGGTCGGAGACGGAACCGAGCGGAGCGATCTGTTGGCTCCCGTTCAACTGTAATGTGGAACTCGTCAAACCAACCAGTAAACTGAAGAAAGTAAAAGTGGAAAAGATAATAATAAATTGAAAAATTGAGGGAGTATAAATCTCATCATCTCTAAGGTTAAACTTAGTTTGACAATTTAATTACATATATGGGTCACCTCCTTTTCGCTTAACATTGTAACTGGAATGTTTATAACAATGACGTGTTTACTAAAATACTTTGGATGTAATTACTAACACAATAAGTAATTTAAATATATAGTACTATGTAAATATAAATCAACTTACAAAAGGTTCAGATTTTTTTTATCTTGATGTTATAATTAGAAACTTTAATATAAATTTTACTGAATAGTAATTATTATAATGGAGGCTTGTCCTTTATACTAATTTGGGAAGAAGTCAGTACACTTGTTGTCTGAATGGTTGTCCCTGTATGTCTGAAGGGTGGCTGGACGATTATAAATTCTAGTGACTTCTGTAGCCTGGTTTTCAGACAACACGCATCTGTTTTCAGACAAATTTTAAATGTTCTCAAACCAAATAAAAACATAGCTGCACTCTTAAAGCGTTTGTTCATTTACCAATTTTAACCATTTAAATGTTTACGAGCTTTTGAACTGATATACTTAGCTTTTTAATCTTTCCAATTTGCTGATTTCATGATGGAATAGTTACTGAACCACTTAATTGACCATATTAACAGTTACCTGGGAACTGCCAAGTGATCCCTTAATGGTTGAAACTATCAAATGTTTCAAAACTCAAGGTTTCATTATCATGTCATTAAACATTAAGCTCGCATGGGAGAACAAATCTTGAGTTTCGAAACCATAGGTGGTTTCAACCAATAATGGATCACAAGGCAGTACACCTTTTATTGGCAATTTGCTGGTGTTTTAAGTTTAACTATTTTTTTAAAATAGAACAATTAAAATACGTGAATAATAAACGTTAAAATAAAATATTAAAATAGTGTAAAAAAACAACATCATCCATTACTATATCTACAAACTGACACATCAAAAATAATTTTACCGAAGAAATAAAACATCGACTTATCCGTTTAATATCGTTGGTATGAAGAATAAAAGAGTTCAAGCTACCCCCAAAGAGTTAACTTTAGCATAAGGACAAGGCGTTTTACGTAGTTTATTAAAAAGTATCAAAAATAATAATTGTGTTTTAAATAAGAGTCTACCTTCCATAAATTCATTTCTTATAAAATATATTGTAATAGAAGATAGCTTAAGTAGATATCAAACCTTACGTGTACTAATTGTAAGAATATTAATTAACTAGATTGCACACAATTTCATATACACTATCCGCCATTTTTATGACTTATTGTGATTACTAATAGTTACTTTAGGCGCCTCGGTTAGCTCCGGTCCTCAAAAACGTGGCGTCCGGAGAGCCAAGACACGGGAAGGCCGAGTGACCCACAGAAAAGTAACGGGACCGAAACTTGCGGGTCAGACCTTACCCGTCAGACAGGATGGACGAAGGCGAAAGTGGATTAAGGCTGAGTCACCAACGGGCCCCTGGAATCAAGAACTGATAAGCGTATGATTGCTCAGCAACAGAATGACTGACGACGGCCTTCTAGCAACTCACTCCCGTGCTAGACTGCCGGATCACTTCGGCCTACTTACGCTGTTTGGAACACACTAACACAATTGTATTGACTATTTGAGAATATATCATATATATATAGCTTCTACAACAACAATAGCTTCTAGCCACGAGAGTGATATAAACGCTAAAATCTGGCATATAAAAAATATGGAACTGGTGTAAAAAATATGGAAACGCTTTCACAACAACGTTATTTTTCAATAGATAATTTGAACATATAATTTTTTTTCCAAAAATTATAATTTTTCATCAGAATAATTTACTTGAAACCGTTAAATAGCGGAGAAATAATATTGTTCAATTAGTTCTTTTGAATTTCAAATGACCGCTACTCGGGAAAGGATACATCTTTCGAAGTCCAGTTTGCGGCAATTAATTTCTCTTGAATAAACCTTTCATTTGATACCAAACTCGACTTAGGCTTACGCTGAAAATGTTCGTTCAACTCCTCGTGGGTCGTCCCCCTGAAAAGGTGAAATGTCGCTAATGGCGTCAAAAAGTGTGTTCTTTGTAACCATAATGATGTACAAGATTTCACTCTTACATGTAAGTCGTACAAAAGTTTTGAAAGCATTTCCATACTTTTTTCCACCTTGTATCGTATAAAAAAATAAATAAATAAGACAAAATAAACAATGACTTCTAGTCAATATTAAGAGAGCTATATTAACGCTAAAAACGATTATGGTCGACGACTTCACTTCATCGATGAATTCACGTACAGTGGTACTGGCCCACCCACCCTCCCATACACATACAGTGGTACTGGCCCACCCACCCTCCCATACACGTACAGTGGTACTGTATATGTATGTATGTATGTGCCATACGAGACGGAACTTAGACGCTCGTAAACAAGTGCCCTTTTAAGATATAGCACTTTTTTTGTACAGGAGAAAATTTTATAGAGAATTTTTGACACGCAAAAAAAGTTATTTTTTTTTTTTTTTTTGTTAAATTGTAGCTTCTTTTTAAAATAAAATTTCAACTTTATTGAAGCTAAGAGAATTTTCTTACAATCAGGTACTTGCAGGATTGTAACAAATATAAATAAACCAATTATTATATTCGAATTGTTCTCAGCTAGTTTTGTATTTATAGTACATAATTTTGTGGAATTAATTTGTAAAATTTAAAAATCTATCAAGAAGTAAGCTTTTGCAAAGTTTGTCTTTGTCATTTAATAGAAGGTTTCGATTGTTCTCTTCGCTTTTTTAACATAAAGTTATTGATTATATATGATTATATTCTTTATGGCACACACATCACTGGAGAAATAGGTACCTATTTGTCTTCCCTTAAAGAAATATGAAGCACGATTGTCATTGTTCAGTTGGTCTTCTTCGGTACACCATATCTCCCTTTTATGTGCTTTCTATGACATAATACTGAGAGCTCATAAAAGGGAACTACATATGTAACTTAAAAAGTATCATACTCAGGCAAACCAGTCTTATGCTATATTACTAAAGATTGGATAATTAATAATAAAAGATAAATACAAATAAAGTGTTTTTCACTATTACTTTAAATAATACTTAATACATAAAAGTTAGGTTTTTGGAAAATGAAACCTCCAAGGCAAAGCCTGATTGGAGGAAAAAATCAATAATTAGCCAAATAAACACAATCAAGATGATACAGGGCTGTAAATATAATCGTTATTTTATTTACAAACAAAACTGACGATACTATCATGTCCGATTAGCTTTTAACCAATTATCAATAGTAGTATTTAATCTTATTTAAATGAGTATTGTTAATTTGTTGAAGAATACAGACTACAGTATACGTAGTAAGAGCTATCATGCGTAGTGCACGACTGTTGAAGGTAGAAGGTTGTTTTTACTAGTCTTCCCGCTTCCAACTAGGGACAACCGCAGGAAGAAAATAACGGTGCAGATGTTTGGTATTCCAGAGTCGATGCTGGCGAGTACAGCCAGGACATATCTGGAGCAGGAAGGCAGACATTATGTAAAGATGGAAGCTAGGGAGTATGGTTGTTCGGACTGTATTGCATAATCGATATTACAGAATGGAATGAGGTTTGGCCCGAGCGAAAGAGGTTTTTAATGTTTTTGGACCGCTTTTCACGAAGCAGGGCATAAATAATATAGCCTCTCTCGGTGCGTCTGCTCGAACCTTAAAACATAAATCATGTTTATTGGGATGTAGTCTTTAATTATTGACTCTATAAGGTATTTTTCCATAAACTAAACTGGACAACCGTTTGCTAAAAATAACTAGTAGTGGGTGTCTAAATTGAGTGAACAATAATTAATAACTCTATAATGCTGTACATCTTTTGAAGAGGAACCGTCTCCAGTAGTTACAAAATGCTAAACCTAACCTATCTTTTTTTTCAGAAATATAAAACCTAACATTCTCTTTTGACTCCTCCGGTAGGCAAGGAAAAGTAAACAAGTGCTGTAGATATGCTTTCAAACAAACTTTTCTGCACACACCAATTATTTCGAACCAAATTTTTTCGTTACAAAATGCTAAACATTATTTGAAACGTAAAAGTGTGATTGTGAAATGAATAATACGTTATGGTTCTGTAAATGGCTTCCAGAAACTTTTCAATTAGTCCTAGCTGATATAAAAAAAAATAAATAGCTTCTTCATTCAGCTTGTATTCGAAGAGGATGTGTACCACATACAGGAAACATAGAAGGATTCTCTTCATCAACTACTCTGGTGTGAGGATGGTAAAAATAGTTTATCAAAATGGAAAACATTAATGTGTGTACTTATTTCACAGATTTTAATAAATTGATGTTGTGTGATTTTGTTCCCCAACTTATGACCGTTCTAGTAGAACATGTCTCTGGTCAAACTCAACATTGAAACTATTATGTCTATGTCAATTATTCAGACCCCCTATTACTGTAGTTACGCTGTTCCAGATACATTGCTTACTTAGTCCTTTCGGTAATTGCATGTAAACGTTTCAACCAATGTAAAATTCATATAAATCATAGATAAGTGTATCTATGATTTATATGAATTTTACCGTACACCGGTAAAATTTTATATAAATCATATAAAAAAGTGGTTTATATGATTTATATAAATACCACCGTACGTGTATGGGTGGGCGGGTGGATCAATACCACTGTACGTGTATGGGTGGGCGGGTGGGTTAGGTTAGGTTAGGTTAGGTACTTATTTCAATTGAGTTCTTTTTTTTTAATGTCTCTTTTCATGTTTATATAAATCAAATAAAGTTTAGTCTGCAAGTAATTTAATTTGTAATGTTATTTAAATACACCCTCTTGCAATTAATCTATTCTTTTTTCAGAATCGCATTTGAGGCATATTTTTAAATTGAATGAAACCGTCACAAAGAAATAAAATAACCTAAATGGAATCCATGTACGGATATTGCTTACGATTCGTAAGGTATACAATTAAAAAACGAAACGTTAAAATATGGCAAGACATGTAGCGAAAGAGTTTGACGAGTGGAGTTCACGACGAAGGCCGAAAAACTATTTATATAGAAAAGGTCATTTATTAAATCAACCGATATGTGGAAAAAATAAAATTTAGTATCAAATCCAAACCATGTAGCATAAAATATTAATATTTCTATTATATATTTATCCTATTTTTAGTACAGTTAAATATTGGTTTGTGTTAATTTTTCGGTACATTTAGTATTTTTATAAATCATTGTAAATTTATTGAGTATATTGTTAAAATTAAAATGTTTCACAAAAAAGTAGTAAAAGAATTTCAGTTACTGTACAAGTTTTTTTTTTCAGATAAAAAAATCGTTGAAAATATTATCAATGTGTGATAATAATATTGTGTCACAATACCATCAAAGGTGAAAAGCCACCTGGAATGTTATCCTTATTTTGTGAACAAATCTCACGTCTTCTATCAGTGATTGACAAATGACCTTCTCTTTACAAGAAACGGTACTGGAATTGATTTTATTTACTCCAAGCATTTACTGAATTGATAGAGGTACGCTTTTAGAAATCTAACATGCACGTGATAAATGATCTAAAGTAAATAAGAAAGTTGTCAAAAGAGGTGTAATGTTCATCAGCCAGAGAAGTTCTACGTCAGTGAGTTTGTAACTGGTCTACTGCTTGACGTGAGGGTGATAAGAGCATTGAATGATCTGAAGTGGAGAAGACAGATAGTTGTCCTATGAGAGTACGGCTCAACAACCGAAGTGGCTCTTCGTGAAGGAGTTCGTAATTGGTATAGTGGTAGGTATACCACTTGAGAGTGATAAGGGCATTGAATAATCTGAAGTGGAGAAGACAGATAGTTGTCCTATGAGAGTGTATGGCTTAACAACCGAAGTGGCTTTTCGTGAAGGAGTTCGTAACTGGTATAGTGGTAGGTATACCACTTGAGAGTGATAAGGGCATTGAATAATCTGAAGTGGACAAGACAGTTAGTTGTCCTATGAGAGTGTACGGCTCAACAACCGAAGTGGCTCTTCGTGAAGGAGTTCGTAACTGGTATAGTGGTAGGTATACCACTTGAGAGTGATAAGGGCATTGCATAATCTGAAGTGGAGAAGACAGTTATTTGTCCTATGAGAGTGTACGGCTCAACAACCGAAGTGGCTCTTCGTGAAGGACTTCGTAACTGGTATAGTGGTAGGTATACCACTGAGAGTGATAAAGGCATTGCATAATCTGAAGTGGAGAAGACAGTTAGTGGTCCTATAAGAGTGTACGGCTCAACAACCGAAGTGGCTCTTCGTGAAGGAGTTCGTAACTGGTATAGTGGTAGGTATACCACTTGAGAGTGATAAAGGCATTGCATAATCAGAAGTGGAGAAGACAGTTAGTTGTCTTATGAGAGTGTACGGCTCAACAATTGGAGTGGTTCTACGTGAAGGAGTTCGGTACTTGATAGTGATTAAGCGCATTGAATAATCTGAAGTGGAGTAGAAGGTGAAGATCATGATTCTTCCTCCCCCGAACAAAATTAAAATAATATTTTATGTAACATAGCAATTATCGAAGCATGTCATACTATTCAAAATACTGTTAGGCATGTACATGATTTTACTTTATTTACGTGAATAGCAAATGTTTCTAATTCTAACAATATAAGTTCCAGATTCATATCATCCTTACCACACTTTCTCATTATTCTTAACAATCGTGGATGATGCACGTAACACTCCAAAATTACGTGCTTTGCTGTCTATATGGTGTTAAATTAGTTATTTGT
Source organism: Stictocephala bisonia (assembly GCA_035578905.1). Taxonomy (NCBI): domain Eukaryota; kingdom Metazoa; phylum Arthropoda; class Insecta; order Hemiptera; family Membracidae; genus Stictocephala; species Stictocephala bisonia. The sequence goes on from JAQJVL010000284.1 coordinate 981,515, forward strand.
GTTTCTGATCATATTTGAAGAACTCTTTCATCGTTGTATATATCTTGAAGTGGTATTAGTTAAAAACGCATCTCAGTGAAAATCTCGAATGAATATCTCGTCTTATATTTGCTATAACTGATAGGTCTCCATTCAGCGAACGAGGTATGAAATTAATCCGAGCAGAACGACAATGCCATACTTTCTCTGAACCTTTCTCTCACAGTGCACTTGTCTTCTGTCACTCAACTCGCCTGAGATCGGTTCTCATACTGTCTCTCGTCTGGGAACTGGGAAGAGGGGAGTGACCATGTCACAGTCGACCGAGTGGACACGACGCCAGCCGTGCGACGCGTGCGATCCTCGTCGGTGACACGGGACCTGTGTAGAAAGCGAACTTCGTCCGTCCACTTATGTAGCTCGTAGTTTATCTGTCCACGACAAGAGAAAGCCATTGGACTTCAGGAAGTAAAAAAACTCCTAAAAGGAACTTAGATGTAGAAAAGCTTTCTCGAACCCACTTAAGAGAAAGAATAAAACTGGCAATACAGGTATATACAATATAAGTCTTTAACGAATTGCGTGAATGCTTTGAAGAAGAGGGCACGTGTGTCTAGGGCATAGAAACTGGAGAAAGATACAGTACACAACACAAAAAAACACCATCTTTGAATTCAACAATATATAAACACTGCAGCGAAATTATAAAACCAAGCAATTCAAAAACCATGGCGAGCCGGTGGCCGGTGGTCTAAGGCGTCAGGAGATTGAGCCTGGGTTAGAGATAGTGCTGGTTTGAGTCCTGGTCTGGACTGGTAGATTTATCAGTAATATTCAACTAATGTACTGGTTCTCCCCATACTATGTTTGAATAAGTTTATCACACAGATCAATAGTCTATGGGGAATTGGGAAGAGTAACGTTAAGAGATCAACCTCTCTTAAAGAAAATGTAATAAAATTAGAATCAAATGCAAATATAAAAAGGTCGAAAAGCTCTCACATTCTACAAGAAAAATAAGGATAAGTTTCTCTTCTCATGTCTTTAGAATGGAGAATAAAATATTTACAAAACAAATCTCTGATTTCTTTTCCAGAAGAAAAACAAAAGTAAATTAGTTAAAGAATGTTAATGAAAACGTAAACGAATTAAATATTAGCAGAAATACTAGAGAGCGAAATAGTTTTAAAAACAAGGCCACATCTGAAATAGTGAAAGAAGATTGTATAAAACGAAAATAGGAGAATATTGCACACAACAAATAATTGGTTTATCATAACCCAAAGTCAGTTTATCGAAAAATGTTTATACAACTTATTTTAACTCAACTTGAATTATTATTACTGTTAAAATCGTTCAACAATTCATTTTTTTCTTTTCAAGAAAACTATACAATTGGTTTTTAGTGTCAGTATTTCATGGCTAATACCCTAGGAGACATTCGCCACTTTCGTCTCACTCAGATGACTGATGCTGGAGATTGCTCTTGAGGTAAGACGCCATCCAGGACGGGACTTAGGATATAATAAAACATTCCTAATTATATATCTAGAAAAATCTCTCTCCAGTTGATTTACTCTCCAGTTGATTAACTGAACCTAGCTTTATCTGAGGAAACTGATCTAATGAAGATCAAATTCCTATCAGAATAACGTTGTTTACCATGTACAGTATTTTATTTGAATACAGTTTTTGTTTTGTGATAAACAAAAATATCTTTAAATGTTTTAACTAATATTCATTTAATTATAATTTATACGCTTATGGTTGAGACACGGAATATATAAAGTGCAAATTAGTGTGAATGAAATGAGGTAATTTTCATTACTGAATAAGGCCGACTTTTCCTTAGAAAGTGCAATTAACTCATTTCCAGTGGCAAATGAGCAAGGTGAGGCCCCAAGACTACCTTTCAAAATTTGCCCGTGTCTGTGATTGAGCTGCTAACCTTATGATTCGAACGTTGGTTTTATCGATCTCCACTACAGCCAATCATATCATACATTATACTATTTTAAAACTAGTCATTGTTGCCAATTCTTATTTAGTAGATCATCTCAAACCAAAACTGAACGACGAAGTAATATTTGATAAGAGTTATACTCATCCTTTTTTATTTATTTATTTATTTATTATTTTTTTTTTAGGGAAAACTGAAAACTTTCCTCACAAACATCCATGATCCAATAAATAAAAAGTATATTTTTACATTCGAAAAAAAAAATAGAAGTCCATTTCGTTATTTCAAAACCACTACTTTAATGAATACAGTATGCCACTATTGTGGAACTTTTTTTAATAAAAGGAGAGGCCGATTCTCCTCTTAACCTAACTCTGCCAATTCCTCATAGACTATTGATCCGTGCGAGGAACTTAATCAGACAGAGTAAGGAAGCGAACCAATACAGTGGAAGGTGAATATGACTGATAAATCTTCCAGTCTAGGCCGGATTCGAACTAGCGCTATCTCTAACCCAAGCTCAAAGTCCTGACGTTTTAGACCGCTCGGCCACCGGCTCGCCCATATTAATTAATTGAATATAAGGCTTTTCGATTAATTTTGAAGTACAATTTTTGCATTATAATTATTAGAGTCTCTAATTAAATTTTATGCATATTTTTGCGATGATCTTTGTCAGGTGAGCCATAGACATCCGTTTCGTAAAATTAATCAATAAAAACGGAAATAAACTTAAAAATTTTTTGAATTTTGCTTTAACTATAAATAGCCCCTACTTACTACAAATTATTTTTTAACAGAATAACTATTAGAATTACCAGTGATTAAGATGCAGAACTTTTAAAATAAGGTTTTAATTCAAACTTTTCATTTGAAAACAGTCGTATCATTAATAAACTATTTCAATTATTTTTTAAATATTCTTACAAAATATGTTCACCCTATATGTTAACAAAAACATTTTTTTAATGTTATCGTGAATTCATCTACGTCAGTTGTCTGTTACCATTCAAATAGTGGCAAAATATTTAATTCTCTTTCTGTACCAAAATAAATAAATATGTTTCACTTTCATTCATGCGTAAGAAATATAATTCATTATTGACACTGTCAATATATTTGCTATGTATTATATATTTATATATCACAAAATAAATTATATTTACGTTTGGACATTTATGTGACAATCAATTCAGGTTCACATTTCTGATGCATGTTGGTTGTGTTTTCCCTTAATGCCTCTGGCACTAATTCTACAAATCTTACTTCTGGACAAAATCACATTTTACTGTCGGTGCCGAAATTATGTGCATCCGAGTTTGAAGGATGTTTACTAAGACACTAAGAGGCCTATAAAAAATCAAATCATACTAGTTTGTTTAATGTATGTTATGACGACATTTGCTTTTATTATTCTTTCTTTATTTATTATTTTGTACAACAAATATTCTACAAGTAGTCTTTTTTATTTATTCCTATAGCCTATGGCTATTTGAGGAAAAATCTAATAAGTAAGTTTTAATCATTTTTATCCTAGTTGGAAAATGCTTGAATTTGAACTAGTTGTCACTAGGCATCGTATTTACACTGTTATTATTCAAAACCCCATTAATTGATCGTTTTTATTTTTAAATATTTGACTGACAAGAATGTTTTCTATAAGTTTTAAACATTTTAATTTTAAAATCTTAAATTCTCTAGACAGAAATTCCTTATCAATTTCCTGAAACAGCGTTTTCTTCGCTTCTAAGAGTAAAAAAATTAATTATTTTGTCAAATTGTAATGAAATGTACGACTACGATACTTTGCTTCTATAAGTGTAAGTAAATGCGGTGAATTTTGATGGACTCGAATCAATTTAATCAATTTAAATTAATCAAAATGTATGAAGTGATTGATTTACTTGCGCATATAAAAGTAATGTATCGTAGTTATATATTTCATAACAATTATAACATGACCAAGTAATTAATTTTTTGATCCCCAGAAGCCAAGGATACGTTGTTTCAGGAAATTGATGAGAATTTTTTTCAGAAGTTAACATTGTGAAATCATTAAAACACATAGAAATCATTCCTGTCAACCACGTATTAAAATATAAATGCGATAAATTAACTGTTTTTTTTTTTTGTTTTTTTTTAGTAATAATAGTAAAAAGTTGATTCACAATGAAAAGTAGTTAAATATCCGGTACTTTTTGTACCAACTATGATAAAATTAATAAAACTTTAAATAAAAATTCATATGTTATAACGTACAATTAAACGAGCAAAACAACGGTGTGGTTGGATTTTTCACAGGTGTCTTAGTTCTTAGTAAATAACCTTTCTTGGGTACACATAGTTTTTGAACAGACAGTAGTAGCTTAGGCACTAATTCATGCTGCTGATTTTGAAATGAAACATAACCTGTCTAAAGCCTTTACATCTGCAAAAAGCTGGTTTGATTCTAATAATCTAGTTACCAATAATAGCAAAACAGAACTGATCTACTTTTCTCTCAGGGATATTCCTATTACCAATAATGTAAGTAATGAAGTAAAATTACTAGGTTTCACACTGGACAACAGATTGAGCTGGGAACCCCACATTATAAATTTGTGTAAAAAACTATCCCGCATTGTCTTTCTTCTTAGGAAGCTTAAACATTCTATATGCCTAAAAACATTGTTAATTGTATATTATGGTCTCTTCCATTCACAAATCAACTATGGAATTCGCCTTTGGGGCAACTCTTGTCATGCCGCTTCATACGGCAAAAAAAGGCCATTAGAGATTTGGACTGCCTAACCTCCAGACAATCATGTAAAGCTAGCTTTAAGAAATTAAAAATTATCACAGTTCCATCCTTATATATTTTAAGCACTTTACTTCGTGTTAAACAGAATATAGACTCCTTTGCCTCTCAAAACTTGATTCATGACTATGTAACTAGAAATAGAAACAATCTTATAACTCCATATGTAAGACCTTCAAAAAATTTAAATATTCATGTTAATCAACCACTTATGTTATATAACAAACTACCTTTGCCTATTAGAAACTTGCCTTTTAACAAGTTTAAATGTTTTGTAGCAGACTGGATTAAAGACCAGGCCTTTTATACTGTGGCTGAGTACAAGGACTATAATTGTCCGTAAACTAGCTAAGGGCAATGTTTAATATTTTTTATATAGCCTAGTCTATAAATGTTAAGATCTCTTATAAGAAATAACCTAATGGACTTAAAAATGTTGTTTCGTTCTATTATTTGACGTATCCAATTACATTGTAAAATGTTTTAAAGGAAATAAATGATATTGTATTGTATTGTATGCAGTTTGTAAAAAAGAAATGGGGCAGGAGTTAGTGAAAATCTGGCATAATTAACTAAAAAAAAGAGAGTGCGTTTAGCAGCATATGAAAATACACAGTAAACCCTTCACAATGACTACAGATATTGCCCTTCATTGGTTGGCTTCACCCAACCACTTGAACCTTATCAGATTAGGGGGCAAGTGACCCGTAGTGCCGTTGGGGGGGGGGGAGTTAGTGTCAGGGAAAGAGACCAGAAGTGGCCGGGACAGCGTGGCGTGTGGTCGTCCGTGAGTGTGCGCGTGACAGTGAGATGAGATTATCAATACGTCATGGATAACAGCAACAAGCGAAAAGGTTCATGGGACTCTAAGGTGAGTTTTTATATAAATATTTTAGACTTGAGTTTAAAAAATATTTTATACTACGTACGACAATTGTTTTTAACTTTACCTTGTTATTTTATTGTAGGCCTATGTTTATGCATAATGGAATTCAATATTAATTTCTTTATATTTCTTAATTTATTTTGTTTATAATTCTATTTTTGTTACTATTATTTATCATTACTATTTCTATTTATTATTCTTTTTTTTCTCAAACTTTATTTAAAAATTCTAAGAAGCTAGTAGATTAAAGAACAGTAAATACTATAAAAACTATTTATTATATATTATTCTTAATAGGCCTATTATCGATTTCCACGTGAAATATTTTTACTTCTTTACACTATTGACACATTCATTGATACGAAACAGTTGAACCACTCTGAAGTACAGACAATTGTGACAATTAGGTTTGCTGATGTAATCAATATGAAGTTCAGAAAGAAAGACAACTTGTACAAATGAAAAATCCTTTTATTTTTTCCATCTTATATTTTTAATGATTGTAATATGGTGAATCGCTATTCAAAAAGAACTATTTACACACTTAGATATTCCCATTGCTCTTAGAGCATTAGGATAGATTCGAATTGAAGCTGTTTGAATCGTCCATATTTGGATCTATGGAAAGATAGTATATTCTACAATAAGGGCCCCTGTTTGAAATATGCTAATTTTAATTTTATCTGCAAAGACAGCGCTAAGATTACATTATACAGAATTAACGAACATTTCTTGCAAAGTGGAATCCAAATAATGATTGACAGACCATGATGAGGCAATCTATAAAAGTAGTCGAAGTCATTTGCAATACTTTGGTCTCTTTGGTAGCCATTGGCATCGAAAGCCATAAAATATACGGGCTTTTTCTTTTAAAACGCAACCCTATTTACAAGTGCAGAAAATGAAGGTTTAAGATAGGGACTACCAACAAGCTCATATGTTGGTAGTCCTGGTTCTTCTTCTTCCTTGGCTATCAGCTGATTTACATTGTTGTATTGTTGTTCACTTTATTTAGGTTTCGTACAATGTCATTAAGTTGAGGTTAGAAACATGTTTTTGAGCAAAGACCAGAGAGTGTTTATTGTGGAAGAATATTTTAAAACAAAATAATTGTTTTATGTCAAGGTGCTTTCGAACAGTATTCTGAACCCAGTTTATGAACTATTTATGTATTGTTAATTGTACATTATTGTATTGAAATTCAACCCATTTCAAATCATGGGTTGCGTTTTAAAAGAAACACCCTGTATATTGAAGTATTTTAGTGACAATGAATGAAAAATAAAGTGTACATGCATTTTATTCATTATTTACAAAACTCCTAGTTAAATTAACCCTCACTGAACATAATGCAATTTCACAAGGTGATTCTAGAAATCGATTCCACACAAGGTGAGAATTCGTCAACACATTCGATTGCAATTGCTCGTTAGGTTGCATTTAACAGATTTTAATAATATTAATTGCGACCTTCCGCTTTTCCTACAGTTTCTTGGCATAATCGGCAAATATAAACCAGAATATGGGTAACGTGTTTCACCTGCAACATGTAACCTACTTTGCAATAATACGTGCCGTGCACACAGTGCATAAAATAACTTTTTAACTGGGCAACACAAGTGTCGCCTAGTTCCAAGAATTTCTCACCCAGTGGAGGTAGCTGGTGGCCGAAAATTTTCAGGGTCAAAATCATCAATTTAAGTGACGTTCTTCAAAATTTAAAATTTGACCTCATGCAGATTATTACGCTTTTAGCTTGTAAAAATTACAAAGGATTCGTTAAAGTTAGAACTAATGAGTAACTTCACTGTGATCAAGGTCAGGTGCGTATAGTGTAGTGGTGTGTACTTAGCAGTCAATGCAGTGGAGTGTGTAACGTGCGGGTGGGTGTGGCAAAAAATTTTCTACAATAAAATCGTTCTTCAATTTATTGTTCACTTTAAATATTTCGTTTTACAACGGTAAAAATACAGTCCAAACTATCAAAATATACTTAATTAGTTTTTATTAAAAATAAAATAAAACAAAAGCTTGGTTTCCCAACAAAATATTCTTAAAAATACGTTAAGAAATTACAATATGTAAAAATTTCAATAGTACCAAAATAAGGCTTTATTTACGTTTTGATGCTTCAAAATATGAAATTTGTCCAGGAAGTATTGGATCCCTAATTAAAATAGGGGGTTCCGGTATTCAACTTGTAACTTCTGGGCCATGTGTTTTCGCCCCTCCCCCTCTATGTCACCCAGTGAACATCTGTTAAAATATACACTGTAACTCACAAAAGAAATTCTTTGTTATTGCGGATTTCTTATCAAACATTAGTAATGCCTGACTTATTCATGTTATTGGAAGTGAAAATAAAATTTAAAATAAAGAGAGAATTTTACATTTAATATTTTATTTATCAGATAAACAAGTGAGCAGATACTTCTATAAGGAGACACTCTTGATTATTCAATAGCAGCCTACTACATTTTAATAAACGTTATGTAATAAACCTAACGAAAGTATTGTTACCAACATATCCAATAAAGTTAAGTGTATACCACGTGGTTCATATTCCATTGTAAACTAAAGGATCCTTAGATTATTGAAAGTGTTTCTTAAATTAAGCTACCTAGAGATAAATCGAACCTAGTTGACGAGCTAATACAGGATCAACTATCCTAGAAGGACACTCCCTTGATCGTTCATGCGTGAGAGAGGAAAGAAATTATCCTTTATTTATCTTAAGTGGGTGGGTAGGTGGACCATGATATTTTATGTAAGTGTAAATGTGCAGTATAAACAAATCGAATAATCGAATAACAATATAGCGTGTTTTTACGGGGTGTGGAAGACAGAGCATAGGTCGCATGTAATAGTGCGCTGAATATGTGTCGAGTAGTTCCCCCCAGCTCTCTGTGAGGATTGCTCGGCCAACACCATTGTCAGTCCCCTCCCTTATCCCCCTCCCCAATCCTGAAGCATAAACGTAGTAATTTTTTATATAAACTTGGAGATTTTCAATGCTTCAAGTGTTTATAAAACAAACATAACGTTTCGACAGATATAAACTCCTGCCTTCTTCAGGTGTACATAACCAAATATTATCTACATATGAACAATCCAATACTAACAAATAACTTTCAAACAACGTAGTAATTATTACTACAATTTATAAAGATTTACGTAAGTGGTAACTGACATCTAGGCGTTCGTTTTGGCCATAAGAAAGATACCTGTGTTTCTTTTTTCTCTGTGGTGGAAGGCCCATTTCGTTCTTGAATTTTCTGCTTTTCTGTCGAGTGGAACATTGATTGCCGTAATCTTTAACTTTAGATTACGTAAGCACATCATGTATTTTGTTATTGTCACAGTTTACTTTTAAAATTAATATCTAACATAAATCATATTAATCCTTGGCGTATTCGGTGCTGATAGATTCATTAGCGATGAACACAACAAGTAATTATCACTCAATTAAATGGATAATTGCTAAAAATATTCCAAATCAGTACTTTCTTAATTAAAACCTCGATCACCTTTTACTTATTTTCTTCGCTTTGTGGCGCTACTTTCATCTGTGAATCCTGCAAAATTCCCCGTTTCCACCAGAGGATCACAGCTTTCTACAGAACCCGTGTGAGGTTTTGCTTCATAATTACTCAGTAGGTCGAAAAAGAGAATCCGTGACACGGAACTTCTTGCCAAGGCCGTGGACTCTTTATACATTGAATATGTTTCTTGATTTTCATAGCCTCAAATGTCCTATATGTACATCTATTATTTCTATCCGGAAACCTGAATTGCTAACTTGAATACCAATTAAAGAGAATCAGCGAGATATTATCAAAGTGATTTATCTTTACTAGTTACGAAGGCATTCTTGACAGATTATATATAGTGTGCCCTCGTAACGATTATGGGAAACTATTTCCTAATTTTATTTGTCGTTTTCAATCAATTAAGAATTTCCTCCCATTTTGTCTCTATTTAAGTAATATACTATTAGTATTGTTTTACAATACTATACTAACACTAATACTAACACTCATTTCAAAGAAATGCATATACTTGTGTTTTTTTTTAATTTAATACTAACCACCCCCTGTACGCACATATAGTAATACTAATCACACGTTCTATCCACACAAATAGACCAACTTAACCAACAATACTTTGTATTGTTCAATCGCCTAGCTCATCACACTTCACCGCCCACGCCACTTCATCGTCCTACTCCTAGTATTTCAGTTATTATTAGCCTCTTTGGATGGTTCTATTTTATGAAAATTAACCCTTAACCATATTAACCCAAATCCATTGCAGGATTTTTATCATATATACAATAAAGAAATGTTTTTTACAAATTTATTTTGTAATTAGACTTAGTTTTCTAGCTATGTATTCAAATAATTCTTATATATATATATATATATATATATATATATATATATATATATATATATATATCTTGAATCAGTTTAGATACAAGTGTGATAAAAAAGTTCGTACAATGTTTTCTTTTATTACACAATTAACTAATTATAGAAAGGCCGCTTGGAAAACGACCTGCTGAACGCACTGGTGCAAGTAAGATGCACTGAGTTGTGGAAGAGAGTCAGAGAACTGCCCTTTCCGCACTATGTCATGGCAACCATGATGACGAGTTGGTGGTGAACTATCAAGCCCCGCCTATTACGTCAATGGCAGCAGTGACCATTAGTTAGTTTGATTAACAACAATGAGTCAAGCCTAAAGCTATTGAATGAAATCATTATTTAGTATTAAAATAAAAAATAATAATAATAGCAATAATACAATCAATAATAATGTAAACAATAAAGAGCAATTCAATAAATATAGTTTTTTTTTCTCCCAACTAAACACAATTGCGGAAACTAGTCACTATCGTAAAGTAAAGCAGCTCAGCGGTGGAAAGAGTTCCCTCTGCCGCTGAAACCCCTACATGTGATAAATATAACACGCAGGTCATTTACTGTCCGAAAGAAGTTAACAATAATTTATTATATTGCCAAATGACATGAAACTGGTACATTTAGGGATGGCAAATATTTTTAACATATCGATATATCTAACTATCGATACATCGTAACCAAATATCGATCTAACGATAACATCGAAAGAAAAATATCGATGTATCGGGTAACTGATATATCGAATTGTAAATGATTTATCTGTTTATAACTATGCACTATCCCTTATGTCATGACCAAAAATACCATTATGTTTTGCTGTTTCTATTACTGAATGTGAAAATTAAATACACGAAATAAGTTGTGGATGTGACATTGAATTAAAAACAAATCAAAATAAGAATAACTAAACCGGTGTCTCTAATTATTATGGTAATTAATAAAATAATAATGTAATAACATTTTAAATGCCTTTAGGCTTCTTATAAACACTAAAAATTAAACAAATTAATTCACTAAGGTATTCCAATTGGGAATCTTAGAGTCAGTGTTGTCAACTCACACAAAACTTGATTTACCCGTTCAACCCACCGGTCTACAGTACAATAAACTACATTTTAGTGCGTTATTCCCACGTAAAATAACTAAATAAAGTTACCTTATTATTTAAGTGCATGTTTAGTACACTTAAGAGGCAATTTAAATATTTTTTTTTCAAATCGACGATTTTGAGAAGATAGAATAACGTCATTATATAGTTATTTGATACATCGGATAAAAAATATCGATGTCCGATACTATCGAAGAAAATGTCGATACTAATCTATCGATATATCGTTACCATTCCTAGATACATTAACGGAGAAAATCAACAAACACGATTACTTGTGATGGTGCTAATACACAGAGCCTATTCTCGTTGTTTCACAAACACTCAGTTAGTACAAGTTCTTAGAGAACTAAGAACCCTTCTTCTCCGATTCCCTTGGACGCAGGACAGGGAAGTGACAAGTGAGTCTGTAATTACCTCCGCTTCAGTAGCTCATTACTTTCTTGAACAGTCCACTGACTGATCAGCTTTACCGTCACGAAAAACACATAAATAATCTTCGTCCAGACTTTCCCTTCTGTGTCCCCTCTCAGAGGAGTGGTGCCAGTTGTACCTACTTCGGGCCGAACAGTTCCGTAGTCGTACAAAACTAGTATCTGCAACAAGATTACGCTCGTTATTTTCTATGAACTATGATACTCATATAAAATATTAATGACTGTACTAATAAATTCACTACTATTATGTTTACCGTTATAATCGTGCATCATCACAGAGCTGGTTTGTTAAACCTGAAGATCAAGATATTTTATTGAAATAAGTAGATGATATTTTTATTACAATTGCTACCACGAGTTGAAATTGAAATGAAATCTACCTCCTGATTTATTTCTGTTGATTCAAATTACATTTTAAATAATTTTTGATTAAAATATTACAAGTTGGTAGAAATAACAAATGAAACTTCATTTATCACAAATTTATTATGATATACGTACGAAATGCCACCTGGTCTGAGGATTGTGAACCAGATTTGTCAATAACCACCATAAAATGTCTACAGTACCTGTTGTACTTTAATTGCTTTACACTTGTGTAAAGAGTGTTCAACTTGTTTGTGATTATGTTGTACATTAATTGCATTAAACTGGTGTTAAGGGATGTTCAACTTGTTTGTGATTATGTTGTACTTTAATTGCATTAAACTGGTGTTAAGGGATGTTCAACTTGATTGTAATTATGTTGTACTTTAATTGCATTAAACTGGTGTTAAGGGATGTTCAACTTGTTTGTGATTATGTTGTACTTTAATTGCATTAAACTGGTGTTAAGGGATGTTCAACTTGTTTGTGATTATGTTGTACTTTAATTGCATTAAACTGGTGTTAAGGGATGTTCAACTTGTTTGTGATTATGTTGTACTTTAATTGCATTAAACTGGTGTTAAGGGATGTTCAACTTGTTTGTGATTATGTTGTACTTTAATTGCATTAAACTGGTGTTAAGGGATGTTCAACTTGATTGTAATTATGTTGTACTTTAATTGCTTTACACTTGTGTTAAGGGATGTTCAACTTGATTGTAATTATGTTGTACTTTAATTGCATTAAACTGGTGTTAAGGGATGTTCAACTTGTTTGTAATTATGTTGTACTTTAATTGCATTAAACTGGTGTTAAGGGATGTTCAACTTGATTGTAATTATGTTGTACTTTAATTGCATTAAACTGGTGTTAAGGGATGTTCAACTTGTTTGTAATTATGTTGTACTTTAGTTGCTTTACACTTGTGTTAAGGGATGTTCAACTTGATTGTAATTATGTTGTACTTTAATTGCTTTACACTTGTGTAAAGAGTGTTCAACTTGTTTGTGATTATGTTGTACTTTAATTGCATTAAACTGGTGTTAGGATGTTCAACTTGATTGTAATTATGTTGTACTTTAATTGCTTTATACTTGTGTTAAGAGATGTTCAACTTGTTTGTGATTAAGTTGTACTTTAATTCCATTACACTGGTGTTAAGAGATGTTCAACTTGTTTGTAATTATATTTTTAAATGTTTAATGTTCATAATGGTTCAGTGGTTACAGAGACCTCCCTTTAGAAATTCTTAGTTCATAGCGTACAACTATAAACAATTCAAAAGAGTATTGTTATTTTCAGGAACCTACTGTCCAGAAATGTATTTCTTATATCCAAACTATAACAACCATAGGTCAGTTTAGAGACAAGGTAAAATCTTTCGGTAATTCCTCAAAAAAATTCTTCCTCACATAATTTTGAGATTCCTCCTTAGTTGTAGGAAGTTAGTTAGGAAGTTGGGCCTAAGTGTTGAGAAGATTGTAGTTGATAAGCTATGAACCCAGTCCTCACCAACATGGCGTCCACTCAATGGTTACCATCGACGTGTACAGCGCTAGAGGAGTCCATAGTCAGAGTTTTGGTGCTTTGTAGGGAGGAAAATCAGAACAATAATTCTGTTTCGGATTTCACATAAAGCTGTAGATCCCTTAGTTTCCCTAAAGGACTAAGGGAAACGCCATTAATAAATGGCTCTTTCTAAGGAACAGTCGACCTTAGTTAGTAACAATGACTACACTCGTTCATCTACCCTCATTCAGTGCCAAAATCGCTCATAACTTGACTATTGTCTTATAAATAAATATAAATAAATACAATATATAAATTTTATATCATTATCAAAAAAGGAAATATTTACTTGAGACGTATTTGTAGAATAAACACTCGAAAATAGGGTGGCATAGGGAAATAGGGGGACAGGGAAACATCGGGAACAGGGGAATATAGGGAAATAGGGGAACATAGGGAAATAGGGGGACATAGGGAATTAGGGGGACATATGGAAATAGAGAAACATCGGGAACAAGGGAATATAGGGAAATAGGGGAACATAGAGAAACAGGGGTCACTAACAATGACGTAACACAGTAGTATGTATTGAAAATTTTCAAAAAAATTTTAAACATACTTTTACTATTGATAAAATAAATACTTGTTAGGCGTGGGAACAAATAATTCGGAATGGGAAACTAGCTAAGTAACGGGCTTAGTTTGTTAATTCAATGGCAGTTAACCTTTACTGAGGCGTGGGATGATCCATTCATAGAGGAAAGTTCGGCTCTGATGATGAAAAGACCCCCTAATGGATCCGTAACGATGTTGGTGAGTGTTCAACCAATAAAACGGTTACAGCAGATCTGGGAAGCGATTCATCTAATTTTACATTACTGTACTGGAAGTGTCTAGTAATAGTAAACTGTTAATGTAATAGGACTGCCCCCGCAAGTGAAAAATGTATTCCAAAGTCTTGATGACTTTTACAGTACAATCTTTGATAACAATCTTGCAACTAATGTCGTCAACTATATATTGTTCTAGAGTCTTGTAGTTTTCACGAAAATCCCAGTGACATCTTTAGCTATACTAAAAAAGTATTTTTTAAATTAAATCACTAACATTTTATTAAATATAATATAACATTAAAAAATGTAAACGAAAATAGTTTTATCAGCAGCCGTTCACAAAGTTTTTGTATGTAAGCAACAACAATGGGCAAAACGAAGTTTTTATATTTAACAATTATCATTGAAACCAGTCCAAAGACAATTGTCCAGCTTCATTGCACATCTACATGTAAAATCTCAGCTGTATATATTTCTAGATAGAAGAGATCTCAAAATCAAACTTGGTTTAATCAAGTAATTAATAATTGTGTTTTATTTTGCATATGTAGAACAATAATTTATATGTTTTATGTTCTCTGTGGTAGTTCGTCATTCAATAATTGACTAAAGCTAATCTAGTTTGAAGGACTGACTTCACAACAAGGCTTATACATTATTTCTTCCTTTGACAATCAGTAGGTAATCAGACGAAGGAAATTGTTTGGAAAATTTAGGGGAGAATGGAGGGTGAAAAAACACTGTTCATTAACTGAATCTTTATGTGTTCGTATTTAACTATATATCTAGCTGAAAATTGGAGAATTTTGTTGTATAAGCATCAATTTGTCCTTGTTTATATTCAACAATCACCAAACTTCTAAGGTAAAGTATTTACATGAGAAATTCTTAATAATTAAAATCAGATAAAAATATACACATTGTTGCGATTATAGCAACTTTTGTGTTCCACAAACCAAGTGACGTGGTCACGGAGAGCAATGCGGCAGTGGAACTGTTCAAGGCCACCACTGATGGGCCTTCACTTCTGTGACCTTGATCCGTGACCCAAATAATGACCCTGCACTCCCCCTCAGGTAATGTGCTCGTGGACTGAAGAGAGTGGAGCTGCCGAGTAGGTAGGCCTCCACTGTTTGGCAGATACATGTGGTCATGTTACTTTCAAAGTGAGGCAGTGAGGTGAAGCCAGTGGGATTTTGGGATTTCGGTGGCAGATAACGGTTCTTTACAACCTTAAGTCTGTATAATCAAATAAGGTTATTTGAGACAAAATTATCTTTAATCTCAAATGATAGATTTAAATAAATGTAAATGCAATTCATCATTTACATCATTACAAAAGCGCCAATAAAGTGAAACACGTTTTACGTGAACGTTTGCCCATTCTAAACATTCTTGAATCGAATTCTTGAATATCGTTAATTTTGATTAGGTTTTTCATACTACTCATATTTATATTTATTTATTTATTTTTATTTTTTTTTTTTATATATATATTTATTTTTTTACTACTCATACTTATATTTTACAGCTAGGCCTGTTAACCACTGTTGTTGTTTTCAAGGTACTGTTTGTTAATATGTAGGCTATCTCGGAAATAATAGAAACTTATCAGATTTAGTCAGTCAGCCCATCTACGAACGTATAAAGCCAAACGTACCTCTCAACTACAGAAGTACGACGTTTCCAACGCCTATTTTTGTTGAATGCATATTCTCATTTACGAGAAGAATACCTTTTGTTTTATACTCTAATTGAATAAACTATAACAGTATCATAAAATTTTGCATTTTCAGAAACGTAGTTTGTTTCCCCCTTTTGAATTTGTAAAGTGATTAGTGGTCAAATAACATTTGAACATAAAAACATAACAAAGGATAAAAAAAAAAAAAAGCCAAATAAAATCTATTGCTTACGGGAAGTATCTAAGAATTTGTATTGAAAATGTATAATTATGTATACTCTAATTGTTGAATTTTGAGTTGGTGTAAACTTAATAAAGATTTGTATTACAAGAAGATAAAATCATACGCAGATTCATTAGTGATCTGAAAAACAATAAATAAAGTCAGAAACAGTTGTCTTTGCTTACATTTTTGTGTAATGATTAGTGTAGCAGTGTTAACAAATAACAGCTGAAAAATAATATTATTACCTTAAAGTGTTTAGCGTTCAAAGTAAACGCAACTAAATTTTACAGTATATAATATTTTACGTAAGCTTGGTGTATATGAATTTTAATTTCTACTAAACTAATTATTGGTGCTTCCAAAAACATCAGCAACGTAATTGATAGTAAACGGCCCACCAGAATTGTAAGAATTGAATCAGATAAGAACGTGATTGTAGCGTTATAGCCTACATGGACGTTTTGTAATTATGTTCTTTTCAGTTAGAATAAATTAACTGAGTCTATTGTTAAATGCTTAAAGTACGCCACTTTAGATTATCTTTAATAGCCATCATTGTACATGTTTCTTTATAAAGATATTTGAACAGCTTACTGTTAAACACTTTGATTAGTTCACTACAACAACCACAACTTAGGTTAACCTAACATAATCAAATCAAACCTAACATAACGTAACTAAACCTAACCAGAGAAGTGGTAGTGAATTAGCAGAAAATGTCCAACACCTTGATATCAATTTCAAACATATATGTTACAAAGATTACAGAAATATCTATAAATAAATAAATAACATTTTATTGTCTTTGTACAAATGAATTGCAGAGACATTCAAAAATACTTCTTTATTATAATGTAATGTTTAGTTTATATTGCTTAAGGTAAATGTATGGATCCAATTTTCTTTTTCTTAATAAATAGATTTGAGTTATTTACTGTAAAATGATTCTTAGTAAAGGCTTCAGGTATTCGACATTTAATTAGGGAAATATTAAATTTATTTTTTTAGTAAATTCTTCTAGTGAATAAAGTTGCATCTCCGATAAAATGTTTTAAATATTTTTCTTGGAATATTTCAAAGTCATATATTTTATGTCAATTGGTAAAGTGTTGAAAAGTCGTTCTCCAATTTGGTCACAATTTGATTTTATAGATTTGGATAGTCTGCATCTTGTCAATAATAAATGTTATTGATTTCTGTTGTTATGATTGTGTATGTTTTCTACAGTTTGAAATTCGTGTATTTGTGATTTAATATAGATTAAAACGTACTATATGATTATAGATTATTATTAATATTAACTATACTAAAATTATAGAAACTATTTAGTTTTATAATCTTTTATGTTACCAATGATAAAATATTTTGTGGAAGAAAATATGTCTATGCTCCAGAAGGGCAACGCAACTGTAACGAGGGTGACTAAGTATAAAAATTGAGCAATAATGATAGTAAACATTAAGAAAAAACTAATCAAACTTTGATCTTGGTAATATCAAAATCTAAATACAAGTTAACAGTAATCGCCCTAAATGTTGTGTTCTGACGAATCAATCTCCTCATGTGATGTTGCAGTTCAATATAGCTATTGAGGAAAATGTACAATTATGATATTGCATTGAATTTCTTGCCTATTTTTTGTATATGGATTGAAATATAGTTAATTTGATTCTGTTATACATTCATTAATATTTACATCTCCAAGCAATGTATATTTTAACTTAAGTTTTTAGAATCATGATATTTGCAATATAATTGTAATAATAAACGAGCGTGAAGACGCGTTAAATATTTAACCTTAGACATATTCCTGTCTTATACATACTCTAAAGTACCTACTGTATACAGCAAAATAGAAGTTGCTGTCACTATTACCTTTTTCGTTACACACTCTATTTTTCTACGTTCTATTCCATGCATTATTGTTTATACTGTTTTATATTTCATTAGTGTTGAACTCGGTTGTTTCCTTTTTAGTTGGGTTATTTCACACGTATTGCTTATATGAACTGCACTGCACCGCTTAAGCTACCATACATGAACTGCACTGCACCGCTCAAGCGAGCATCAACCACTGCACATGTATGAGTGGGTGGGAGGGCCATCACCACTGTGCGTGTATGGGTGGTTGCAGGGCCATCAACCACTGCATGTGCATCCTTGAACTGCACTGCACCACTCAACCACTGGATGTGTATGGGTGGGTGGGAGGGCCATCACCACTGTGCATGTATGGGTGGTTGCAGGGCCATCAACCACTGTGCGTGTATGGGTGGTTGCAGGGCCATCAACCACTGCATGTGTATGGGTGGGTGGGGGGCCATCAACCACTGGATGTGTATGGCTGGGTGGGAGGGCTATCACCACTGTGCGTGTATGGGTGGGTGGGGGGCCATCAACCACTGTGCGTGTATGGGTGGTTGCAGGGCCATCAACCACTGCATGTGTATGGGTGGTTGCAGGGCCATCAACCACTGCACGTGTATGGGTGGGTGGGAGGTCCATCACCACTGTGCATGTATGGGTGGATGGGAGGGCCATCAACCACTGTGCGTGTATGGGTGGGTGGGAGGGCCATCACCACTGTGCGTGTATGGGTGGGTGGGGGGCCATCAACCACTGCACGTGTACGGGTGGTTGCAGGGCCATCAACCACTGCATGTGTATACTTGAACTGCACTGCACCACTCAAGCTACCATACTTGAACTACGCTGTACCACTCAACCTACCATACTTGAGCTGCACTGCTCCGCTCAAGCTACCATACTTGAACTGCACTGCTCCGCTCAAGCAACATACTTGAACTGCACTGCACCGCTCAAGCTACCATACTTGAACTGCACTGCACCACTCAAGCTACCATACTTGAACTACGCTGTACCACTCAACCTACCATACTTGAGCTGCACTGCTCCGCTCAAGCTACCATACTTGAACTGCACTGCACCGCTCAAGCTACCATACTTGAGCTGCACTGCTCCGCTCAAGCTACCATACTTGAACTGCACTGCTCCGCTCAAGCAACCATACTTGAACTGCACTGCACCGCTCAAGCTACCATACTTGAACTAAACTGCTCCACTCAAGCTACCATAATTGAACTACACTGCACCGCTCAAGCTACCATACTTGAACTGCATGGCATATTGTAGGATTTGTATGCCTACATTTCGGATTGAGAGTTGATGAATGAACGTTAGTCATAGTCGGAAACATAACTCCTGTACTTTTTTAGGGATCTAGGAAACCTGTATCGTTATAGGGGGCAGCTGAAAGTTCCTGTTCAGTAGGCCGGAACTGAGGGAGTGGAGGTGTTTCCTCGTACTTCCGGTCACTGCAGTCAGCAACAATTGAACACTGACATTGGGAGGTCGACGCCTTTCTTCTTCGCCAACTGACAACCACGGCTTCATGCTTCTGAATTCACGCTTTAACAAGATTTTTGAACGAAGGCTGTTAGTGGTGGATGTGTCGTTTGAATTTTAAAATAAATATTTTCGGTAGTGGATTGTTTTATAGAAAATGCGCCCTTCTAAAACGGAACCTAAGACGCAAAAGAAGCCGATTCTGTTTTATTTCCTATATAGTAACAATGAAGAAATTATTAGTAACAATAAATAAATACCTATCTTGTTGGTAAACATATTCGCCAATGATAAACAAAGCTTATTTTAGAACCACATAGAGGATAGAGCAGGAATGACGTTCAAGTAAGAAATTTACTATCAACTATTTAAATAATATAAGAACCATGTCGAGTTTTTGAAAAGTGTGCACGACAAACTATGATTTATGTAAGTATTTAGTTCTTCAAAATGTTACCAAAATATACACATTGATAAATTTTGGTAATAATTATACCAAGAAACGTTGTTACTCTTCACTTAGGGACCATCGTTTGGCTCTCCAACTAAATGTTTTTAAAACTAAACTGTGCAAAATAAATAAATCAATCTTTAAATAAACACGAACTTAAATTCGATTGAAATTTATATCTCAATCTCGCGTAGTAAAACGAGATTGAAATTTAGCATTTCAATCTCAAACAAACTCAAAAACATTTCAAAGAAATTATAAAACCCTACACTTATCATCTTCTCTTGATTACAGAGTTCGTTTGTTCAAGGAAGATAAGTACAGTACATAGGAAGCATAATTTAGTCAAGCCATAGTCTGATGTGTTGGTTCTTGATAAGGCTCCAACTTACCGTACGTAGCTTACTCAAACTTACAGCTTACAGAGATTTTAAGAGTTGATTTTATCATAAGACCAACAACAATGTGGTCTGCCTAATTGTGGAATCCATTATCAACCGTTACCGTAATTTATTTCTTAAAATAATCGTCAAAAACAAGTTTTATTAAGTTTGACGTCTATATCTCAGGACCTAAATATCACACTATGCTGATATAAGTCTGGACAAACTTAACAAACTAAAGGCATTCACTAAGGTGAATCAAGCTCCTTACAGTATCACTTCTTTGAGAACTCTTTTTTTATTTTTATTTTATTTATTTTTTTACAATTTTTCCCGAGTTCAAACTTCACTCGCCAGTTCACTTGGACCTGTGAGTGGACTTTATTCAACGAGTGAAGTACCTACCGTTGGCTCAGTGGGACTTGACCTTGCCCTCCGTAGTCAGAAGCCTTAGTCCCTGAGCCACCGCCGGAAAATCGGTTAAGTCCTAGGAAAGTTGTGAGAGGACATCAAACTGGGTCTCACTACCTAATACTAATTTCCCCAATTCAGAAGTCAATAACTCAGGGACTACTTGATGTAAAAACGTCATCTTGATCTAAGGACATTAAGTGAAGCAATCCTTTTCGTATCCTTCTTAAAGCACTCAAAGTGGTTGAGTCGAAAAAAGTTTTACAAAAATGTAACTCTATTCTCACTCACAAAAACCAACAGTGTATTCACATTACCTTTTAGCGTCAGCTAATCATACAAGGGCACCGTTTTGTACTGAATTAAAACGCCTATGTAGGCTACCAAACTAAAGGCATTCATCTCCAGAATTCTAGTACATTTTCACATTTTGAAAAAGTTGAGCTCCAAAGGCCCTCTCTTGAACGAAAACGCCCATGTAGGCTACCAAACTAAAGGCATTCATCTCCAGAATTCGAGTACATCTTCGTATTTTGACAAAGTTGAGCTCCAAAAGCCCTCTCTTGAACGAAGATGACCAAATTTTAAGTGAATCCGTTAAAACTTCGAAACCTATTTCAATGAGGTATCAAATTCAAAATATTTTTTATGCATTATTTTTAAATCTTGATATGTGGAACATTTTACATCAAGTCATGAAATGCTAGTCCGTCAACCTTGTGGGATTATTTCCACTTATAGGTTAAAAACGAATTATCCGCCAACGGTGAGTTGTAGGAGCTAACACCATCATCTACGGGTTCGAAACAAGATCAAGACCCAATGGAGCGGACCCGCCCGTTACGGATTGCTCTCCGTTAGACAGTTCTTGCAGCCCTGATTGGCTACGTTGTTTGTGTTGGCGATAATCACGTCCAACCGAGCCCACGACACCCATTGTTTTGTCTCTTGTTAGCTTCCTTCTGCAGTTCTTGCTTTACACCAATTACCAATTTTCTGTTGACTAGTTTCTGTTAGTTTCTGTTTTTGTCCAACGAGTGTCTTTCATTTTGTAACTGAATAGAGGGATTTCAAACCTGAGGAATGGGGGGGGAGAGTTTACTATATACTGTACCGGGTCTTTGACCGGTACATTATTTTTTTTTCCGTCGTTGTCTGCCAGGCTGCCTGAGATTCGCTTTTGCCCTGCGTTTCGTGTACTTGGTAGCCGTTGGCCCAGTTCCGTTTCGTTCCGTGTTCCAGCAGCTTCGGTCAAGTTGGCCTGTCTGTTCACTTGTTCTTTGCAGCGTTCGTCAAGTCATGGTTGCCGGCTGAGAGACTCCTAAACTCCAGGGTCCTTGAGTGGGACGTTCAGCCCTCAGCCTGCCGTCCGGGGAAAGTTCAACCTCCTGCACTGCCAGCCTGGCCTGAGGACCATGTCGTAGAACCTAGGTCTCGACTACGCTGCCATCCCTACATCTGGGTGTTGTTCTTCTGTCCTCAGGTCAGTGTGTTCCAGTTTTTGTTCCCGGCGGCTGAGCTGGGGGTTTTGATGTGGATTTTTAATGTATAAAAAGAAAAACAAAAAAGAAAAGGGCAGTGAAATATAAGAAAAAAGAAGAAAAAAAAAATCTGTGGAACTTTATGTGGCCTAGGCCTAAAAACCAGAAAAGTGATTTTTGCAACACAGCCATGGGGACTTAATTATTTTTTTTATTAAAGAGGGAAAAACTTTTAAAATACCCAAAGATTTTTTTTGATGTTAATATTTATTTATATCTATATTTATTGTTATTTAGTTTAATTAGTGTATTTGGTTGTTATATTTTTTTAGATTTTATATTTGTTAGGTCCCCATTGTTAAGTTATGTTATTTATTTATTTAAATGTTTAGGCCTAGTGATCGTTATTTATTTTTGTTGTTGTTAATGGTATTATAGATGTCTTGAAGTGCATTTTTACTCGAACGGTACCGTGTTAGATTTTCTTTTTAATTGTTTAATTTTTTAATCTTTCACCAAAAGGGGATTATTGTTAACTTTTAATTCGGAGCTGCCCAGGGATTCCGGCTTACTCCCTGGCCCGGTGGAATCATGGGATGTGGGCTGAATTGCCGGTTTAAGTGTTGTGATCCAAAAGTTTTCTAAATTTTCACTTTTATTTGGGGCTTAATATTTTTCTTACGTTTTGGGGTGTCTCAGGCTAAACTGCAGATAGGCCATACACCCTGTAGTTGATTAATTGTTAAATTTTGGTATTTGTAGAGTTTGTGGTATTTATAGCGTTTGTTATTATTGTGTAGTATCTTGGTAATTTTAGTGTTTGTTATTATTTATTTAAGTGAGAATTTATATTGTGGCCGTCTGCCTATTTTATTGTGGCCTTCTGCCTTTTTGGTTGTGGCCTTCTGCCTGCCAGTTTGTTTTCTTAATAATAAATTAGTTTTGCTCAGCTGCCGAGTATTATTTTGACCCTCCAACTGCCACCCGTGATCCCATCGCTCGACTTGTTTTGAGCCATCCCCCGGTTGGCACGCTTACCAGCTTTGGTGGGGGGGGATGGGTCTCAATACTAATTAGGTAAATTCAGTGGAAGTTTAATAATCCATGTCATCTATGTCAGATCCAGTTGCATCTGATGTAGATTTTACAGTATCCTATCAACATTACTCTGTAGTACGATGTTTAGATGAGTGGAAGACTCAAAAGTCAACAACTTGGGAAATTCGTGGATGAGTAGGCCCACGTGCTCCAACTATGCAATGTTTTAATTGGAAATAAAACATTAGAAAAATCTTAATTGATTTAGAGGATTTAATGTACGAACAATTTTAAAGTTAGTCCACCCAAAAAAGAAACTAAATATTGTATAGAAAGTTTTTTGATCATACGAATTAAGTCATAATTCAAATCAAATTAATGGAACAAAGGTTATAATATCTATAATGTTATATCAAATTATTTATTCTCACTGCATAAACATAGAACAAAATTCACAGCTTAAAGTGTTCTTACGATAACTATCTACTTATACCTGAGTTGCTGTAGGTAGGGATATAGCATTGGCAATGGCGTAAGAAAAAAGTTCAAATACAATTAAAGAATGTCTTATTTTGCCAGGAAAGTTAGGGCTAAGAAGCCCTAACACTTAATCTGGGAACGATGGAGAAGAATGATAAATGGAATTAAGATATATTAACAGATTAATCTAAGTCAATTGGTTTACAGTTATTTTTGACGATTCGAAATGCTGGGTAAATCACCCCACTGGCATTTGGGTTATTTTCAGAGATCAACGGCCTATGGTGCACTCAACATATGTACGCTATACGTAAGTTGTATGGCAGAGGTTCTCAAATGTTTTTGTACCACACCCCTTCCTAAGAGAGAAATAAGTGTTTGTTAGTGAACTGGATGACCTTGAATTTTCACTTGTCTAATACCATAGCTTCATATCATATTTCTAACTAGTCTCAAGCCCACCTTGACTTGTCTTCACGCCACCTCAGGGAGGGCCCTAGTTGGGAGACCCCTGTTGTACGGCATCCAGAGAACAGTATTACGTACTACATCTAACTACTACAACTAACAGTCGTAACTATGAAAATAATATTGTCTCGTTTAATAAAAGGATATTTTATCGTAAATCCTAGTAAAAAAGTAAAACTAAGCCCAAAGATAAAGTCAAATCATTTAATGTTTCATAACAACCCTAATTATTACATTTTTACTATAGGCAACCAGTCAATATTTTCTTCCTTCAATTCATTATTATTCTACTTGTATTCTTCCTTGACTGCGATTATCAGAGTGTGCCTTAGTATGAAATGTGCTTAAACACTGCAAAATCTTAGAACCAACCCTTGCCTGCAATAAGTTATCTTATAGAATATAGAGAAAGGAAATGTAGGCCTATAACGGAGACCTAAAGTATACAATAATTTATCGGCCAACACCTGATCTTATCAAGCAGCTGTTCTTATAAGCTGTTCCCAACTGGGAGAGGAAGGAGTACTCATGATCACGAAAGCAACTTCACCAAGAACTGTGTGGCAACAGATCGCTACACGTAACAACTCCTGACTGCAGCCCTTCCCAGATCACTGACCTTGCTCACGGAGTTGAGGAACTCGCCCTACACTGTCTGGGCTCTCTCAACACAGAAGTAACTTCACCAGAAACTGTGTGGTAACAGATCACTACAAGTGACAACTCCTGACTGCAGCCCTTCCTAGCTCACTGACCTTGCTCACGGAGTTGGAGGAACTCACCTTAGTACACTCTCTGGCTAACATAAAAAAAATTGGTGGCAATATATTGATTTAATTAACGTTGAATTATACTTTTTAATTAATTGTAACATTTTTGTAATTAGCAACGACTGTCCACGACTAATGTTTCGACAAAAATTCAGCTTTCTTAAAACATCCGTCTCTCCCTATTTTTAATTATATGTAATGTAACGCAGAAGTTGCAAATTGTCTTCTTGGAAACATGTGGAAAAATTAGAGATTATGTTCTGATCTTACCGGTAATTTTATGTTAGTCATAAGACTTGTTATTTAACCTGTTAATTACTACCCTTCGCAATTATATTGCTTTTGGAGACTAGTTTTCACGTAGGATGGTAGATGATGTAACGACCCCAAACAGAGGAGAGAATAGAGATCCAAACCTGCCTCGTAGGTGATCAATTCAGACCAATATCGCCTCGTGATTCAGCGTTGATTATGTAAATTAACTGGGTCACAGTGGCTTCAGGCAGCCTTTATAGCCGTCATCTCAAACGATGCCATTCAACCTTAATTGAGTGATTAGGTTTTCGTCAGCTCTTTCAGTAGACACCTGGAATAATGAATAGCAAAAATTTACTTCAAAATTACAAATTTTAGTATTTACGTAATGTAAGATTTGTAAACTCATCAAGTTAAAATAATAAATAATATGTAATTAAACAATTCTGCAATATTTAGTAATATTTTATAGTTGATACACGATGTACAGATTCTTATGAGAATAATTCAAGCTAAACGTACATACTGTATTTTAATTAATTTAACTTTTTAAGGAATCCTCATGGTATATGGGCATTTACCTAGAGGAGTTACTATCAAAAGTAGATTACCTGCCGAAATGTTAAAATGGATGTTACGAATGAATTAGCTGAGTATCCCATGGCTGGTACGGTATTACGTCAAAATGTCACCATGCACAATAAACAGCATGCATATAGGTACAATCTTCCTAGTTTTTAATAATAGAATACTAAAATAATTTTAATCTTAGCGCAAATAAACACGACGCATACGTCATGCAACCCCTTCTCTTCCATCCTTCAATATGAAATCAAACGTATTCTTGCATCCATACAAGAAAGAAAAAAACAATATCCCGTAGTTTTAAACAATCATTTATTAATTCCGAATCTTTTACTGTTTTAGCAACCAACTAGGGAAAGCAACTTCAGCTACATCCTTTCTAGGGAATCCTTTCTCAGCCAGAGATCATCTTTCCAGACTCCACTTTCCCTGGGCTAATCGATGTCGCGGTTTCGCCCGGCATTGGTCACACTCCCGCCTTGAGAAGTCCCCTACAATCTCGATTCACCGGACTATTTTAGCAATTTCTAAATTATGAAAAGACAGCGGCTTTTACTTTTACGTTGAGATAAGAGGAAAGTATTGCCCATTCCAACAGTCATTTTCGTTATTGTTACAAAACTGCTTGTCCAATGGGGTAAATGGGTATATTTGACGAAACATCTTTTTATATTTTATAAATACAGACAACCAACAACCATCAACTAACATAAATTCTGTTGATCCACAATATCCTACGAACCAATTCCTGATAATCAATAACCTTCAGGGAATGTGATAAGGTAGTTGACAGATAACTATCATGTCATTCCGTTTATCAATCAGTTGTCAGGTGTCCCGGCGGGCGGCCACTGCTCCCTCTGAGGTCACAAGTCAATCAACATACTCACAATTGAAACCTTCAATGTATATATCTAGTGTTCTGAGTAGTTAGGTAACATCAGTTGTCAGGGAGATCATATCGTAGGTGTCAGTTAACTGAGGTCTCATTCCGTTTGTCAATCAGTTGTCAGGTGTCCCGGCGGGCGGCCACTGCTCCCCCTGAGCTCACAAGTCAATCAACATACTCACAACTGAAACCTTCAATGTATATATCTAGTGTTCTAAGTAGTTAGGTAACATCAGTTGTCAGGGAGATCATATCGTAGGTGTCAGTTAACTGAGGTCTCATTCCGTTTGTCAATCAGTTGTCAGGTGTCCCGGCGGGCGGCCACTGCTCCCTCTGAGGTCACAAGTCAATCAAAATACTCACAACTGAAACCTTCAATGTATATATCTAGTGTTCTCAGTAGTTAGGTAACATCAGTTACGTCAGGGAGATCATATGGTAGTTGTCAGTTAACTGAGGTCTCATTCCGTTTATCAATCAGTTGTCAGGTGTCCCGGCGGGCGGCCACTGCTCCCTCTGAGGTCACAAGTCATTCAACATACTCACAATTGAAACCTTCAATGTATATATCTAGTGTTCTGAGTAGTTAGGTAACAACAGTCACATCAAGAAGTATCATATGGTAGTTGTCAGTTAACTGAGGTCTCATTCCGTTTATCAATCAGTTGTCAGGTGTCCCGGCGGGCGGCCACTGCTCCCTCTGAGGTCACAAGTCAATCAACATACTCACAACTGAAACCTTCAATGTATATATCTAGTGTTCTAAGTAGTTAGGTACCATCAGTTGTCAGGGAGATCATATGGTAGTTGTCAGTTAACTGAGGTCTCATTCCGTTTATCAATCAGTTGTCAGGTGTCCCGGCGGGCGGCCACTGCTCCCTCTGAGGTCACAAGTCAATCAACATACTCACAACTGAAACATTCAATCGCCACATATCATCATAACACAACAGCTGAAAATGGCTTGATATGACTGTAGTTTTAATAAAACTCTTGTAATATTCTTTCATTTACACGAATAATATGGCACCGCTGCTCATACAGTACGTGGATTGAAATTGAACTTGAATATACTGCAGTGACATTTAAATGCAGGTTTTATGTATACCAAAATTAGAATATATTTTTAAATATAAGTCAATAAGTACGGTTATTGGTTAAATGCATGGTTTAATCCAAAATTATAATGCAACTCATTAAAATAATATTATATAGCTCCGATTGCTCATTTTTCATTGAACTGAACTGATAACATATACTAACTAATATTGGGGCTTTATATATATCTTGGAATTAAGACTATTTTTTAATATCCACCTTGAACATTCATTCAAAATTCATTAAAATCTATATATTGACTAATTGTTTCATAAAAAAATAATCAAAATATGAGGCAAAGGTTAATCGACAACAGAAAAATATGAATTTGTAATTGGTTGGAAATTATAATCTTTAATTATTACTTTACTTAGAGGACTCAACAAATATTACATAGATTACGAAAACCTTGTTTTAGATCCATCCTACAAACCAAACAATCAATTTCCAACACATCTTCCCTATGACAATTACTCCTATAAAATTGTCACTGATTCGTTTCCAGTAACAAAAAATCTAAAGCAACTTTTACTCAAAACTCAAAAGCAAATCATATGGAACTTAGGTGGCTAAATATTATTTTAACGTGTCAAATATTCCACTTAAGATTAAATTGTTACCTCTGCAAAAATTAGGATTCGATTGTTTTCCACTTTTTTTTAAAGAAAAAAGAAAGCTATAGGCACTAATGTATTTGTACATACGATATTAAAGTACAACATTTTATATAATTTAAATAGTTGATTGCCCCCAAAATATCTAGTTTCAGTTGTTACAAACAGATTAACATATAAAAAAATAATTTAGTTATAAATTAGTCGGTTTATTTCTTATTTCAAGACTGAACATTACATTGTAAAACTCTCACATCCATTATTATTTCGTTGGCCTTGAATCTAATCCAAGGCCATCAAAATATGATTTCGGCTTAGCCTTCTCATTTTCCCATCATAATTTCCCATTTTAGTCCAGTATTCCACATGTTTAGTTTATGTGGTAAACTCCAATTTGACCATCACAGTCCATTATTTATTGATAAAATTCGTTCGGCCTCATCCGGAATTGTCAACTTTCCACAGTAAACAACTGTATGCAGTTTATTAGGAAACCTCCCACCTTACCTTTATTTAATTCCTCTGTAGATCATGCATTCGTAGCACAAATATTTATGTTGTGTATATTATATCCAAGGAAAAAATATTCACTATGTAAAGTAGCCTGAATATATAAATTTAAATTAGGAAACTAAATTCAAATACCTGTAAAAAGTATTAAATATATTATAATTAACTATCATAGTTAACGTATCATAATGTAGTTAACGTTTCATCTGCAGTCAGAGACGCGTGAAAATGGTGCCAGTGACTGATAGCATGTTTTGTGTTAAAGTAAAATGGTGCGTGTGGCTGATGGCAGATCTAGGGTTAAAGGAAAATGGTCTGAGTGACAGAAGGCAGAGTTAGGGTTAAAGTAAAATGGTGGATGTGGCTGATTGCAGATCTAGGGTTAAAGTAAAATGGTGCGAGCAACAGAAGGCAGAGTTAGGGTTAAAGTAAAATGGTGGATGTGGCTGATTGCAGATCTAGGGTTAAAGTAAAATGGTGCGAGTAACAGAAGGCAGAGTTAGGGTTAAAGTAAAATGGTGGATGTAGCTGATGGCAGATCTAGGGTTAAAGTAAAATGGTGCGAGCAACAGAAGGCAGAGTTAGGGTTAAAGTAAAATGGTGCGTGTGGCTGATGGCAGATCTAGGGTTAAAGTAAAATGGTGCGAGCAACAGAAGGCAGAGTTAGGGTTAAAGTAAAATGGTGGATGTGGCTGATGGCAGATCTAGGGTTAAAGTAAAATGGTGGATGTGGCTGATGGCAGATCTAGGGGTAAAGTAAAATGGTGGATGTGGCTGATGGCAGATCTGAGGTTAAAGTAAAATGGTGCGAGCAACAGAAGGCAGAGTTAGGGTTAAAGTAAAATGGTGCGAGCAACAGAAGGTAGAGTTAGGGTTAAAGTAAAATGGTGCGTGTGGCTGATTGCAGATCTAGGGTTAAAGTAAAATGGTGCGAGCAACAGAAGGCAGAGTTAGGGTTAAAGTAAAATGGTGCGTGTGGCTGATTGCAGATCTAGGGTTAAAGTAAAATGGTGCGAGTAACAGAAGGTAGAGTTAAAGTAAAACGGTGCGTGTTGCTGATGGCAGATCTAGGGTTAAAGTAAAATGGTACACGTAGCTTATGACACGCAACATAAAGGAAAATGGTCTGAGTGACAGACGGCAGAGTTAGGGTTAAAGTAAAATGATGCATGAGACTGATGGCAGCTCTAGAGTTAAAGGAAAATGGTGCGAGTGATTGACTGAACTAATATCACATATAGAGTTAAAGTTAAGTGGTGCAATTAACTAATGGTATATGTATGTCTAATTAAAATACAGGTTATGTTTAGATCTCCACATATTTCATGTATCAAACATAGATATTTTTAGTAGTAAAAATGTTTATTTACAGTATACATTTAAAAGGATACAAACTAGAAATATGGATCAACAGTAGTTGTTATAGCAATTACAGTTTATTTTATTTTATTTAAAAAAATTACCAATGTTCGATTATGGTACAGTAGTTAGTCATACAGTAGCTTATAATGCAAGCAATCTTGAAACCTTTATTAATCATTTTGATTGAATCATACGTTGCAAAATCTTTATCTTCTAAAAACTTTACAGTTTCCATAATACACTTATATTCAACCATTTCTTAGAAATATTTTCTACTTATATGTAAATTTACTATCACGTTTATCATGTGACTTAAAGTCGTTTCAGTTCTTTAGCAAAACCGGTAAAACGTAGAGTTTAGTTCATTTGCAACATTGAACAAACGAGGTTATTTCACTCACTGCTAATTTCAAGTGTGTTGTCAATCAGCTGATTAGCACTATTGTCGGTAGTTCAGTGGTCTCTGGTTTCAACTGTTACAGCCATCACTTCCTTCGTCGTCTGCATCCGTATCCGTTCGTCTTTACTCAAATGATGTACGGCACTGGCTTTTGTCCTTGGACCAAGGTATTTTCTTTTCTTTTCTTTCTTGATTAACACCTCGTAAAAATGTTTAAAGTTGTTTATCACATAATAATATTATTTTATTCGTATTAGTATGTGTTTTTAATTTTGTATATGTTATATTGAAACACTATTATATGTAGTAAATTGGTATTCGAAGTTCTACGAAACTCAATTTTTACAAACCTGTTATGTTTTAGAGAGGAAATATCTAGTAGATTACTTGCAAAGTTTAGTTTTTCTTGTTATTTTATAGTAAAAATCAATAAATTAAGAAATGTTTCTCTAGATTAAAAAACAGGTTCATTGCTCTAATTGTCATAACATTTTAAGCATATCCCAATAAACTAAAAAAATAGTTGTTCAGTTAGTTGTTCATTGTTAACTAACTGAATAACTAGATATAAATTGAGAGTTGTTCAGTTTATTTCTTTATATTTTATCTTCATTATATCACAAGATAGATGGAGTACTTAGTAGTGTTAAAGTTAGATTACACTTGGCTAATAAATTAGTTTAATGAAATTTGGCACGCTGAAGATTGACTTTATACATTTTTGAATAAATCCACTTATTAGTTACCGGTACCTTATAATTTGTAGAAATAAATGTTACACATGATACAATATAATTTTAAATATATGCTTGATGCTTTTGGAAAACAAGGTTTTCACTGTCAAAACCAACAAGCATCCTAAATATTATTTGTAACAAGCAGTATAAAATCAATAAGCTTATATAAATTTAAAAACGTTTTAATTTAAGAAAGAAAAAATGTAATATTCCAAGTTATTCACGAAATAATTGTTATACTCATTTATGCAGCGTTTTTCACTTTCTTTGAGATAATTTGGTGTTATAACTAATGTCTAAAAAATAATTTTAATGTTATTTCTAAACAATGTTTGGCAATGACTGAGTTTTATTGTTTGTTATTTTTAAAGTATCTTAAATGTTCATTTAATTTAGTTTTCAGATTTAGTTTGGTTTGGCAAATATACTTTTTTCAGTCATTGCTTTGATTTCGTATAGGATAATCCTGATTTATCTTCATTTTTATTTTGTTTTTAGTATAAGTAAAGTTTTAGAAAAGTTTTGTAGAATAATTTTGATATAGTATTATAATTTATTCTTTTCCATTATTTAATTTTTTCTTCGATGTTTTATAGAGTGCTTCTATTAGACTTTTGAATTTGCTTTTGTTCTAGATCATTTTATCAATAAAGTATACCTTTTAAATTTTATTATATGGCTAGTACAATACCCTTCCTTCATAAGAGGTTTACGTTGGTTTATATTGCATTTTATTGCATTCACTCTAGGTTGTTTAAACGATTTCTAATATGATCGTGTTTTTAAAAAGAAATTTTTATAAAACAAACTTATAAACAATATTTAAAACTTTGTGAAAGTGTGCAGGTTGCTCCGCTTGAAACACGTGAGCGCAAAAGTGCGTTGTTGTTAGGTTTGGTACGGTATTTACTTCATAAGTATGTAAGTTGTTTGTTTATTTCAACAGCTGATTAATGAAACTTTTATAAACAATTTTCAAATTGGTATTTCCATAGGATTTGCGTTGATACTTATTAAAGCCCCTGGGGTGGTGCCCTGATGGAATTTCTATACAAAGATAGGCCTATGTGTTAACCAGAGATTCTAAGAATGTCCATGCAGTATTTCAGCCGAATGAGTCCAGTAGTTTTTGCGTGATTGAGTAACACATACAGACAGACAGACACTATTAGATTTTTATATAATAGTAAGATAATGTATTTGTTTTTTGTTTTTACAAATTATATTAACGTGATTGATATTTTACTTAATACAGTAGTCAATGTTAATTTAGAATACATTTTTATAATGTGGTAACTTACTGAGATTGGTGGCAGTTTTTTGAAAAGTAGCCTACTTTTTTATTTTGGGGGGTCGCCAGTTTTGTCGGTTGTGAGGTGGGCCTGCCTACAATAGTTGTGAGGACAGTGAAAGGGTCAAGAGCGAGGAGGTAGGATTTTCTGGCAAGAGCATCGGCCTTTTCGTCGCCGACGTACACCGATGACCCGGAACCACTTCTGGTTCCGGATGGCGAACAGTGATTCCAGCACGAGTTCGGAGGTAGATTGCGTGAATAGAATGCCTAGGAGCTAACAGGAGGTCTCACACACGTGTTGGTTGTCTTCATAGATTTCATCATGGCCTCTATTGCTGTAATTTGGTATATTGCCTGTTATTTGGTGGGTATATCGTCTGAAATTTG
The DNA here is from genome assembly GCA_035578905.1 of Stictocephala bisonia. Classification (NCBI taxonomy): domain Eukaryota; kingdom Metazoa; phylum Arthropoda; class Insecta; order Hemiptera; family Membracidae; genus Stictocephala; species Stictocephala bisonia. The sequence goes on from JAQJVL010000284.1 coordinate 1,014,703, forward strand.
GTTGGGGATTATAAATGGTCTGTTGAAAGGGGTAAAGGGTTGTGATGTAACAATAAGAATAGCAAACCTACAAGAGAGTGTGGACGGACGTGTGTTGGGTGTGGGACATGAGTAGGCGAAGTGAAGGACTAATATTTACAACGCATCCTCCTCCAAACCCCCGCAAACTTACAACATAGTCCTCGGACCCATCTCCTTACTGGATGTATACAGATTATAAGGTAAATTGATTGTAAATTCACTTAAAAACTGAACACTTTCCAGCAAGTTAGGAGCTGGCAGGTTGAAAACAGTAATGGTAAATATGTCGAAATTAAACTGTAATACTGAATTAGCACATCGTAAATTTGATTAGTTATGTGATGTTACAGATTCTACCAGCAATTTTATTTGGAACAAACGTGTTCCTTTATTAATCTCTTGAGTGAAATAAAATTTGTTAATTTTCCAACTTTGAAGGATGTTCGGAGAAAATGCTTCATTTGTACTAATACTATGGCTTTAAGTTAATTCTTATTTTTATAGTTAGAACATTATGTTTCTTATTACTATTAGATTTTATTTGTTGTTAATTGTATCGTTATTTCTTTGGATTATACACATGTTACATGCACATCGTTGATTTCATTTGTTTTTTGTTTTTGTTTGTTTGTTGAATTGTTCATAGTTTATATAGTATCTAATATTGTTTATTTATTACCAATTTATAGTAAATTTGTTGTATATAGTTATGTATATTATTTATTTATTTATTTCCATTGTGTTTATTGTTGTTAGATTTTATTTGTTGTTATTTGTATCGTTATTTCTTTGGATTATACATATGTTACATGCACATAGTTGATATCATTTTTTTTATTTTTATTTATTTGTTGAATTGTTCATAGTCTATATAGTATTTAATATTGTTTATTTACTGCCAATTTATAGTATATTTATTCTATATAGTTATGTATATTATTTATTTATTTCAATTGTGTTAATATTTAATGCTTTGAGGCTCATGTGTAGTTAGGACTACCAGTCGTGATCCAGGAGGAAGTTTTAAACAATCAAACAATTAGTTGATATAAACTCCAAAATAAAATAAGCATTTTGGGAAGTAGTAATAAAGGGGTATGCCAGACAGACAATATATAAGTTTGCTGAGAATTTGGTACAATTTCAACTTGACACTGCAGCTTCTGTAAAGGTACGAACACTGGTATTCACTCACCCGCCCGCCCTTACACAAACAGTGGTATTGACCAACCAGCCCACCCATACACGAACATTGGTATTCACCCACCCATACACAAACACTGGTATTCACCCACCCGCCCGCCCATACAAAAACAGTGGTATTGACCCACCCACCCTTCCATACAAAAAAAGTGGTATTGACCCACCCACCCTTCCATACAAAAACAGTGGTATTGACCCACCAGCCCACCCATACACGAACATTGGTATTCACCCACCCACCCACCCATACACAAACACTGGTATTCATACTGATATAAAAAATTACATTTTTGAAAAAAATGGTTTTTATAATGAATAACAAATGTTATTTGGTTTCCTTTAACTATGTTTACTTGGTGCTTGTTGATTTGTTTATTTATTTTTGTTTTGTTTGTTAGTTACTTTGATTACCCATATATTAAAGATATTTCATTGTGATAAAATTAGTTGATCTCTCAATTAGCTATATGCTAGAGAGATTAAAAAAGACAATGCAATGTAATATCAATTTAAAAAATAATAAATGATTTTGAATTTGAATTTTCATCTTTTTCAAAACATCAGGTCGTTTCTTGCTGAAACTAATCAGACATCCTGGAAAACAGGATTACATCATTAAATAAATTTAGATTCGCATATTAACCTCACATATGATCACTGGTTTGTACACTTCCCTCTAGATCAAGAATGAGATTTAACGTTTCAAGTGTTTAGTTGTAAAAAAATATTAAGATACTCAATTTTTTTACAAAAACTAACTTATGGGCCACTAGAATATGTCTTCGCCTTTCAACCAACACCTTAAGAGTTACGATACGATTATTGTTTCGAACTTAATCGTTGAAATAGAAACCCAAGTTTTGAGTTTTTTTTGTGGAGGGAAACGGTCAACTTAAATAAAGATTACGAATGATAGGAACACGGTGGCATTGTTTACAGATATCGAATGTGTGGTCCCATTAATATTTAAATTAATAATTTAATATTCACTAGTAAATAAAAAACATTTGTACAATGCACTTTATGAATTTATAAATAACTCATCCCTTTAAGTTGCATAAATTAACGAGAATATTAATTCAGTAAAATATTTACAATAAAATGCTTGAGTAAAAATTAAAAATAGATCTTGTAGCAAATCAAAGCCACTCTACGATTGTAGTCTTACTATTCACTCTCCAAAATAAGATTACAACTTGAGAGTGAAGAATAAGAAATTTGAGTGAATGGTCGTTAGTTGTAAAATGCTTTAAAATCGTGGAATTATTTTTCAATCAAGCTACAATTGTATTACCTTAGTACATATAGTCGATCGAGGAGACATAGATGGAGCTGGACCGACACACCCAACATGGTAGAAAGGGTGTGCTACTTGCTTAATAGAGTTACCGGCCTAGATGACATCACCAGCACACTTAGAGACTCTTTTTAGCATCTCTTAAAGAGCTTTCGTCTTGAAATTTGAATTAAAGCATGTTGTAAACTAAGCCTGACGTTGCTTACTTTTATGTTTTAAATAATAATAATAGTTCTTTAATCGCCAAAGTAAAGCCTATTGTTCATCTACTCGTATTTCTTATACTAATTAAAGGGGGTACATTAATTAATTGCATTAGTAGAATTTATAAACAGGTTATCAAAATGTGTAAATGACGGGAAGAAAGTTGGTGGACTATCTCTAGATATAACAAAAGCTTTTTATACAGTGAACCTTAGTATTTTGCTAGACACATTACATCATTGTGGAGTTAGGGGAACAGGATACAATTATTTAGAGGGGGGTTTAAAAATTATTTAGAGAAGAAGAGGCAATATGTTAAAGGCAACTGTTTAGTAAGTGGAGTGGGGGAAATCAAACAAGGTGTGCCTCAGGGGTCGGTTTTAGGGGCTAATTTATTTTTAATATAAAATAACGGCTTGTGCAATGCTATAATATATTTAATAAATTAAATGATAAATATAATAAAGTACCCTTTTATTCATTTTTTATAAAAATATATTACCGGTTTCGGCTCTTAGGCCATCTTCAGATAGTATATAACATAACCTAAAATAAATTAACAAATTATAAAAATAAAAATAAAACATATGAAAATAACATTACATATGATTAATTTAGTGTGTGGGTAAGTTGAATTTTACTTTTTGATTCTTAAAAGTAAAATTAAAATTAAAAATAAAATTCAACTTACCCACACACTAAATTAATCATATGTAATGTTATTTTCATATGTTTTATTTTTATTTTTATAATTTGTTAATTTATTTTAGGTTATGTTATATACTATCTGAAGATGGCCTAAGAGCCGAAACCGGTAATATATTTTTATAAAAAATGAATAAAAGGGTACTTTATTATATTTATCATTTAATTTATTAAAATAGTAGCCCTAACGTGAACTAGTTTATACATTTATAATATATTTTTTTCGCCGTTGATTCCACGTTCTATTCTTTCTTTACCTTGAGTTTTAATTTAATACCAAAAGATTATATACATAATCTATTTTATTACTTTATTTCTCTGCCATGAAGATTATTGTGCATACGTCAAATGCAAACTGATTGAACAGTTCTAAAGTACTTTAATTTTTTATGGTTACTAAATAAAATAAGCACTTATTTAGACACTGACATTTTTAGGCGCCATGATTAAACTGACTTTCATGATAAATGTAGTGACCGTTTTACATAGATAAAACATCCGTCTTTCATCGTTCTCATTCTTATATGTGTGTGCGTATATGGTTTTTTTTTCTATGAAAAAACAAATATTTTAAGAAATAAATCGATAGTTCCTCAATTTTCTTTCCTATAATATAGTATTTCCAAGTGAAAGTTAAAAGGGACAAGTGGTCCAGTGGCTTTTGTTGATAAATGTGTGGAAAAGCCAGTGGTGGCGGCGTCCTTGTTGCTGAGCAAGATCCAACCTACACAAGAGAGTTGAGGTGAACATATGTTCCTAACTCTAATGAACACAAGTTTTTTAGCACCTTTTTCCTTGTGTTTTTGAGAACGTACACTAATTATAGTTTCACTAGGACACAGTATTTAATTTAATGCGGTACTAAAGATATTTCACTTCTATGTCCTATGTGTTTAAACGAGATTTTAAGTAACTCGCAAAGTAACATATTTAGATAAAAATTATAGAGCATATTATTTTCATTTCATAATTAGCTTAGCTTCGATATTTGATTTTGATAGTTCAACAACTTCATTCATACTCTATATTTTACTCGCTTAGTGTAATTTCACCACTGTATCAACCACAGATCGCTCTTATTTTAGTTTCTCTTGCAATCTAAGAGTAGAATAGTTTCTAAAACTTATACAGTTTTTACTGCCATCGTATTTTAAAATTTAAGATTAAAGAGAAGAAGTTTAAGAAGTTTTAATCAAGTTAAGTAGTAATTATTATTCTTTGTTTAAAGTGTTTTGTTGACCATAGAAATACACAAGACTAATGCAAATGTTTGAATAATTACATTGCTCGTCAATAGTTTGACACAGAAAAATTTTACAGAACAAAACTGAAGAAAAATAAATTCCGAATCACGAAATTTAAAATTAACTACGACTCTTTACGTTATGGCCCAAAACGCAAAATTTGATGACCCACTTCTTGTATCTATCTTTAGAAGTCTCTCCTGTTTCCATCTCATTAACGCTTATGAGACAAACGTTTCTAGAGAGTTTATCCTAAAAACCAAATATAAATTTGGGGTTTTATTGTCTAAAACTGCCCCTTAATTTTGATTTAAGATAAAAATCATGTACTTTTAATGTATCCATATCATGTATTAAGTAGGTGATATCTTGGGAAATGTTATAGGCCTATTTATAGCCAATAATTAAATAAAGTGGTATTTTTCCGGCCTGAACTACATTTAAATTTATTAACGAATCAAACTACTGACATTATATTTATCAATATCAATTTTATACGCATACGAGGCCACAATCGAATTTAAAAATATCTTTTGACTCCTCATAAATTCATATTACAGTATGAATTATGTATACTATTTGCATACTCTACTAAAATAAGGATTGTTGTATCATTCTACAAGCACAACGAACCCTCTCAACAGCGGTCTACTGTTTTATGAATAGTAGTCATGTACGAAGGCTCAGCTATTCACAATAGATGATTGTGTTCTCTGCCTAAATTTGGGCTGGGATCGTATGCAGAGAACGATTAGTCACCCAGGTGCGACACTCGTCACAAGGACTGAAGAAAGAAGGAACAGATCCATCATGAGAACCCAAGCTAGGTGTACTATATAGTAGGCTCAGGAAGGAAGGCTTGTGTTCTCTGCCTAATTCTGAACTGGGAATGTGTGCAGAGAACGATCAGTCACCCAGTTGCGACACTCGACACAAGGACTGAAGACAGAAGGAACAGATCCATCATGAGAACCCAAGCTAGGTGTATATAGTAGACTCAGGAATGAAGGCTTGTGTTCTCTGCCTAAATCTGAACTGGGAATGTGTGCAGAGAACGATCAGTCACCCAGTTGCGACACTCGACACAAGGACTGAAGACAGAAGGAACAGGTGAGTAGGTGCGTCATGAGAGCCCAAGCCGAGTGTATAGTAGGCTCAGAGAGGAGGCTAGTGTTCTCTGCCTAAATCTGCACTGGGAATGTATGCAGAGAACGATCAGTCACCCAGTTGCGACACTCGACACAAGGACTGAAGACAGAAGGAACAGGTGCGTCATGAGAGCCCAAGCTGGTTGTTTCACAAGCGACCTACTTCTCACATAGCACGCCATATCAAGACTCCAAAATGCCGACTGGTCGTTTCCGGGCAAAAACTTGCTTAAAAGTGAAATCAGCCGCTAAATGGAACATTATCACATCTGTGTCAACTTTGTGGATAGTTATCAATAGCAGCTGTAATGATAAAACAATCAAGGGGGTTTAACAACCATTTGCACTTGACATGTCGTTGAATCGCATTCGATTATTTTTTTAGGAATTTTGTATAATCGAAAGACCTGGATAGAATATATTTTTATAGAATTAAATAGCATTTGTTCACATAGGTAAAATGTAACCTTAACTCTCAATTGATTAATATTTAAGGGTTTCAAATATCGTTAAACTTCATTCATGGTGTAAATTACAAATGCCAATCAATTTATTCCTATTTCCTTGACTAAAGCAATCAGGGTTTGGGAAGGTGTCCTCTTCCATAATATTGAGCTATAAATTTTATGAGGTGTAATAAACAATTAAAAACATGTGCATTCCTTTCATTTTATATCTTTCATATTTCATAAATAAAAGAAAACATGAGGTACATATTTTGTAATAAACCAGCTTTATATTCAATTCTTGACGGTATGTATTTTGTAATTAATTAAATAATCATTGGTGGTATGTTGTGTAGCTAATTAACATAAATCAGTAGTTTTATATTCTTCTTTTATATTTTTTTAAATTTTTGTTGCGAGGTTGTTTCCCATACTCTTCGCCTTTTTCCGTCTTTCGATTTTGGGCAAGGTATTTTTTAATTTAATGCCCCTCTCGATCATGTTTAAAAAGATCCAATCGACCATTTTGGATTTTTGGTTCAAACATGAATTGTTTCCAAAACCAAATAGTATATTTGGATTTTAGAGAAGAGCTCCTTCAATTTTTTATCCCATTTGAGGGTAATTTTCACATTGCTGCCACTGATCTCTCAGAGCTTTTGAGGTTCAGATCTCAATCGTTGCAGATTTTTGTAGTTATTCTTTTAATCTAGAACTTAGTTCAAACTCCCGCTTTTGTCTCAAAAGTGATATGAAGACTAAACATTGGGCCAGATATATAAGTATTTTGAGTTTTAAAATACACAAAAATCAAGAATATGTGTGCATTGTGACAACTCTACATTATTGTGACAGCATTTTGATATTCTATTGACGAGTGAGATGTTTTAGTTTACTCATGTACTTTCGAAGAAGGATGATCTAAAATAATATTTCATCTTCATAAAACAACAAAAAAGTTAACACTCTTTCAATATTTCTAGTTCCTTGTGTTCAAGTCCCATGTAAATGTTCAACTTGAGTATGCTAATTTATCGGGAAGCACCTTAGAACGATATCAGTCTGTAAGGGCCTACCTTGGCTAGATACATAATTTAGTTTATCAGGGACTGTATTATTAAAAAATCTTCTTCTCTTTTTACAGATTTGGTAATAATCATTGATAAGATTGAAATAAATCTTGTATTTTACTGGTGAAGACAGGCAGAAGACAAGTCGAAACTGTGGTGGAAAACAATCAAATAGAAATCTGCCTAAGTCACGACAAGCCCGGCGGTGCTGCTACTGGAAGACTTAACCTAGTCGTCACGACGACGGGGTTTACCGTTAACACATTGCGCATGAGTGGGTCCCTCGACTCATCTAAGAAAAATACTTTTTCATTAGTTTCTAAACATGATAATTCTCTAATGTGTATTAAATACCCCGCTCTTATATGTGGTTTTCAAAAAATAGTAGTGTTTTAATAGTCTGTTGGCTGAAAAATAAAATTTAAATTCACAACATTATTAAAAACAATACTATTGGGTCATTACAATGGAAGTGCAGTAATAAATATTTAGTTTTTCTATTAGAACAGTTAATTAATGATAAATTAATCGAAATGAAACAAAACAACGATATTTTCAATGCTTCTAAGAACTGTCCTTTATTATTGATACTAATTTCCTAAATGTTTAAATTTGTACGGTAATTTTTCGTAATACATACTCATTGAGGGATTGCTTATAAATTCCCATCCCTCACAGATCACATTCCAAAAATATTATTACCAACTAATCTAAAATTACATTTGTGCCTTTTGACGGAGGTTAAGATTTACCAATTCTATAAGGGAGTATATCTTTAAACAATCCAGTCTGTGGTTAGAGCATTAGCATCAGTTTGTTCCGACGTAGACGAGCTTCACCTCAGTTTAACATTCCCTTTTTGGTTGCACGTTTTATTCGTGATAAATTGAATTCTAAGGAAGAGTTTGTTCTACGACTAAAAGTTCTCACACACTAAAAGACAGGACTGTTCACCTTCTCAAGGCCAAGAACGCTCAAGTTTGAACGAAGGCCTTCAAAACACATCGTAGACGAAGTTCGTTTACCTCAGGTCATCTGCAAGTTCAAGGAATGTGCGTGATTTGCACAGTTTAACATAAATGTAATGTAAATGTACACAAAACTCATATTCAAGTACACAAATTATGCAGTATGCACACGCCTTTAACTTGTAGATTAGAGGTTTAATGTACCAAAAGATTATACAATACATAATCTTTTTGTACAATCTGTAGTTGTTGTTTGAAAGTTATTTATTAGCATTGGATTGTTCATGATAATTTGGAGATTTCTAATGCTTTGAGTGTTTAGGAAAGTGTTTGTCTCCTAAACACGCAAAGCATTGGAAATCTCCAAATATTATTTTCATATCATTACTATTGTTGTGAGTTGGTTATACAATACAACTTAAGGATTGTACTGTTTTTTTAACTGTGCTATAAGGAGAAAACATACTATTAACGTGACGTTACATGAATCTATAAATACTATTTACAAACCATATCCTTGCAATATAAGCCTTCCGTATATTTTATCTCTGTATCATGTCTTTGGAAACATTTGAAACTATAGAATTTAAATGTTACATATATTATAATGATCGATTTAAATAAACTATACCTATAATCTTAAGACCAAAGGTATTAACAAAGGATTCCCTTTAGATGGTGATGTAAACGTGCTTAAGTGAAATCGATTAACAGAACACATTTGATATTTTTTTATTTATATAGTTGTTTCTAAAATCTTTTGTAGGATATGAAAATATCATATAAAATGTGGACATTTTCCGTTAATTCACTACTCTTTTTTTCTTTCCGTTAATTTATTACCGCTTGATAATTATTAGGTTGCTCTAAAAACTGTTCTCCAATAATTTTACGTCCACTGTGGCGTTCCTTTGACATCTACTAGAAATCCGATATCACTGGCCTTATCTTATCGCTTTCCAAAAACGTAAACACGGAGAGCGCATTTGGCGGTAATTCAATCATTGGATTTACCAGTTTGTGATACACTTAAAAAACCACCTAACCTGACCAGACCGGACCTTACCTAACCTAAACGTAATTGCGATAAAAAAGCAGTGGCAGTGAAGTAACGGAAAAGTAGTGGTGATGAATTAACGGAAAAGGTCTTAAAATATTAATGATACTCTATTTCATTTGTATAAAATGCCGATTAGTGAATCGTTTACTCATCTACTGATAGTTGGTTCATTTAAACTAGCTAAATACAATTTTGCCATGTTGGATTTAACTTTTTAAGTGTTTCTAGCACCAGTATTGCCTTATTTTTATGCTTATTTACAAAGTGTAACAGCCTATTAAAACCAATATTTGTTTTTATAATTTACTAAAATTAAGATAAAACAAATTATATGTGTGCGCGCTATCTAATACCTTTGTTATTCAATATTAAATTGTAAAGATGGTAATAAAATCTACAATTATTTGTAAACTACATGAAACATGTCAAATAAATGGAACAACTTTTTGACGGAATACATAAGAAAGTATCTATTATTCGTTTAGTTACACAATGACGTCACAAACAAATATAAGGAACATGTATAGATTATGTAATTTTTTCTAGACAACGAAGCATAGATTTTATATTACTTGTGCGATGTATACAAATATAAATTTGTATTCAATATGTATATTTTCATATGATTGGTGTTATAAATAAGTTTACTCGGTAAATGATTAATATTTCTATGTTTGAGGATCAGTACTATACTTCAGTCTTTTTAAGATGAAGTTAGACATAAAGAACCGAATAAAGGGAGCGATTGGAACACTAAATGCTGTAAGAACCTTTTTTCATAAAAATGAATAGCCGATCTTCTTTTTAACCTTATCTTCCCATTCCCCATAGACCATTGATCTGTACGGGGAATTTATTTGACCCTATACTATAGGCAACAATATACTAACTTTATATTAATTTAAAGTACGAAATAAAGCATGGTCCATTTGATCCTTCAATGTATGCTAGCTTTTGTTCGACCTTAATTGTGTCTCTCTATGTAATATTAAAGAGGTTTCCTTGTTGGTTGTCAAGTGGTTAACCCAACCCAAGGCTCAGGTCTTTTTTTTTTTTTTTTATGTCAGGCATTATGTTAAGTTATATACTCTGTAAAATAGGCACCTCTTATACATTTATCAGACCTATAACACTTTTAAATTTGATGATTTTTTAATCCCATTTAACCAGATAACATAAATCTAAACACCCTCTATTGTCTGGGTGATATTTTTTTCGTTTTAGAAGTGAAAGTTAAGTATATTAGTAAACCATTTCCTCACTATGCCAAACTGTAATATTGGCAAACTTTTTTCTTAAATACCATGGTACGCCAATATCCCCCCGACATCGTGGGGCATATTGGATACGGTTGGCCGATAATAGCCAACGACCACCACGTCCCGCTACAGTCGAATGCTCCCGGTGGTTTCTCGGCGAGTGGTTGGTGTCCTGTGCTGCTCCAGCGAGCCTGGACCACCAGCTGCAGGCTCAATTCGAACTTTAAGGGAAGACAATAGAACAGGTCTGAGACTTATTGCAGTCTCACTTGAATACGTAGTATGGCAAATTAAGAATCTTTTAGTTAAAATACTTTGATAAAATTCGGCATTTGTGGTTTGACGTCTAAAAACCAAAGATGGAGACTTGTTCGGGTAGTATCTGTTGGATTGGGCCTTTACCATTTTACGTTTATAGGTGGGGGGGAGGCACACTCTATTCTTTGCGTAAACCCAACTCATTCAAGTATTTACGGTCCACTTAATTAACCACAGAACGAACACAATATGTAATACAAGTTGGTCAAAATCCTTTAGCTGCCCCCCAAAATCAAACTATATTCTATAGCAATAATTATCACATTAACTTAGGTGTTCAGGTATTTGGAAGGACAGAAAGGCTTTTATCAGTATCAGCAGTGCGTTTATATGCCATACCTAGCTGCTTTATCTACTTCATGCATGCTGATTTGTGCTCAAGTGCATGTTAGGTTAGGTTGGATAGGTTATGTTAGATATTTTTTAGTTTCCACTAACATATTTCCATGGAGTTCGGGGGGCAGCTGTAGGATTTTGACCAAAGTGATGGTCAAAATCCATACATTTTTGTATATATCAGTTTATTCTGTATTTTAATAATTCAATAATTATATGTATAATTAATTTGAGTTGATAATTAACTTCTGTAGTTATTATTTAGGAATTAAACACTTACTATATACCGTAGTTATTAAACTCATCTTTCCAAAAACATTAGTTCAATCAACGAATCTCAACGCTTTATTATCACCAATCCTTATAAGCCTGTTTACCTAAAACCAACTTTGTCTAAATATCAAAATTATGACATTTTACCGAAAATATACCTCAACGACAAATACTTATGTGATCTGCATTAGTGTTGGCGTAACTATTGCAAACAAGTTTACTTTCCAATTGCATTACATAAATATTAAGTCTAATGTAACAGCTTTTACTATTATAGGTTAGGAGAAAGTAAATCAATAATGGTATCAATTTATCACTGTATTTTGAAAACTTCTGTTTGTTTTTCTTTTTTTGACGTTACTTGATGTTATAGGATTTTATTCTATGCTACTCATCTTAGTTAAACACATTTTTAGAGGATCTATTGGTTTAAGAGTTTAATTTATAATAAAAATATAATATTACGATTATTAGGCCTGATCAATTTTGATATTTTTAAGGCAGCATTTAAAATATACGGTACTGATTTTAGAAAAAGACATACACATTATTTTTAAATCCTATTTTTAACGTGAAATTGGTATTTTAAATATAATATCTATTCTAACAACTTCTTTACCTTAAATATACGTTATGGCGTATTCTATGTTTCCTTTTCAATAGCTTTAAACGTTTTAAAACTATTTAAATTAAAATTTTACAAGAAATACTCATAATAAAAATACTCATTTTGTAAAAATATTGATTGAATGCGATATAAATATGAAACAATTACGCTAAATTACTGTAGAACTTTTACTTTTCACTTAATATTCCTTACAACATATTTTATTGTGTTCATTCGAAAGTAAAACCTTTATCAACTATAACTAGATAATTAATTATAGGTTTATTTCACTGCTTTTTTCAAAATATTATATTCCTTTTCGTGTTATTTCAAAATACGCTTAAAGATATGTGTATCCTTAAATACATCACTAATATTAATGTATGTTTATAAATGGGTTGCCCGCCCAGTGACTATTTTCTTTGTCGTAAAATCAGGCGTACTGGCGGACAGACTGTCTGCAGCAACTGAGAGACTTCAACGTCTGGGTGAGCTGAATGCGGCAATACGTGCTGAATAGAATGTCTTGTCTGTTAATCTGTTGATTAAGTGGTCGATAAGCCGCGGTCAACTAAGTGAATCGTAAACCAGTGACGTCCATTTCTAGGTCACGATTGCTCTAATTAAGGACGTACTTGTGGCCTTTCCAGTGAAGGTGAGCCGGCGAGCTGGAACGCAATGTCCCCATTGTATCTCACAGTCACGGCGACAGAATAGAATTAACTATGGTGGAAAGAATCAAGGTTAACGAAAGTGGACGGAGAGTGAAAAACCTGTAAGGAGTGTTTTGGCAATTAAAATTTATTTGACAAACCTAAATACAGCTTCAATAAGTCAGGTTGAACTGTAGTGCCTAAAACACCCATGTTAAATTACAATAATTCAGGTACAGTAGTATCATATTTTTAATAATAATTCCATGAAGTTAGAGTTGAAACTTTACAGACATATATTTCTTTTAAATGTTTTGTGATAAATAAATTTTAAAAAGTTTAAACAATTTTTTATGAGTAAAATATTTTGTATGCATATTTATTCTGTGAAATATTACATATAATAAGGTAAATTATAGCAGTTTTTCTATATCATAACTACATAAAACATTTTAAGCTGATATCTAACATATATATTTTTTAATTGTATGTACCAAAGACTAAAAACACACAAAAGTTGCAAAATCAGAAAAAATTTAATTCAAGTCCCGTCAATTATGGCATCTATTCCAGGTTTATATCGTGTGTTATCTATTTATATTCATCCTCCTTCTTCCTCTTTTTACCTCTTCTGAGTAATCTGGCTTTCTAACAGATACATGTATAGGCTATTTCAGCTTGTCTCACATGTCCCTTGTCGAGAAATTTTAGACACACAACACGGTGTTACCTGCTGATCCACACAACCTCTGCAAAACTTACCTTTACGTTGCATTAGTCAACAATGTAGAATCACCGTATCTCCAAGCAGAACATATCTCTAAGAGAGTGAGTAATTGTGTGAATGATTATGGAAGTCACCGTACTTTTGCATAGATTTATCGTGGTTAAATGAGCGCTTCACAAAAAAAATCTTTCACTTTATCTTATAAATGTGTATTAAACGGACTTTCGACATATCTGAGGCTGAGGAAATATTCAACAATTACATTATATATTTTGGTAAGTTCTAGAGAACTCATGATCAATTGAACACTTCACTTTTAGGAAGACGAAAAAACGAATTGTTACCATTTTTGAAAGCTTCCCAGACAGTGCGAAATTTGTTTTTTTTTTCTTTTTTATCTTACATTGTACACTGATCCACAAATCGAAAAAAAATCTAAGAGTATTATATCCTCTGGAGCAGTGATTTCCAACTTTTAAGTACTTGAGTACCACCTGAGGCATTTTCCGTGACTTGGCGTACCACCAGTTGTATTTACGAACTCGCTTCGCTCGTTGGAGGCTTTCAAACCCCCATTTAAGGCTGCGCTAAACTAAGTTAATAAACTTAAATTAATTTTGCAAATAAATTTGATAGCATTTAAATTGTGGCCACTTTATACACGATAATTCTAGTTTATTAATTTGTATTCTGTTCGGCTGGAGCAGTTTTACCAGTTACAGCATTTCATTTTTCCCCTTAAAAGAACAACATTCCCACTTTGACAGAACATTTCCCTTTATTTTTTTCGTGGTTTGAAAAATCAGTATTCAACCAGAAATGCTCTCGCATACCACCAACGGTACGAGTACCACCGGTTGGAAAACACTCTTCTGGAGTTATTCGCTAATTCACTCTTCAAGATAATTGAAACTATCGTTGTATTTATTTGAAAATATTGACCTCCTTCTGATAAATGCTGTAATTCACGACTAACTGTTGGCAACCATGGAATATCACGTGACACTGCCGTCCACGACAGTACAATCGAGGAGGCAGTTTGGGCTTGTCTTTCGATGAGTACTACTTGACTACCTGTTCCCCCAAGTGAATGTCTGAGGTGTGATACTTGCTCCAATCACGTGACGTGACACAAAGACCGCATTGTTATGGTCGCTGATCAACGACCACCGACCACTAACTCGGCGTTAAACTGGTTGCAGAGAAAGTTGCAGTCGCCGCGCACCACTGCTCTGCAGCTTTCTGATCCTATCCGGCCCGCTATCTCCAGCGGCACCGACCAACTTACGTAACCTAACGTTTATGACTTCCTCGTGTCACACAGACGAAAGTGTAACACACATTGCCGAAACTGCCTCCCCGCTTGTACTCTCGTGGACGGCAGTGTCACGTGTTAATTCTCCGTTGCCAACCGTTAGTCATGAATTACAACATACTGGTTGAAATAGTCAGGAGACAATATGAATATCAAAGGTGCTGAGTCACACCTTTTGTGTATTATGTATTATTAAATTATTTATTATAAAATAAATGAATAGATCAAGATAGACATATTCATTTTCCATCATTATTTTGTAATGCTGAAATTTGAAATGTATACTTTTATAAATCCGTACTGTCTTATATTTTGGAATATTTACAGTAAACATTCAATAGTTCTGCAATAATAATGAAATTTTTGATGGAAATGATATTTTGGTAAAATGTGTCAGATGATAAAAAACCCTTTACTGTTATTTAAAAAGGCAGGATAACATGTGAACAAGTGAAGGCATTTGTAAATACACTCTAAAATAGTTTTCCAAGATTGTTTAAAGCAGAATATTGTTAATTATTTAAAAATATAGTTTTTAAATATAAATGTAGAGATTAAATTACATACTCATTTATAGTTAATCCAAACAAGCAATTACAAATGTACTAAAATTATATGTATATCAAAGGAAATAGTTTTACTGATTTTTCATAAATTCTGCAAAACACATAAATAAATGTAAAGTTAATCGAAAAACTTTAAATGTAGCATAATGATAAACATATTAGGAAAGAAGCTTTAAGGTCCTCAAAATATAATCTCTACACAACATTTAAATTGGGAGTAGTTGTGAACTACATATTTCCAAACACATAACAATAACAATCACAACAATCAAAAAATTAATTAAAAAAATAAAGCACTATGATACATTTTTTAACAAATATTATGTGAAAATATAAATATGAAAATATATTTAACTCTTTATACGTGGGAGAAAATTAAATATCAGAAGGGTGGTTTTTTCAAAGGGATGAGGGATGAATTGTCAACTATCGTTTGTGAAGGAGATCCACTCTCCCTGTACTATTGGTGGAGGCAGAAAAATGTGAGTAGCAGATTGTGAATTATGTACATGCTACAATATTACATGAATCAATACATGAATATGAAAGGTAATTTTGCCAATTTTACGTTTTATTTTTTTCACGTTTCAAATATTTGCTTTAATTTTATGTAACTGTTGGGATTGTTATAAGTTTACTGTTTAGTTCAATTACTATCAACAATGTTTTGATTTGTGTGGTTCGTGAAAAAAATTTAGTCGTAAAATTTACAGCGGGGAAAATACGCATTGCATTATAAAACACTGTTTATACTGTCTTTTATTGGCAATAATACTATAAATAAACTTTTATTCGCTAAGTAACACTTTCACAATTAATTAATTGTATTAAATTACCACGAAATGTTTTTATTTGCCAAATAAGAAAACTTAGTTATAATTAATAAATATTACGTTAGCAAGGGAAAATTGTCATTAGACCGTATCAAAATATTTACGCAATTGTTTTAATTAAAATTCAGTGCAAAATATAACTGCGAAAAATATGTGGTTTTGGTATCTGAACTTCATTAAATGATTAAAACAATTATGTGTCTACAAAATGAAATCAAACTGAGAAAAAAAACACACACACAATTGAATATCATACAAAGTAGTATACATGTGTTTGTGAAAATTACTTGCTGCCTGAATGTTATAGGGAAAATTACTGGTTTCCGCAAAATAATTCCATTTTTGGAGCTTGGAAAAATTGACGATTTAAAAAAATACCTATTATTATGAGGATTCAAATCATGAAAAGTCTCTACCATCGTAGTCTGTAAAACCATTAAAAAAATTAGATTGTCTTCATAAATTACACTTATTTTATATACACTTAGTGTCATTGAATACAGAGAACGATAACTGTTCCTTAAAGACTGGTGTTAAGAGTTCGGCAACAGATAAACCTGACAAACAGAATCATTGAGGTTACGATGACAATGTCCGTATCAATTCTCACGTCCTAGAGTTATCCAGGTCCATCTGAGAGAAACCTATTTCCCTGATCGACACTGGAGAGAGAGCACTCACAATCTCGGCTTGTACTTCCTCCATGATCCATACCTCTGTTATATTATACTCAGATTATCGACTCACATAAACAAAAATCAAATCAAATATCCTTTATTTTAACAGTACATTACTGCATAATTGCGTCAATACAATGGTAACAAATTTCAATACTAAAATTAAAATTACTAAAAATATACCCTAATATTGTTATTAAAGGAACTAAACATTATGAATCTGACTGGCACGTTAGGAATTCTCAATACTATATAAGTAATACGACAACAAATACCTCTTGACCCTATTAGAAAATATATTCCCTTCACGGTCTGTTTTGAGTGAGGCTGGCAAAGCGTTAAATAGTTTGATCCCATTAATAATATATGTTTTCGAAGAAGTGTTCATACCTTATTTGATATCATATTTATGTTCTAGTTCCTTTGTTTAAAAAAGGTGAAAATTAGTATGCACAAGTAGGAGGACACTGCGGATGTAAATAAACACAATTTCTGAAAGTCTAAAAGATTATATTTGGATTTATTACTTTAGCCTTTTTTTTTTTTTTTTTTTTTTTTTTATTTCAGATTCTGTTGTGCTAAAGACATATATTTATGATCGTGATGTTATAGTTTTTATTTGTACATCGTACACCATACATCGTGTGTGGTGCAACAGTATTGGCCAAGAAAGATCAAAGTAACTGATTACTTCATCTTCAATATTTGTTCCTACCCACCATTCATAAAGATAAGACTACTTTCACCAATACTAATACGATTAAAATTCAGTTTTTAAGGTTATTTTCAATACATGACCACCCTTTGAGTCCCTATTGTATCTTTTTAATTGAAAAATTAAAATTCAAAGCCCTAGTGTGGAACTAGCCAATTATACCCTAGTTAACACAGTTAAAGTTAATGTTAAAACACTGTAATTAATTAATTAAACTGTACCTCTGGGTCGTGAAAGACAGCTTACCTCCGGGCAAGCTTGCCGGTGTGTACAAGGCGAAGCGCTGGTCAGACGAAATTACAGCCGTTTTCATTAAACTTGACACTAGTGAGAGCCTTGACCCCCGACTCATGGTCGGCCGACAGTGCGAGACTAATGCCCATCCATACCTTCTCCAGGAGGTGGCTGGACACGGGTGTTAACTGAAAACAGACATTGGTAGTTGGCCAAAGCCCACATTAATAAGCTGAAGTTGCCCACATTAAAAGAATCATAATAAATGTTTTTAAATATTAGCTGAAAACCAACTAATAATTTATCATTTGGCTATTAATTAATAACTATTTCTAAGAAGCTGTCGACCTTAGTTTGCGACAATGACTACATTCACTCATAAACACTTATCACACTTATTCTAAATCCACATTCAGTTTTTTTAATTAATTGCTCGGAACACACCATAAAATAGAAATACTATTTAAACTGTCTTCTTAGGTTGTTTTTAGAACATAGTACTCATTACGTGAAGATTGAGTATAGAAGTTTTCTATACTTTTTTAATAGTACTCGAATACTAGATAGTTTGAACACTCGTGCTTTAATATGGGATAGAAATATGAACTTAATTAAAAAGAAATTAGATTTACGTAACAATACTTGATTTAAATGTACAGATAAAAAGAAACTCTCTTTTAAAGAAATAATCTTATAATAAATAAATAATTTTAAAACACAGTAAACAAACCAAAATAAATTAACTGTTCCGCGTTGATATTTACAAATGTGCAACTGCTTATTCAGATGCGATATGTATGTGATATTGAGGTCCAGCTTAAAATACGTAAGACAGCAGGGCCAAACTGTGTTTACTAAGGAAGCCATGCGGTTGCAGTCTTAGGCTGAATTCCAAAGATTAAAACAGCCTAATAGCTTTTCACACCAATATATTATTATGATGCAACTTTTCATAAAAAACCTGTAATCTCGTCTTTTCTCAAGCAAGCGCCACAGACAGTCAAGCAGTCAGGTAAACAGAAATTAAGATAAGGCCCGTTTTGAATTTTATGGTTTAAGAATAGTGTGTTTATTCAAAGTTAATAATAATAATATACAGGGTTGGGCAAAAGTCTGGAATATATTTATTAATTTCAAAACTATTAAAAGAAATGTAATGAAACTTTGCAGTTATGTACATGTCCCTATACGAAAGATTTAGATATATTTTACTTTTTTTTTGCATATCTAGGGGATGGGCCATTAAGGAAATCTTAGACATTTTAAATTTAAGCCTACCTCGAGTTTTACCGTATTTTAAAGGTCTTTGTTTTTAAAACACAAGAGTGCAAACTTTAGGTCAAAAGTATGATCCCATCAGAAAATATAACCTCTCAAAGAATTTAATGTCATATAACTAACACTGCTTAAGACAAAGGTTAGATAGTTATCATGTATTGCTGCGTAGAGCTGTAATTTATCTAACTGCATATGAGAAATTAAAATTCACAAAAAATAAGTAACAAATTATCATAATAATATTCTTAAACTATTTTAGGTAAACCTACTATCAAAAGTGTTTTAATATATATTTTTGACATGGAATTTTTTCAAACATATTATTTCTATGAAACTATGTTTGATAGTTTACTCTATTTACAGAGCAATTTACAGACATGAATTTTATTCTTATCCTGATAATATTAGCATACACAAACTGTGAATATAAATGCTGTGGAATATATTGGACGAAATGAAGGATATTTATACAGTACGTTAACTCTCGTCGGATTTTTTAAAATGAACAAAAACCATTCTACTTTAGAAATAAGGGACATTTCTATTCTACTTTCTGAAATTAAATACTGTCTGCCCAATATAGAGTTAAATACTTAACAATTTATAAAGAATAAAATGTCGAACCAAGTTATTGTTAAAATAATTAAGAAGAACATTCATATTAAAGAATATTAACCTAGTGTAAGCTGGACCATAAAGGAAAAGGTGTACAGCTATAAACGGAACATCCTCCAGCAAACGGGTGATTAAGTTAAAAGGAAATCCTCTGATGAATAGCGTGAGGTAATCAAGATGACCTCGAATGTCATGCCAGTAAGAACTGTACCAGGCAGGTCGCAGGACGGTAACCACTGCCGACGTCGTCGTAGTAAGAACTGTACCAGGCAGGTCCCAGGACGGTAACCATTGTCGACGTCGTCGTAGTAAGAACTGTACCAGGCAGGTCCCAGGACGGTAACCATTGCCGATGTCGTCGTAGTGAGAACTGTACCAGGCAGGTCGCAGGACGGTAACCACTGCCGACGTCGTCGTAGTGAGAACTGTACCAGGTAGGTCGCAGGACGGTAACCATCTATGACGTCGTCGTAGTAGTGAGAACTGTAATAGGCAGGTCCCAGAACGGTAACCATATATGACATCGTCGTAGTAGTGAGAACTGTAATAGGCAGGTCCCAGAACGGGATCCATTGCCGACGTCGTCTTAGTGAGAACTGTACCAGGCAGGTCGCAGGACGGTAACCACTGCCGACGTCGTCGTAGTGAGAACTGTACCAGGCAGGTCCCAGAACGGTAACCATTGCCGACGTCGTCGTAGTGAGAACTGTAATAGGCAGGTCCCAGGAAGGTAACCATTGCCGACGTCATCGTAGTGAGAACTGTAACAGGCAGATCCCAGGACGGTAACCATTGCCGACGTCGTCGTAGTGAGAACTGTAACAGGCAGGTCGCAGGACGGTAACCATTGCTGACGTCGTCGTAGTAAGAACTGTAACAGGCAGGTCCCAGGACGTTAATCACTGCTGACGTTGTCACAGTGAGTATGATAGTATCAATGACTACAAATACACTAAGACGAAAAGTAGCCATGTTAAAATTTCAGACCAGTCGTCCAGGTAGAAACTCGACTTTACACAAACGGCCACTAGGAGGCACGAGCGCTCGCCCGCCTGCTCCCTGTCTTTCGGAGCAGCGCTCGTAGCGGCTGTTTGCGTAAGCTTCCCTCCCGCTTGTCTGAAAAATTCCCATAAGAACTTTTCGTCTTAGTGTATTTGTAGTCATTGATAGTATTGCACATTTGCCTCGATCTTCCCCATTTGTAGAATATTAAAAAAAAATTATAATAATAATAAAAACGTAAGATATCACAGAAATATATTCACGATACTTTAGTTACTTTGAAGTTTAAAATTCAATTTATTTCAAGAAGTTGATGTGATAGTCAATAACGGTAGAACAAGACGAATATATACCATAGCCATTAAAGATGTTATAAAAACAGTAATAGTATATCCTACTAACCTCAGTGGAAGCAAGGGGGAATAGTATGCCTATCTCACTACTATGGAGTATAAGTTGGGACAACATCAATAAACATTGTCTGAAGTTTTGTGCTAGAGAAGTACGAGTAGGTTACTCGAAATACAGTAGTTAGTAAATTTCTGAACACAAATTAAACTTTGACCAAAATTATATTTGGAATTTCTGAACAACAATTTTAAAAGATTCAATAAAAATATTGAGGCATCACTTGAATTTAAACAAGTAGAATCAATTAAAATGTACTTCATTTACAAATGAAATAGGCCTAGTATTGAAATTTTAATTTCAGTCTAAAAAAATATATTTAGTATTATGTGTTTATTTGCTAACTCTAATAAGGGGTAGCGAATTATTATATATAAACAAAAGTAAATATATTTATAAATATTGTGAGAAATCGTTATATTTCAATACCAGATAACATATTTTTTATGAATCAATAATGAATTATTTTATATTTGTTATCTATATAAGGAAAACATTGTTTAATACAACACTATTGAAAATACCCCTTCAACCGATTAAGATCATAAGTTTTAATTTTTTTAGGTTGATAGTGAACTGATTGTGGTGGTTATTTATATAAGTAAAAATGATTATGTTATTTTTATTTAAGTATTATACACTATGATTATTACATTGAATATTATTTAAATTACAATGTACGCGTCACAAATAGTTAAAGTGGAAAACTCAAGTTATGCATTGCCACTTGGACATGCCTGGTTGAACATACTCTCCCACAGTCAGACATACACTCAGGGACCACTTGGACACGCCTGGTTGAAAATACTCTCCCACAGTCAGACATTCACTCAGGGACCACATGGACACGCCTGGTTGAACATACTCTCCCACAGTCAGACCACTCAGGGACAGACATAATTCCATTTGAACTTCAGTCTCGATCATTCTTCTATTAAGTCTCTATTTAATTTCCCAGATATTTTTCAAGGACTCTTCAACCGAGTAAATCGCATTCAGGACTAAAAAGCGTTTTAATTGATCTTTAGTTGATTTTTAAATTTTTTTATACATTCAGGACGCTGTTGATTAATTTGATACCAACGTGTGATGGAACCTGCTCAAACGCGATTCTATGTGTTTGAATTCGGAAGATGTCCCTGCTTGTTGTCCCGTACTGGTGGACGTCATTGCCCTGCACCGAAGTGCACTTGGAATAACAGTAACGAACCACCTCGTGGATTAAAGGTAGAGCAATGACAGTAATCTCAGCTCCCTGAATTTATCACGGCTTATTTTTAGGAATTAGATCTCAGACATTTTTGTCAAGCACACGTTTTACAGATCAACAATTTTATAGTACATTTTTTCATAAATAAGTATAATAATAATAATAAATCCTTAATTATATAGACAATTGTATATACAATGTATCGGAAAAGTCAAATATAATCAGTTAAAATAAAATTAACCTAAGGCCCTATGTAAGCTATTCATTCATTCATTCACGAATATGGCACCAGAGGCAGGGACAACTATAGGACTGGGAAGCACAGAACAGTTACTTACGAGCATTTGCCCTCAGAGGCAGGTGTCCATCTTTAGAATAAGCTACCAAATTGTATAAAAATCGCCAGAACGCTGAATGCGTTTAAAACTCAATTAAAAGGCTTTCTAGCCTACCATGCTTTTTATAGTGTGGGTGACGTTTTGGCGGATAACTTGGAGACCACACAGTGGGTAGGCTGACAACGGAACTGGAGTTGGAAAAATTGGATGTATGAATAAGCAGAAATGTTGTATGTTTGAGAGATTTTTTGTAGCGTGGGTGAAACTAAATTTTTTAACTAGACATAAAATATCTTTTAAAATAAAATTGACTTTTGCAATACATGTTAAATGTCCACTGAAATAAAACTGATTTGATTTGATTCATTACAACAATTACATACGAGTACAAACATACATACAAGTGGGGCATTCACACAAAACAATCTATAGTGTTTGTAACACCCACAAATTCAACGGTATGAGTCTAGCCAATTAAGTTGATCTCCTAGTCGTGTGCTGTAAAAAGCATGGGCCAACAGTATGCCCCTCAAGCGAGTCCTAAATATTTTTGAATTTGGAGCAATTTTCATTTCTTTAGGCAAGCTGTTAATTAGTTTGACACCTACCTGCGAGGGCAGGTGTTGGTTGATAGACTACCGTTCTGTGTTGCTCAGTACGGTAGCCATATCTGCCTCTTATTATAATGATGTATGTCACTGCCCCTTATCAGGTTACATTTGGACTTACAATATAGAATGTTTTCTAGAATATACAAGCAAGGCAGATTCAACAGATTGAGTTGTTTAAAAATTGATTTGCACGACTCTCTGCTCATTAAATTTTTAATAATTCGGACTGCCTTCTTTTGGAGTCTGGACACCCTCAAGAATTCACTATTAGCACTACTTCCCTAAATCAGCGGTACATAGGAAAGGTGGAGGTAAATGAGACCATAATATGCCGTCATCAGTACCTGAAGAGGGCATTATTTAGAGAGAGTCCTCAGTACATAAATGCCTGATGATAATTTAGAGCAAATACTATTTGTATGGTCATTCCATGTCAAACCTCTGTCGAGGTATATTCCAATGAATTTAGTGAACTGTACTTCTTCTAGCACAGAATCCACCAGTAACACTGAGGGGCTACTTCCAAAATCAGCGGGTCTCAAACAAAAGTTGATGACCTGTGATTATGTTTTAAGGTTCAGCACATCAAAATGCTGAGCACAACTGTTTAAATCTACGTAAACTTTTAATTCTAGATTTTCTTTACAGTTTTCACTAAAGTAAAGAGAGGTATTGGCAATATTGGACGAGTTGACCATGCTGCAGCGATGAACCATTGACATAGATCAAGAATAAAAGTGGGCTGAGTATTGATCCCTGGGTGACGCCAAAACGCAACTGTTTTGACGTGGACAGTTTATTTGAAATTTGAACTTGCTGTGATCGATGGTTCAAAAATGAATTCAACCAAAGGTGTGAAACACCTCTGATACCATACGTCTCAAGTTTTTGAAGCAGTATACTGCTGTCAACGCAGTCGAAATCCTCATAAAGGTCCAGGAATACACCTAGGGTGTGCCTGCGACCTTCAAGACTCCTGACAATGTTGTCGACAAGGCTCGTAGTAAAACTCTTCGGCGGTCTCGTTGAATACAGATAATATCAAACTTCACGGATTTTGTCTACCCTCTCCATCACTCTCGTCACATTTGTAATGACATTTGCCGTGCGGTAATGCAGGTCCCGTTCTCGGGGTGGCGTGTGCCGGAGATGCTCCGTGACTGACGATTGTCTCTATTGTGGCACTTTTTGCGTCCATCAATCTCATCTCGTTTCTCCACGCTGTGATGGTCATACGTGCCCTTTCAAAGTGACAGGTGAAACCAGTATTTCAATTTATAAGACTCCATTCAACCGTCGCAACTACCATATTATACAATACAGTCCAACCATTAAGATCATTTGGTTCTTCAAAATGTACCAAAATGTGG
Organism: Stictocephala bisonia; assembly: GCA_035578905.1. Classification (NCBI taxonomy): domain Eukaryota; kingdom Metazoa; phylum Arthropoda; class Insecta; order Hemiptera; family Membracidae; genus Stictocephala; species Stictocephala bisonia. The sequence continues at coordinate 1,039,414 of JAQJVL010000284.1, forward strand.
GTTAATGAAGTTGTAAAAAGAAGTTAGGACAAAAGTAACAACTTTTTTAATATCACTATCGTATTTTTTTCTTTTTAGTACAAAATGGAAAAAATGGAAAAATTTACATATAAAATTTACTAGTAACAAGGTACTTTTGTCTTAATTTTCATTTAAATGATTTACCGTCGTAGCTTAATCCAGGTTTCGTAACCATTCAACACCTAAATCTCCTATTTAAAGAGGCCAGCTAATCCTCCCTGAAAAGAGCTGGCTGCATCCTCCCGGTAATGCCAATGCACCTAAAGGAGTTATTAGAACATGCAATGCAGTCCTCCCTGAATAATTGCAAACTATGTGTCAACTTCACAATCACAAGACTGATCGTTTTTCCAGTGTTGTATCTTCCCACAATAATTGAAAGTTACTGAACAATGAGTACACTCCTTACGAGAAAGGTTCATTCCACATTTGAGAGTCATTTGATATTTTAGACTAAAGATTGATGAATATAGTAGCTCGGTGATACTAGTTTTGATTGTTTTATTTATTTTGTTCTTTGAAGCTTACTGTAATGACTCCAGACAAATTCCAATTTTTTTTTAGTTAAATTGTTCTTTTTTATATCCATTACACAGTTTATAGTTATATGTATCGAGGAGAAGATGGGAGCATTTGTGTCGTGGACTATTATGTTTTGGAATCCTCTTGAACTCTCCCCTTTCTAAGTTCAGAATCGTGAATCATGTATTCACTTCAGGCATACAACAATCGATAATGATAAAACAAAAACAAAAAAAAAAAGAAAAAACACTAGAAGAAACATTAAACAGGAAATTAGAGATCACCCTTTTAACCCCCTTTAAAATAATATAAAATAAATAATAATAATATAAATAAAAATGCTTCTTTTTAATAGGAAACAATGTGGGTAATTTTAAAGATGTGTACGTATTTAAAAAAAAGACATTAACAGATAAATGCTGAAGTAAGGTAACAGAGTTAACTCTAGGTTGACGTTCACATAACTATAAGAACAGAGCACAGAAAGGTCAAGAGACAATGGGCAGAGGTCATCCAGGGTAGAGTAGGTCATCATTCTACCTTGCTCTAATCACTTTTGTTATTACAGGGATGCCTTGTGGTTCATAAACTATCATTCAAAACTGCGTCATTAGTCTCTGCTTGGCGACTTTAACCTTTCAACCCATTCTAAAATTCTATGTTTGTCAATCTCAGATCATCATATGTTTGTATGCTAATTCAGGAGTTTGTAATTGAACTTTACGTCTTGTAAGGAGGACTTTACACTTCAAGATTGACAAATAAAGTATTTTAATTATTATTTATACGAATTCAAATAGACTATCAAGTGCATTTTCAAATTCACCGCAATTAACTGCAAATTTTAAATCATCACAATACATCTTGTTTTCTCACATGACCACTATTGAGACTTTTAAAAATTTACCATATTTTTCAAGATGTCCACCGTCTAAGACACATCACCAAGTTGGTAAGCAATAAACAATAAGCACTTTATTTCCACATATCATTTGAACATATAAATGTATAAACAAATATCATGAATCGTCAACTTTATGCCGTTGGTCACCTTCTGATATTCGTCACAAATCACCAAGATGGCCATCGTCTGATGCTTGTTACAATTCACAACTTTTCCGAAGTGGCCACCACCTGATACTGGTCACAATTAACCATATTTTCAAGGTGGCCACCATCTGATACTCGTCACAGTTCACTTGTTATATGATAATAAAAAACCTTTTTAAAAAGTTAAACCTTTTTCAAGAAGTAAATAATTTAATACAGTGGTGTCACAGTAACTATCTTAAAGTCAACACTGAAAAAACAACTCTTCTAGACTTTTCAATTCGTAATAGGGATGATGTGGGTATGTCTTGTATTTTCGGTGAGACCATGGTACTTTCGTCTGAAAGGGTTCAATTTCTAGGTGTAGAGTTTGACGAAAATTTAAAATTCCATGGCCACATTAAGAAAACTGCTAAGTCTATAAGTGGTGGATTGTTTATCTTGAGAAAGCTATCTCGGTTCACAGATATAAATCTCCTTTTAACAGTATATTATGGTGTTATATATCCGCATTTGGTGTATGGTGTTTCTATTTGGGGCACTCAGTCATCTAAAATTGAATACATTTTCAGACTTCAAAAACGTGCCATTAGAATCATATTCAAGCTTGGTAAAACAGAATCATGCAAAAATATATTTAAAAAGTACAAAATACTAACCTTCCCTGCAATATACATGTTAGAAACCTTATTGTTCGTAAAGAAAAATCAAAACCTTTTTATAACAGAACCACATCCTAATCATTATCACCTCCGATCACACTCTAACCTATCAGTTCCGAAACACAGAACCATCTTTTCAGAAAGCCACCTACTTCATAAGGGAATCTGGCTGTATAACATGTTACCTGATTGCTTGAAACGAAATCTGGACTACCGTAGTTTTAAGCACAAATGAAGGCTGTCTTTGTTGATCTTGCACCCTATAAGGTGGAAAACTTTAAAAAAATGTTATGACATGTTTATGTTAGAAGTAAATTTAGTTTTAGTTATGACTAGTGCTTATGTACCCATGTATCTTGTGGCATAATAAAGAATTGAATTGAATTGAAAAAAAAAAATAATAATTTTTATAAAAATGTGAATATTAATTACCATGCTTGTAAGATTCAATTCTTTAGATCAGATTCCACGATAAAATGAAAGTATTAAATTATACTAACAATTGAGCTGTGGATAAATGATATTTTCTAAGAATCAATCAACCTTAAACAACTAGGCCTCTTTCTTGCCTAGTGGTTAGCACATCTGCTTCTAATGCAGAATGTTACGTGTACAACTACTGGCGGTACACTTAGTAATTTACTAAGGGATTTGGAATGTTGTCCCCTAACAATGGTTGTGTAGTATGTATAAAATGAAACTTGCACAGGAAAAAAGACTTCACTTGTTTATCTCCACTCAATCCAACACTTCGTGTAAATAATACCTGTTTCTGAAGGGCAATAGCGCACGTGTAATAGGCCTGCACGTGAATTCACCACACGCGTGAATCTTAATGGACTTAAGTCATAAAGAGGTGAGCCATTAGCCACTCGTAACAGCACAACACTACGAGTGTTTGACTCAACAATCTGTTAGGCAAGTCGACAATTACTCTTGCATTAGCCGTGGTCTATGTGTGACCCGGCACCGCCCTCATTGTTGGGACCAGGTTTACCAACCCTACAGAATCACAATAGCTCTGGGAACCCTACCAACTCAAGCGATTTCAGTTTCACACAATCTCCATCCATAAATTACTCTAAATGGCATATCTAAGAAATTAACATAAAAACCCATTCATTAACTATGTTTTTTAGCATTCTTGCTTTTATCCCCATGTGAGAAATTAAGCTTCCTTGAGAGTTGATTTCTCTTTTTCAATTAACGAGATTGTTTTAAAATTGACATTATATAATTCCTATTTATTTTAGTTTAATTTTTAATGGTATTTGTAAATAGTTGTAAGTTATATATTAGTTATTATAATATTTAGGCATATTGATGTATTACTAGTGGTATAATACTAGTTATATTACTAGTATAGATATTTCTTAGTAAATAGCAATAGGATATTTACCGTTCAGTAAAATATGTATAAACTGGAAGTATATGATGAAATTTTAAGTACTGTCCAAGGTCCAATGATCTAACCAATGTAAGGAATATGAAAATTAAGTAAAATATATTTCGGTTAAATTGTTCAGAATGTTTTACTAAGTAAATACAATGAAGCAGGTACAATTTACATATACGTTTTGTAAATAGCCCTATCACAGAGAAAAAGTAACAAAGGTCACATTCTTGTGGCTTTAATGAACGCCTCATAATGGTGCAAGAGGATTCCTGGATATAGTTGATTCTATAGGGCATAGGGTGTACGGTATTGCAACTTGCGAGAAGCATGACATAGACAATGTGTCAGTTACCCACAAGAGCTCTGATGGTGACATCTTTGTCTTGGCAGTCCAATTGTTAGAAACTATAACAGTAAATGTTTATAAGCCTCCCAACATCCAGTGGGCTGACGATAGTATTTTTCCAACTTTTGAATACCCTGGCCTCTTGTGAGGGACTTTACCAGTCACCATTGCCAATGGGGCTACAACACCGACGATGAGAATTGCAGAAAGCTTGCTAACTTAGCCTCGATGGATTTGACTTAGCTTTGTGACAGGAGATCACGTTACGTTTTTGTTTTTACTCAATTAATATACCATCATGACTTATGGATCTTTATCCAAACATACATAGCAGTTTTTTGAAATTAACAAAATATGGTAGCTGACAACAAACCATACGGTATATATACTCGCTACGCTCGTGAGTGAAGCTCGGCATGCGGCCTCGCCAAGACCTACTACAGGTCTCTTTGTGGAACTCGGCCTACGGCTTCACCTAGGGACTCTGCCACAGTCCCATTTGTGGATCTCGGCATCTCAGCTCGTGAGGAAGATCTTGCCTACGGTCTCACTCAGATTCTTAAGCAGTATGACCATGAATTTTGGTTTTTAAGGCAGCGGAGCCCATGAACATAGTCTTATGTTAAATATTATTGTATATTAGTAATTAAGAGAAGAATACCTTTTATTTGATACTCCACTTGTGTATATTAGATTAAATATATCCAATTTTGGGTTTTGGAGCATATTTGGGGGGGGGGGCAGAGCCCTTAAACTTTGTCTCTTCCAAAATACAATAATAAACAATGATTTGGGAGATAAATAACTATAGTTTGATACCCCACTTGGGCTTTATTTTAGTATTGCCTTTTTCTGGTTTTCAGATTTGTTTTTGCTTTGGGGCCATATATCCCTTACTACTTGTCCTTTCCAAAATATGGAGATATATTTGGATTAAGGGGGAAAAACCCTTTAATTTGATACCACACTTGAGTGGATAACGTCAATATTTTTTAAAATGTACATTTTTAAACATTTCAGTTTTTGTGCCTCCGATAGTCAATCTAGATTAAGCAGAGTGGAAATAAAAGAATCCTATGGTACTTCAACCCATGACTTTAACCTGAGACACATCCGGACATTAGGTATTATATTTTGTATCTATATTACAAGTGTTTGCCTCTACTCGTGGTGTAACCTGTTGTATTGAGTGTAACAGGAAAACTCGACCCCAAGGCAGCTCGATAGGCTGTGGTCACCACCGTTACTTTCTACTGACGCCTCTAACCTGAGACACATCCACACATAGTTATTACGTTTTGTATCTATATTGTTGGTGTTTGCCTCTACTCGTGGTGTGTCCTGTTGTATTGAGTGTAACAGGAAAACTCGACACCAAGGCAACTCGATAGTCTGTGGACACCACCGTTACTTTCGACTGACGTCTCTAACCTGAGACATCCACACATAGTTATTACGTTTTGTATCTCTATTGTTGGTGTTTGCCTCTACTCGTGGTGTGTTCTGTTGTATTGAGTGTAACAGGAAGACTCGAAAGCAAGGCAACCCGATACCCTGTGGTCACCACCGTTACTTCAACCGATGTCTCTAACCTGAGACTTCTCGGTGCAACAGCTTTGTGGGTATCTGTCCTTGCGTGTATGGGAAGGGACATTATTTCACCACAAAGTAAGAATAATGTCTATTTATCAAATTGAAATTGGTAAGTGGATGGATTTTTTCCATTTTACTTCATGTAAATTTACACTAAATTCAGGATCAAACTTGATAATCAGGTACTTGCTGTAAAATTAACGAAGCAGGGTAAATTTACTAAATTTTGTAAAACCTATACCTATAACAGGAAAATATCTGAGTAATATTAGTTACTCGCTCAGTCATCGCTGTAACTAAAAATGTACTAAGCCTACGAGGCTGAAATTTTGTAGAGTCAAAGGTCTTATGTTATAGATGTGCAATAAGAAGGGATTTTGAAAAATTCTTAATAAATCCAAGATGGCAGCTTTTTTTGTGCCAACATTTTTAAATACCAAAAACAGCGTTTCTCTCATTGTACCGTAGCTGCTAAATGTACGGTTCTACAGCAAAATTTACACCATTTTCTGTGCCTGATTTGAGACGATCTACAACTTTGGCCCTATGACTTTTTGCTGTATCTCACCTCCTTCATCCATAAGTAGAGCTAGATTTTCAATTTGTGTGTGTAAATCAATTTGGTTAATTTAAGACCTCTAAGAGTATGTTGAAGATGGAGCTGTATTGGTTTTTTGTATATAATCAGACATCACAAATAAATAATCATCTAAGAGTAGACTTACAGATTTGTATATACTGTGAAACTTTGTTATCTAGGAGAACATACTGTATTCAATGGAAAAATGTACAATTTAATCTGAACACATGTATAGCCAGGTCATATGACATGGCTAAATATGGCGAGAAACCCGATATTTCACTGATTCAGAGTCAACTACAGTAATTTGTGCGCTCTAAAAGTAGACTTACAGATTTGTCTAGACTTTGAAACTTTTATATCTAAGAGAACAAACTGATTTCAAACTTAACTTTTTAAATTTAATTTTAACACACATATAGCCAGTTCATCGGACCTGGCTAAACATGGCGAGAACCCCGGCATTTAATTGATTTAGAGTCAATTGCCGTACTTTATGGCCTCTAAAAGTAAACTTCAGATTTTTTTAGACAATCAAAGTCTGTAAACTACAAGAAAGGTCTGATTGAAATAGCAAGATTACAATATTAATTTGCATACAGCCATAATTGCCCCGCTCTGCTCCCTCTCAAAGTAGGCTTACATTGTTTTACTGTAATAATTATATAAAAGCCACTTACCTCTCATCACTATTTCTCCAACACTTATGTCCAATTGACTTGAAATGTTGTACATATGTTTATTTTGACTTCTAGAGACTCACTAAAAAAGTATTTTTCACTACACTACTATTAGTTTAGCTGTTTTCGTTATGTGTTTACAACCTGCGAAACATCATATTTTCTACAGCTGTCTATTGTTTACTACCGAAAGTAACATTGTTTACAACCGAAAATTTTCCACAGTCAACAACACCTGTTTTTTTTCCCTACTACTGTTTTTATTTTCACTACCCCTGTGTAGTGAAAAGTATCGTTCAAAACTCGAGTGAAAGTGTTTTGAATGTTCTCGACCAATTGAAGTGCTCGACAAGTCTCGCACTTCAAACATTGGTCCGAACATGCAAAAAACCCCACTTTCCACTCTTGTTATGAAATATACTATTCCCCTCAAACCTCAGGATTCAGTCTCACTGGCCTCCACTGTTATTATTTTGGAGCTATATTAATTCATTGATTTATTTGATTAACAGCTGTTAAATAAATACAAATTGAATAAATTTATGGTAGGCTAAACTTTTAAATTAAAAATAATTGAGTGCAGTAGCTCTCAATTACATCAGCTGTTCTAAATTGGATATAAATTTCATACAGTTTAAACTGATAGCTTGCTGCACATTTTGATTATATAATTAAAATTTATATTAGTTCTGTGATTATGACTGGCGAAGTGGGCGGGTACAGCTAGTATTCTATATATATATTTTTTATATTTAAAATGATTTATAATTAAACTATTTTTTATGGATCTTTATAAATTTATCAGTTTTTGTACGTTCTCGATGGCTTAACAATATATAAGTAACAAAATATGTCTCATGTCAAATGAGCAGAATGAAAAAGTGTAAGAAAGGAAAATATTGACAGCGGCAGGAATTTCCAAAATTGAGCATATCGTTTAGTAATATATTACTTATAACTGGTGTAAAGACAGATTTGTTTTTTTCTCCAGCATTGAAACTCATTCTTCCAACGACTCAATTGAAATTATGTGTAATATTTCAAACCATACAACTTATCTCTCTCCACTAATTTATAAATTTCATCATTTTTAAATAAAAAAAAATAATAAATAAAAATACCACTGTACGTGTATGGGTGGGCGGGTGGGTCAATACCACTGTACGCGTATGGGCGGGTGAGTACGTTGAGTTATGAGCCTGTCAATACGTTAACTAGATGGATCAAAAGGCCACTCAAGAAGTATGTTACGCAGGATTTTTGGATAAACGGTTGTAATATGCTACCATGAGTGACAATCACTCTTGCATCCCTCCGAGAAGGTCGCTTTTATTCATTCTATTGAGTTGTTTATATAAGTAAAGAGTATCATTAATATCATGAAATAATTTGTCCACTGATTGCTTGTTTAAATCTCACCTCATTTGAGTATTACCCTCCTTTTCAAATGAGTTAATGCTTGTGATGTATATTTAAAAACTGATAAGTTTTGTCACCTAAACCTCTGATTTTTTTAATAAATAAAAAATATTATTATTCCAAGTTACGTAACATTTGATTCAAAATGTGCTGTAAAATATTGTCATCGATATTTTAAAACTAAAAAAAAACCCCCTCTCTGTTTACAACTCAAAACTTAATAATCATCGCGTTTCCTCGTATTAAGCACACAGGGAGGAGGTTCGTGTGTTTTAGTTGAATGCATGTGGTTGATCCCTGTCGTAGAGGTTACTCGGCCAATCATTGTGAAATGCAAGAATGTGAAGAAAGGGGTCGTGCGATAGGCGACTCCAGCTGGAGTCCAGGAACGTGGGGCGTCTAAAGTTCAAGGATTTGGATGCTCTCCGTTGCCTGGAGCTGGAATGCCGATGATTTATGCAGACCTTTCCATGCACCGGCTCAGTATTTGCTGTCACGTGCAGCTAGTATGTGAAAGGATTGCGTGGTTTCATATTTGTATGCACAAGTCTAAGTTTACGAAGGGCGTCAAGTTTTTGTTGTTTTATTAATAGTCCGTCCACGCCTTTAACTCATAACGTGTTCACATTGCTGTCAGTAATAAAGGCACAACTCCACAAGTAACAGCTCATTAAACTCAATAGCTACTAGCTAACACAAGTCTTTTGTTTTATGTGTAATTTCACTACTTGGTTGTACGCTTACAGTATGTACTGTTTATTTTATTTATTGATTGTTATTTATTTTTAAGAAAACTACGTTATTTCTCCAAAACTGGCAATTTTCTTCTGACAGAAAAAATACTGGTTAGTTAAACATTTGTATAATCAATGAATTTAAACATCAATACAGTATCCGAAAAAAGCTTAGTTTGACTGTCTTGACTTTGAAGGAAAGATAGAAAGAAAGAAAATAATCTTTATTTAAATAGCCAAACAAGCCGCATAATAGCGTCATTATAATAGTACATTTGATCAAAAACATATTATTGGCTATTTAAAAATACTTAGAATAAAAATAACCTTAAATAATACTGACAGATAGTTTTATTAATATCATGTGGTGGTAGGAAATAGGGGAAAGTTATTTTGAGAATTCCCCAACGCTGTAGTGGTAGCCCTGCACCAACAACTCATTAATCTGTCTTTCAAACCTCTGCGCGCTACTCTCGGCCTTTAGAGTATCCGGTAGCGCATTGTAAAGCCTGGAACCATTTGTTCGAAAACTACTAAAATAGTTTACTTCACAATAAAGAAACTTGTTGAAATATTGTTTTAGGTTTCTCTTTACAAGAAACATGAATGGAAGGTTCAACACTACACTGGACTTTGCATAAGTTCAAACAGAAACAAGATAACACTGTAACGTGATCTTCTTAAAACTTGCTAATGTTGTTTCAGATCTCCGTCAGCTCTGTGAGCACGAGACCGTACTTCTCTCGGTCAGAGACTCCCAGTTCCATCCTCTCGTCAGACAGTGACATCAGATTCACCCGTAAGCTAGGAGACCACTACCGATGTGGATGCTGTATCCTCGCCTCGTTCCTTGTGTTCATCCTAGTCGGCACTCTAGCTCTTTACGCTGGTTGTAAGTAACTAAAGTTTACTCTTTGATCGTAAAACTATTTAATATTTATTGGTTTCTTCGGAAGTTTTCTTGGTGTATTGTAAAATTTGCTTTGCTTAGTCTTATCAACACTTCAAAAAGAATGTCAGAGACTCTAGATCCATCGTAGAACATGATTTTTTTCACGATTTAAATCATGTTATTCTTGGTGAAGGTTTTCAATCAACCAGAAAGTTTTAACTTGATTTCTTGTCTAGTAAAGTTAATAAGGTCTCTTGCTGGCCTAGTGGTTAGCACTTCTGCTTCCATTGCAGAAGTTCACTTGTCCAAACCAGGGAGGTCCATTTTCCACAGGGCTTTGCAACGTTGTTCCTCATCAAAGTTTCGAATACTATGATCAAAATGTCACTGGAGTTATAAATAACTACTCGACACACATTTAGCACAGTATTGGATGCGAGCTGTTTCCTTTTCTGGTCCCATACAAAGAAGTACGCCACAAAGAGAGGGTCATTTTGAAGGATTTTGTCATCAGTTAGATAGTAAAATCTTCGAGTAGTTGGCAACATTTTTATGATATTTTATTTGTTTTCTTTCTGAATTACATTCTTCTATAAATCCCCCCTTTTGTATGTGCAAACTCAAAAAAGCATCTCCCCATTTCGAAAATATCTTAAATATATATGGAGTAAATACATACTCATACTGATCCAAAGACATTGGCATTTATGAAGTTCCCTCCTTAGCAAAACGGCGAGACATGTCTGCTGGTACTTCCCTGCAAGTGATCAGCTCTTAGTTGAATCTGTAAAAATGCCATCAATATAGTTTTTTACAATTTTCTCTAATTTCCCAGTTTATACTTAAATAGTGTATTGAAGACCAACGAGGAAGAGATATGCAAGAAACTACTAAAACAACAACTACTATATAACTCTCAATAGGGCGTCTGTATTCAAATATAGGTTTTGAGAATTACGAAATTAAATATTTATCTAAGTGTAGGATGGACAAATTGCAATCAAAGATGTATACCGATTTAGATACATATCAGCGATCAAACGAAATTGGAACGTAATAAGCCTGTTACTAACTGGCTTAGATCTTCTTCCTCTTGAAATGATGTATCTTCTACCACTTCTATTTTTCATTACAATTCAACAATATGCAGACAAATCTTTCGTCTACAAACAGCACGTACCAAAAGATCTCCGTTGCACAAGAACTGTTAAGTCATTACCTCGAAGATCACATCAGTTGCTCGTCAGTCGGAGGACAGTACAAATCGACTTCTGATTGGTGGAGATAAAGGGTAGATGATGCGACCAATTAGGATACTCAAACGACAACAATGGCGTGGGTCGAGGAACCAATCGAATCATAGCATAGAGTACAAGGTCACGAGATTGTCGTTGTTACTGATCCGCTACTTGCTTTCACTCTCCAGGCACGCGCCTGACGAATCACGCTTCACGAGCGTCCCTAAGGCGCACTTTAATTACAGATTTCTCTTTTCTAATTTCAAACCTGTATAAAATGTTGGTCAAACAGTAGTTTTTGTGAAGTCTTTATTTTAGCTCTTTTAACGGTTTGCTAATGACAAAAAGCCCTTGCACACTTCCATCCACTCACCCTCACGAGCACCTTATTTATTTAACTTCCAACGGTCTAAGTAAATTACAAATAATAAAATGATAAGTTGGCTACATTACTAATAGATGAAACATTATAGATGGAAACCTATGCTGCTATACTCATTAAAAGGCAAGACAAGCAAAAGGATACTTATGATTATGATTAATACAAACAGCAAACCAATAGAAAAAAAAGAAAAAAGAATAACAATAACAATACAAATATAAAAACAGCGACAAAAGTAAGAAAGAACAAACAATTACAGAGAATATATATGTGAAAAGAAATAAAATGTTCTAAATGTATGGAGCAGTAATACTATAATATGAACGTAATAAGATAATGTGAACAATAGTTTTAATCAACAAGGCATTATAACAAATGTTGAAAAGAAGAAAACAGAGAAGCAGTCAATGCAACAAGTTAACAGAAAATTAATAAATATGAAACAATACATTACAAGAATAGTTTACGATGGAATGCATCGGATATTAAAAAAGAAAAAAAAACAAGCTTGAGGGACAGAGTATAGCTTAGGAGAGCAACAATCATCAAGGGTGAATAGGGAAAGAGGTTATTATGTATTATGAGGATAGGGGTAACCTTAAAAACGTGGGCTATCTGCTATTGAACCCAATTAGAGTAAGCTCTTGCCGAAACTTTGAAAGCATGCACCGATAGAATAGAGATTGAAGTAAATGCTACCTCCAAATTTCTCACCCGGTATGTTCTTTGTAGCTTGTTGTTCCTGTACCTGTCCATTTATCACATATTGTGTCTAAATATTGGGTGAAATTGGCATACCACATGAAACTGTGAATCAGTAAGATAGCAAACCTTTTTAAAATTACCCTTTAGTTTAAGATTTTGTTTTTGTGTCTTTGAACAATAGGTGAAAAAATTTTTGTTTGGTTTATTTTTTATTGAATTATTTTACATACTTACTCATTTTTTCATAATTGTATTTGTAAATTTTACAATTTATTTTTTGTTCATTCTAAAGAGTTTATTGTGTTGTTTTGGTGTATATCTGACAGTCTAATGTTATATTTATCCCACTGTTTAATTTGTTATATATTTAAAATTGTTATAATTATTGTTATCTGATTTATTGCTATATTGTTTTCGAAATAAGGAAGTTCCCAAAAAAGTATATTATAAAATATACGTATAAATATATGTTTCAAAATAATGAATTAACACACATATTTGTATAGAAATTATTATAGTTTTTCTCTCAATGAGCCTTGAGCTAGAGAGATAAATAGAAACTGCATGTATAAATTGTCTTTTTCGCAAGTAATAAATATTTTTGAATTTGAATACCTTAACATTGTAGTTCCATTTGAAATACATTGTCTTATGTGAACATGAGGCAGTATGACACAGGGGGACTTAAATTTCCATATCATTTTCGCACACCAAACAACTCTGTTGCAAAGTGTCTATTGTAGATTCTTATTCTACATAATCTACATGATCCGATGTAGAAAGCATTCTAAAAACCTCAAAGAATCAGCAAGTATAAGGCAAGTGACCTAGACGACGCTGTTGATGTCATTAAAAAAGAAGTTAAATAATAATGGCCCCAAGTGAGAGCCCTGAGGCATTCCAAACAAGACTGCAAAAGGCACAGTCATAACTCTGCCATTTTTGACAAGCACCACTAGGTTTCTAAAGAAGAAGATGTCCTTAATTCCATATCCAGCGAGATTTGCGACAAGTGGTTCGTGACGTATCTTATCAAAGCTTTTCAGAAACCTAAAAAGACACAATCAACCAGTCATGGGTAGACAAAGCTCAGACGTGACAAACTCTTGTATTTCAAGGAGGTCAGTGACAGTTAGCAGACCATGAACTGAACCATGCTGCGTATCTGTAATATAAATTTAAAAATAATTTTGCACGTGACGATGACAAAATTTGAACATCAGATGTAGTCTTACAATATGTTATATTTATCTTAAATCAGAGGAAACTTTCTTCAAAATATTAATGAGAAATCATTATTTTCGAGTAGAAGAGCATCTGGTAATGAAAGCATTATTTAGGGGCAAGTTATGAAGCCTTGTCATAAGTATTTAACGTTTTATATTTTAAACGAAAACAAACTTGCTTTTGTTCTCCAATTTTATTAGCCATTAAAGCGTGAGGGAACTCCACTTTTTAGTCTACTATCTGTGGTTTATTTATTGTAATAGTTAGAATTAGTCAGAGTCGAAATACTAGTCTAATACATATATGATAGATTTAAAATACATTCAATGACATCTACTATTAAAGACAGCTGTAAAAAGTAACTATAACTGTCACTGTACACTCAACTGACTCCAACAAAGTACGGTACAGTCCATCAAGTACCGGTACCTGTTGGGCGTGGGCCGCCCTTGGACCAGCCTTGACATAACACTTGTCTTTTTGTACTTGAATGTCTGTGTTTTTGTCAAGGTAAAGAGACATTTTGAGTACATATTTACATATTTTAGAGGTTATATAACATCAAAACAAGCCCACCTCCTACAATTTCAACAGCACGATAAATAATAGTTGTTGAAAGTGTGTCAAACTTTTCGGATCGATATACTACAGCTTATAAATATGTATTCTCTTGATACATTTAAGATACAATCTGTTTTTATATCAGACACTTTACGATCACATAATGTTTCTGGTAATTATGAGAAAACACCACATCCAAAACTCACTCATTGCTACCAGTGATACCCCAGCTAGAAGTAACACCCTTTCAAACATAACTCGTGGCATAATGACCGAGTTTTACACCACCTGCAGCACGATGGAGTGATAACGGTTGCTGGATTCAATAACCTACATTCAGTTATATTTTGTTATTTGCTCTTTTAGGGTAGTTGAAACAAACTTATAATTGAATTGTTTACGATTTTGTAATTTTTAAAAGGGTCCTTTCCTACATTACTTTTCATGACCCTTTTACTCAAAATTACCATACTTAAAATAAGAGGTTTATTTATCAATAAGAGCATTTTTATAAAGTTATAAATACCATACAACGGAGAATAAACTAAAATATTCATATGTAAAATCAGCATCGTGTTGTAGAATCTTTCAAAATCATTCAATAAATAACAAACGACTCCTGCAAAACCCACCCACTCTGTTGTATCTTCCCACACTCACTCCATCCAAAGGCGGGTACTAAAACGAAAAATGTTAATTTCGGGAAAAAGTTTGTTGAATTTTACAAGGTTTTTGTTACATCGAGTTATAATATTAAAAAGTTTACAATCGACCTGATAAAAATTTGAATTAAAGAACACCCTGTAATGAAAACCCACCTTTAAAAGATATAATATTAATGCTGAATGAATTTTATTCCAAATAAATTATATAAGCTACAATTTACAAGCATGATTATATGACAAACGAGTAATCTAAATAAACTAAACTTAAATCTTAAAGCTGATAAATATTAAATTATGGTCCAAGGAATCAGCAGACATGCCTGTGCGTCTGCTGAGTTGCAGTTAAAAAGAGATATATTCATAATGTTTATTGTTTTATTTATTTATTAATGGCAATGTACAGGTACAATGTCTCTAAACCGAACAATAGATCATTTTGAGAAGAATAGATTTACATCTCTTTAAAATATGAATATCAATGTAAGTAGACTTAATTAAAAATCAAAAGCCATTCATTTAGTTGATAAATGTATGATTCATACATTCGTACCGGACACGTGAAATTTAAGAGTAGGTAGTCTATCTGGTGATATCTTTTAACTAAATTAACAACAGATACCAACCTAAAACAATCGCACACTGTCAAATAACTAGTAAAAACATAACAAACAAGTAAATTAACTCAACAAACTTAAAATTTAGAATGAAATGATATGTTAAATTTTAACAATGATTAACAAGTCATATACTGTAGTTAGCATAAGAATAGTTAGCAGGCAGTCTAGCTAGTAAAAGTTAATTTTAGATACTTCACCATACACGAAATGATGCAAATTGTTTCTGAGAGGCAACAGGAAAGGCGTACTTAATCAAATAAAATCTCATTGTATTTATATTCCCACGATCACTACTGTAGTAGACCTATTATAGACACCTTCTCTTGCTTCGCTCTTCCCCCGTGAGTCTGCAGAGGCAGTCACCATATTGGATTATATCCTTCAAGAACAATTTTATATGTGGTACAGCACTGTGACTTGAAGACTTATTAGAAAATTATACTTTTTTCATCGTTTAAAAAAGCGTAAAATTTACTAGTGAATCCACTCTTGAATATGTTGTTTTTTATATTAAAATTGAATTCGTAAAGTAAAAATTTTTTAATAACAAATCAATATTTTTTTAATTTAAAAGGAAACTCAACTAGAAACTTTTACGCTGTTTAAAATTATGTAAAAATTATAATTTCCCTGCAAATCAATAAGTCCTGCAAATCACTGTAAGGTCAAGCAGTGCTGTACCACAATTTAAGATTGCTTCTTGTTTAGATTTTGAACGTTATAAACATTCAGGAGATATTTATTTAAAACTATAAAAAGTTGATCCAAAGTTGTTCCTGACCCTTGTCAACCTCCGTCAATCTCCTAGACATAGGATGGATGGGACATGCTTCTCCAAAAACCATTAAAGGTTCTCAGATAAAACATATATATTCTGGGACCATCACTCCTTCAACCTCGTCCATCATATGCTATGAATAGTTCGGAGGAGTTGGTGAATAGGCCTATATCAAGAACGGTATGGACATAGGCAGCAGGGTGGGAGTATCGTCCAGGATGGACGGGAGTAGCTACTTGGGAATGTTTAAGGCGTAGACAACAAGTGTAACTGAGTAAACACTCGATACTATCTTACAATGGAAGAGTGGTGCGAGGCACTATTACCTAGGTCAGCGTCCTCTTGCCGCGTACGTGTGTACAGCCTACTGAGTGGCGGTGTACATCCGAGGTGCTAAGTGTGCCGAGGTCTAAGGTCAAACAGAATTGTTGGTTTTCTAGAGCCCCAGACCAATCCATTAGTGAAAGTCGTTGGGTAGAAGGCGCGGCAGGGCGGGGGTAGCTGATGGAGAAAGCCACCAGACATATGGTCATGCACGTAGATAAATAACCTCCGTTGTCCTGCCTGCTCATGTTGATGGACTTAACGAAGTATAGTTCGTGTTGTACGACAGTGCCATTGTAATAGCTGTGGTACAGACGTTGTTCTAAACATATATCCAAACTTAACAACCACAATAGGTTTACTTAAAAGGCCTGTTTTATCATTCTGTTGGATTTTTCTGCAATGTTAGCTGCTATCCATGGTCTTTATTTTTCAGCTATATTTTGTAGTAGATTATACGTTAAAATCGCTTTCTGAGTCTTTAGCAGAAGCAGCTGAATCATCGCTGATACCGGCTGTTTGCTGCTGATCTGAAAGGTGATATACAGTTATATTATACACAAACTGTGCAGCCTATTTTGTAGTAGATTATACGTTAAAATCGCTATCTGAGTCTTTAGCAGAAGCAGCTGAATCATCGCTGATACTGGGCGTTTGCTGCTGATCTGAAAGGTGATATACAGTTATATTACACACAAACTGTGCAGTCTATTATGTAGTAAATTATACGTTAAAATCGCTTTCTGAGTCTTTAGTAGAAGCAGCTGAATCATCGCTGATACTGGGCGTTTGCTGCTGATCTGAAAGGTGATATACAGTTATATTATACACAAACTGTGCAGCCTATTTTGTAGTAGATTATACGTTAAAATCGCTTTATGGGTCTTCAGTAGAAGCAGCTGAATCATCGCTGATACCGGCTGTTTGCTGCTGATCTGAAAGGTGATATACAGTTATATTATACACAAACTGTGCAGCCTATTGTGTAGTAGATTATACGTTAAAATCGCTTTATGGGTCTTCAGTAGAAGCAGCTGAATCATCGCTGATACCGGCTGTTTGTTGCTGATCTGAAAGGTGATATACAGTTATATTATACACAAACTGTGCAGTCTATTATGTAGTAAATTATACGTTAAAATCGCTTTCTGAGTCTTTAGTAGAAGCAGCTGAATCATCGCTGATACTGGGCGTTTGTTGCTGATCTGAAAGGTGATATACAGTTATATTGTACACAAACTGTGCAGTCTATTATGTAGTAAATTATACGTTAAAATCGCTTTCTGAGTCTTTAGTAGAAGCAGCTGAATCATCGCTGATACTGGGCGTTTGTTGCTGATCTGAAAGGTGATATTCAGTTATATTGTACACAAACTGTGCAGTCTAGTTTTGTAGTAGATTATACGTTAAAATCGCTTTCTGAATCATTAGTAGAAGCAGCTGAATTATCGCTCATATTTTGTTGCTGGTCTGAAAGGTGATATTCAGTTATATTGTACACAAACTGTGCAGTCTAGTTTTGTAGTAGATTATACGTTAAAATCGCTTTCTGAATCATTAGTAGAAGCAGCTGAATTATCGCTCATATTTTGTTGCTGGTCTGAAAGGTGATATTCATGTACACTTCACAAAACATTGTAGTCTAGTTTTACAGTTAAATTGCTTTCTGACATTATCACCACTTTCTGAGACTGTAATGGAATATTTAGATGGTTGCAGATGTTTTAAAAACCCGTTTACCACTTCACCTATGATCTTTAATTTGTTCATTTTGTTTTATTAGCCTCCAGAACTGTTATATTATAGAAATAATACTGGTTAAATTACCTTTTTTTCCTGTCAACAGTTCTTCAAAGACAATCTGCTATGTACATTTCGAAGCATACAGCTTCATCATCAGGCTTTTCAAAAACGTCACTATTTACATTAAAACACTAAAAACTAAAAACATTAAAAACATTTAAACATATTAAATTTTTTACATATTAAAAAACACATCGCCGGCCGGCAAATGTGTTATTTTAATATGTTTAAATGTTTTTAATGTTTTGAGTGTTTTGAGTGTTTTAATGTAAATAGTGACGTTTTTGAAAAGCCTGATGATGAAGCTTTATGCTTCGAAATGTACATAGCAGATTGTGTTTGAAGAACTGTTGACAGGAAAAAAAGGTAATTTAACCAGTATTATTTCTTTAATTTGACCGCATTATTATTTATTTCAAACAGTTTTATTGTTTCATGCATTTGATCTCACCTACTTGTTATGGAACGCCTACAATACTTTTCAAAATGGACGCTAACTTGTCAAAACACTCTTGATAATAGAGAAGTTTCTCCAGAAACAAAACACATATACAACGAATAAAAAAATAAAAAACTATATCTTAAGAAGAACTGATTTAATACAAAGTAATTTTAATGCCAAAATAATTGTAAAAAATACATACTATTGCCAGCAAGTCCAAAACCTTGTTAGTATGACGGGAATAAAAAATATACTTAAAGTAGTGAGGTTAGCATCGGCCCAACCCAGTTACTTGGTTTCAAAAGTGTAAGGAAATATCCGTGTAACAGTCCAGTGTCTGTTGTTTTTAGTTACATTCCGTAACATCTAGTTATTACCTATAATATGAAATTATAGTATTGTAACCAGCTCCATCAAGTTGTAGAAATATCCTACTTTGGACTGTGAAGTAAAAAGCACCCATGAGCTTGCTCCAGTCACAGCTGGACAAGGTGGTAAAGGGGCTCCAGAGTGTAACGTCACAGGAAACATCCAGTCGCCACAGATAGCATGTGAAAGCTGAAAACACAAATTCTGTTTTATTATTCAAACTCAATGTATTTGCCATATACAGTGCTGCACGACAGGTTGGCTTGACCTCAGAGCTCAACAACTGACACTAGGAGAAAGGGACAAGTTAACTTGAACATATGTTTTAGGAATTTTAGTTTTCTGTCTGTCGGTGTTTTAATAATAGTATGTTTCATAACAAGAGTGGAAAGTGGGGTGTTGCATGTTCGAGACCATATGTTTGAAGTGCGAGACTTTTCGAGCACTTCAATTGGTCGAGAACATACAAAACACTTTCACTCGAGTTTTGAACGATACTTTTCACTACACTACGGAATAAAAACAGGTGTTGTTGACTGTGGAAAATGTTCGGTTGTAAACAATGTTACTTTCGGTAGTAAACAATAGACAGCTGTTGAAAATATGATGTTTCGTAGGTTGTAAACACATAACGAAAACAGCTAAACTCATAGTAGTGTAGTGAAAAGTATGTTTCTGCCTAATGAATTAGGTGAATACATTGAAATGTAACAGACTCGATAAGCTTATAAAGTATATATATAAGGAAATACTAGTTAATTTCATCAGTAAATAGTATCAAAGTATTATTATTTTTATTAATCGAAAAATATAATGCAACGACATTTGTCAAAATCGGTTAGTAAAAACCGTGTGGAATGAGTTTGTTTTTTAGTCTTTAGGGATTCCTTGTAAGATAATGAGGTTATGGTGTAATCTATAAACGGATATATCCTGAAAAAAACTTTTTTTAATGTCTTTACAACTTTAGAAAAGATGTCTTGTTGTATTTATATTTTTTACTTTTTCATCATTTTTTCAATTACAAATTACCGAAGGCTGATTAATGAATAATATATATAAATTTATGTTTATTAAAATATATTTTTTTAGTACAAAATAACTGTAGCCTAATATTAGTATTCAAATGTTTGATAGGAAGACAGTAATTTCTTATGTATATTTTTCATAAGTAAATTTCATAATTTTAATGTATACAGGACTAATTGTCTTTAATAACATTAATTGTCTTTTAACTGTGTTTGTTATGTGCTGGATTTATTTTAAAGAAATGTTATTAAAATAAGAAAGAATCTCGTCTAGATATCGATTCTACCGGTAATCTCTATTACCAGACACACACACTTGCACACATAACATTAACAACAACGTATCTATTACATTAACCATCTCTTTAATAATTCTGTTAATGTATAAAAGAATAATGGGGCACGGACATTTAAATCCCTTTAAGCCATTTAAACAACTGATAACCATCGATGTGATAACCTAGTGACGAGCTTTCCGCATTCCAATCAAGGTCGCGGCCTTCCCCCCTCCCCGACCTCCATCCCCTAGCTGATATTTCGTAGAAATCATGCGTACACACACGCACACATGGACTACACATTCTAGTACGGTGATATTGAGATTGTGGTGTCTATGGGGGTCTATGGGGTGAGAATTGACGATACATTTGCAGTTTAAAATATACTCGAAGGAATTGATTTAAATTTTCTTTTATTTGTTTTTTATGAGTCCTAGTTTGGGTATTCAGCGAGTTGCCTTTTTATAAACTTATTATTAATGAAACAGATTGTTATATTAACTGGACTTCAGATGTAAGTTTTTAAAACAACCCCAGATTTACGTTAATTATATAAACAAATAGTTTTTTTATCAGCATATTACGTGTTGGTAGGAAAACTATATAAGTGAACAACACACATTGTAATAATTGTACTTTTGTAATAAATTATACAAAAACTATTAGCGAACAATAAACAATAGTTAAAATCAAGTAGAGTTGTATTCCGAACCTGGTTAAGCAGACTTCTATGGCAACTTGTCTCAATGGTCTTGACATTTTGTTAGCGCAAGTAGGCGGCTTTTGCAACAGGTTTATGAAATGTCCCTATAAACTCAATAGGGAATAGCTGTAAGCCACAAGGCTACATACCGGCAGTCAATATGTTGATACATTCGTGATGATACTTGCATATGTGCACTATCTATTCTAGGGTTAAAATCCCCATAATTTTTATAACTTTAAATCCTTACATTTAAATCAAAGTTGATATTTGTAAAATATTATTTAGGTTATAGTTTAACCTGTTAAAATGAACGCAATGATTGTGTCTACATTCCGTAGTCACTTTCCTAAATACAGTATTCTCATCGTGTCAGAAATTTCAAAATTGTTTTACTTAGATTATAATCCAAAATTAACGTATCGTAAAAAGCTATTTCCTGGTTTTATTATATGGAAATCGTAATTAAGTGAATTAATCGGACCTTTTCCGTTAATTCCCTACCGCTACTTTTTTACCACAATTACGGTTAGGTCAGGTTAGGTTAGGTTGGGTGGCTACTAAAGTTGATCACAAACTGGTATCAATCCAATGATTGACTTACCGCCGAATGCGCTCTCTGTGTGTAAGTTCTTGGAAAGCGATAAGATAAGGCCAGCGATATCGGATTTTTAGCGGATAAGGAATAGCTCAGATGACGTATAAACGGTTGGGGAACGGTTTTTAGAGCAATAGAATATTTATCTAGTGGTAGTGAATTAACGCAAAAAAAGAGTGGTGAAAGTGAATTAACGGAAAAGATCCAATTAATCTAAATTGAAAAAACTACGATATATAATCGATATAATTTCTCAGTGTAGTATTATTTATGTAGTCGGCATTAATGAAAATTTAAATGGGTACTCTGTATATTATGCTTTTATGAACCCAAAGCCCTAAACCCAAAACCCAAAAGAACCCAAAAGAACTAAACTAATTTTTATTTCAAATAAAACAACTATATATATTTGTAAGTTAAAGATTAAAACGGAAAAAAGCGCTCATAGTACTAGAATCTTGTTTTACTGTTTGCATTTGTTCAGTTACAAAATAAAGTAAACTAAACGAAACAGTGACGGCTGGTCGATGCATCCTCCACTCAATCATTTCAGGACGTCCACTGGAACGAGATTGATCCCCAGGTATGTTATCTTCAATCAGCCAGAAGGAAGTTTGTATGTGTCTGTGAGAGACGCGCCCAAAGGAGAGATTTCTGACAAGACAAAGGAAAGGCGTGACCCATTGTTCTGATGGTTAGACAAGGGTTTCAGTGTTACAGGCCTTGGTCCTATTTATGGAAAATATTATAAACAATAACGGTGAATTTTCGTCTATCAGTACTTAAGTTAAGGTGACCTAACCGCCTTGCCACCGCTGGAAAGTCGACAGCCCCAAACCGCCAAGCCACCGCTGGGAAGTCGACAGCCCCAGACTGCCAAGCCACCGCTGGGAAGTCGACAGCCCCAGTGACTTGCAGAAGCTTGGACACCGGCGCAGTTCTGTTATTTACGCTAGTTAAAAGTCGCAATGAAACTGGATCACTATACTGTACAACCACTTTTACAGTCCATGAGTGTACACAAACTGTGCATTCCAGTTTTATAGGAGATGTTAAGCTAAAATCGCTTTCTGAGTCTTAAGTAGAATCAGCTAAATCATCGCTGATAAAGGGCGTTTGCCGCTGGTCTTTAAGTGAATATATCACTAAAAGACAACGTTAAAAAGACCAGTATCAAATAATTCTATATTCTCAGATTAATAATTTTAAGTGTGGTTCGTGGTGGGTGGGTGGGAAGATGACTGATAAACAGACATTAAGTCATCAGTGAAAACGTTATTAACGATGGTTATTGCTGGGATAGAAGTGAAGAAGCGTCGTCTAACTGGTCAACGTATTCCCCAGCACATTATTGGCCAGCATCGATGTATTACGTGTAGTATTTTTATATCGATGTTGGTTAGTTATAGCTTTACAAAAATGTTTCATGTGGACTTTGTCTAAAAATGCACTTGAAAAAGTTGCATTGTAAAGAATAATAATTAAAACCTGAGAAAAGTGAAAGTGACAACGCTAAGACGGAATTCCTGTTTTGAAGCACGGAGAAAAGATACATACTATATATTTATCGATACTCGGTGTTTTCTCTACCATTGATTTATTATTCTACGCTCTGTGGCGGTGGTTGAAGCTATCAGAGCTTGTAGTGCGTTAGGCCCTAACTGGTTGTCAATTTAAATCAATCATTTATTTCTGAGAACAAATCTATTATTATTGCACATAAAGTTCATATAAATGGACCCTCTCATGGGCAGATGTCTATCTGTGAGGAACGAGTTCTTACAACCTGATCTACTCTAACACTAAATTAAAATAAATATGTTTAAGTACAATGACTTATATAGATACATAAAAATCACAAGTAAAACAAAACAAATTTCCAAAACATAGCAGTAATAATAGTAAGGAAGAATAATCTATTAACTAAACAAAACTATTATAAAAAATTAATATCAGGGTACCGAGAGTTGAAAAAAATACTAATAATATGTAAACAAACAGTAAAAAAACATCCAATCTTGGCCAAGATCTAGACAACATCCATAATTTTAATAAAAAAAGTACTAAGCAAGTATAAATTAAACCAATTTTCGGAATATTTCAGTTCAGACATATTGAATCAGTTTCATGTTTATCAGTTCAACCGTAAACACAATGGAATAAAAGGAACTCATAATTATTCGAGGCCACTCATTCTTAAGAAAAAAAATTTAAATTAACAATATGCCACTCATGCAATAAAAATAGTGGCAAAAGCAACGATAGTAATGTTTATATATACTAATAATTCGCAATTAAACTGGGGCGGTTAATTTTGGGCGTATTAAACAGGTACTTTGGTTTATCTTTAGTTGTATTTTACACTAAAAGGCAATATATTTTTAAATCCGAAAATAAATGTTAAATGATTCTTAAGGATTGAACACAAATTCCATGTAACATTATCTTTAATTCATGTTTTAATGTGAAGAGTCATCTAGCCAAAGGCCTAGGGTGAAACTAACGTATTTTTTATTTTATGTGTATACTGTTATATGTAACTGTTATAAGTTGTTATAAAAAATTTAATATTTTGATATTTTTGGTTTTAATCTTTTTTTTATTTAGTTCGGGTCTATGGCGAGCCGGTGGCCGATTTGTCTAAGGCGTCAGGACTTTGAGCTTGGGTTAGGGATAGTGCTGGTTCTAATCCGGCCTAGACTGGAAGATTTATCAGTAATAATCACCTTCTGCAGTACTGGTTCACCCCCTTACTCTGTCTGAATAAATTCCTCGCACAGATCAATAGTTTATGGGGAATGGGCAGAGTAAGGTTAAGAAGAAAAAAAAGAAAAGGAAAACATTTTTTTTCATGTCCACCTTGTTGACACACACGTCCCCATATTAACTTTTACATCCAGTCACCATGATTAGCCTAACTCACAGTCAGCTGCTATACCATTGTATAACTGAACCGTGACGAAATAATGTTGCCAGTGATTCTCAATGGATCAGCAGGGAGCTGCGTTCACTGCAGTGGTAATGATGTCTTCAACTAGTCCTTTTTGTAAAGTCTTATTCAAAAAGGAAGAAACAAATTATTCAACTCGAAACTATCCTCTAAACACTGTGTTTAGAGTTTTGATAAGATAGTTAAGAAATAATAATGAACAATTTTCTTATATTTTTGTATGAGTATAATATATGTTCTTTAACGTTTCTTTTTAAAAGAGCACACACATATTAGCACACACTTTCAAATTAAAATCTAAAAGTAATTTTCAAAAATGTGTTTTATGACCAGTGTTTTACGCTCCCATATATCATGGACATGATTCCAATAAACATATTACATTACGACTACTATTATGTAAGGCAATTTATAAAACTTATAGTTCTTAAAACTGAACATAAGTTGAAACAGTTGTAAATATACCAATACAAAAAACTGTATAATGTACTAATGTACTTAAACTGTATTATATTTACATGTTTTACCTTGTAAAGTTATTTTGTGAAAAATATTTATTTTTACGCTATACTCACGTGATTTATTCACCTACACTTCAGTTATGAGATGAGTAAAATCGGTGGAACTACTGTCAGTTTCAGATGTTGTAGCAGAGGGCGATTGTTTTGGTTGTTCATGGGGAGACTGTTAATATAAGAAGGACGTTCAGGGGGTATTCGGGATTTACTGAGTATTACGCTGCTTTTGGTATTTTATGAAATTTTAATGTAGCCTATAAAACTCATACTGACTGGATAATATACTCTCTCATATATAAGGTAGTAGGGGAGAAGTACCGACAAGCTGCGGCAGAGATGATGAAAGCCTTTCTACTTGGTATAAAGAAAATGTATTGAGCAGACCAAAATGTATCACTTAATTGAAGTGAACTCGTAGCAACAAGACATTATCAAAGGTTAAGATGTATTCGAGTATAATACCCACAATGAAACTAAATCCTCAGGCCTCTAAAATTGAGTAAACCCAGCCTCAAGAAATATGATATTTGTTATCATTTTAATTAATTTTCTTCATGTGCCTCCAAAATACCTTATCTGGAGTACACTTACGATCTAACAATGGGGCTATGTGGACCGTGGATCCATGCTAGAACAGGATTACGGCACAATGCAATACAGTCTATGCCGTGCCTTGCGTGAGCGTGTGCATCAGTGTGTCAGTGTGCCTGGCCCATATAACGGTCCGACGCGCCGACCTCTGCCCTTGAACTCCTCTCTTATATAACCATGACTCTTGACTGAACCCCCTGTGCTATATGGACCGTGGTTCCTTGCCTGTGCAGAGGTACGTCACGGTACAGTCATATTCCATGCCTTGTGTGAGCGTATGCATCTCTTTCGAGTGTGTCAGTGTGCCTGGCCCATATAACGGTCCGACGCGCTGACCTCTGCCTTTGAACTCCTCTCTTATATAACCATGACTCTTGACTGAACCCCCTGTGCTATATGGACCGTGGTTCCTTGCCTGTGCAGAGGTACGTCACAGTACAGATGCCATGTCTTGTGAGAGCGTATGCATCTCTCTCCACTATGTCAGTGTGCCTGGTCCATATAACGGTTTGACTGCCCTCAACTCCTCTCCAGGATTGAGTAATTCTGACCCTTGACCGAGCCCACCTGGGATGTGCAGCTGCGGCTCAAACCATCCAATCATAAAACTGACATACATGGCATAACACTTACCAAGCATAAATATGTAAGTTATAGGTCTGTAAATCATTTACTAACCTCACTTTCTCGAAGGATTCACTGAGCAGTTGCCAATAACATTTATATTGATTACGACTACGTTACCGATTCCACAAACAATGTTCACTGTTATAGGTAAATATGTTACTTTGTGGGTTGGTTACTATCAAACATATATGTTCGAAGGATCCTTGGGTAGTTGAGTGAGTGTTGATTGTGTGCTGATCGTAGAACCGTGAGTGGGGTCACTGTCGTTATGATTGTTCCCAAAATAAATATTTTGCTTTTTCGATCGTCAGCTTTTTTGGGAATATCCCATAAACAGGAAAATTACAAGTTTTTAAGAAAGTTTTTTTATTCATGATATCATTTAAAAGGTCGGTTTAAAAGTGATATAAGTAGCTGACTACATTTCAAAGTACGTATTTACTTGAGTATAAATTATTTTTCATTTAAAGAAGTTATAGCCAGGTTCTACCAAGTGTTTAACTTGTGACTTAGGACTGCTGCCATCATCATATTAAGCTAATTAACTACATAAGTAATATTGCTGGGGCAATGCGAAATATCGTGTACTTCATTCCAACAGTAACCCAGACTTTCACGGACCCTGCGGGAAAAACATCTCTAGTAAATTATTGAATTACACCAATTTTTTCTGGCTATCTTCCATCTGCATGTTGACATTTCACCGAGCTCTACTAGCCCGCTCTAACAATGCACTAACACTGTGATAGCCCACTTAGTACGTGTTTCACCACTGGCACTACATTACCGTGCAATTCGGTTCTTCGGCATCGAGCTGTTGCCTTTCCCTTCGACCTCGGCTATTATCTATTGTGTAACTAGTTCAACTACTAGCAAGGAGGAAGTGTCAACAGTTTCACGCCCCTATGCGCGCAGTATCACGTAATCTTGCACGTGACGAGTTTCAAAACAAATCTGTCTCGATACATAATCATGTAATAGATTTATCAGCAGACACCCCAGCGCGTTTCACATACTAATGCAATCACTCGCTGAGATAATGCCGTTTGGTTAATTAATTCCAAAGCACTTTCACTCCATTTCTGTAGCGTAGAATAAAGCAGATAGTAGATACAACTGTCATATCCACCCAGACAGTTACTGTCGGCGCATGAATTATGTGTACCTAAGTTTGAAGGCTGTTTACTAAAAAACTATGAAAACTCCAATCATACAATTGCTATCCTCGTCTAATTTTGTTATGAGATATGCGTTTTTTATTTAATTACAATTTTCAGTTATTTTTATAATAACAGACATTTTAACTAGTTTTCATTGTCCATTAAATGTACACTTTTATTGCTAAAAAACCAACTGGTACTTTAATTTCTATTTTATTTTGTCGTTGACAGAAGTGTTTTCTATGAGTTTTACAAATTTCAGTACTTTAATTTTTCAAGAAGAAGAGTTGTTATAAATTTCTTGAAAGAACGTTTTCTTGGCTTTAGAGGTCGTAAAATCAATAACTTGGTCACGTTGTAATCCTTAAGAATTGTATAGTTACAATACATAAAATTTATATGTGTAAGTAAATGCAGGGATTTTAATTGATTTAAATCAATTTAAAATCACTGCTTTTTACTGCCGCAAATAAAAGTAATGTATCGTAACTATTCATTTCATAAGGACTACATCGTGACCAAGTTATTGATTTTACGACCTCTAAAGCCAAGAAAACGTTCTTTCAAGAAATTTATAACAACTCTTTTTCTTGAAAAATTAAAGTACTGAAATTTTTAAAACTAATAGAAAACACTCCTGTCAACCACATACCAAAATGTAAGTGTGTGCTTTTATTACTAAAAATTAACGGGAATTTTAGTAATAACAGTGTACAGTTTATGCACAGTGAAAACTAGTAAATATTTCTGTACTTTTTTTGTTCTAACTAGGATAAAAATATTAAAACTTGTAATAAAATTTTGAAATTTATATGTCATAGTGTACAAATAAACGAGGAAAACAATGGTTTCATTGGAGTTTTCATAGGTCTATTAGTTTCTTAGTAAACGATCTTCAAACACAGATACACATAATTTTTGCGCTGACAGTAGTTTGAAGTTTCGATTCACGTTCTGTTATGCATATACTGCGGATGACAACATAAGTTCCCAGGTGTGTAACCAGAAGAGTGTGCTCAATCCGAAGCTATGTTCATCTGATCTGTAACATAAATGTCAACAAAGATCCCTTTATTAAATTTGAAATGCTATTACACGTAGGCCTATTATTAAATTAAGAATGTATAATTTTGTTATAACTTTTAAAAGTAAAATAAATTATGCGTTTTATTTATGAAGTATAAATAGAACAATCGTCATAGAACGAGACAAAGCATCAGACTCAGCTGCACCAGAATCTTCCAAGTACAGTATTATGTTTCATAATAGTCTATAACATACCATAGAACAAAGAGTTGGTAACAGATTTAAGAAATTCAATTTATCAGTAGCTTTTAAGACTTGTAATACTATGTCCAACATTTTACACCCGAATATTGAAAATGAAGATAAATTCAATAATTCAGGAATATATAGGATTAACTTTAATGATTGTAATATGTTTTACATATGTCAGGCTGTACATTTTTTCAAAATATATAAAAACCACATCTCTGCTTTCAAAAACAAGAAACCTGAAATCTTAGAACTTAGGCTTAAGCGGCCGGTGTCATAACTAGAATCTACAGTTTCCGGTGACAAAGAAAGGTGTATTATATATGCTTATGTGTATTAAACAACATGCAATGCCAAGACCTAAGTGGTCTGTTAACATAGACGTACGGATATATTGACCCGCCCACACACCCATACACGTATAGTGATATTGATGGTGATGGTGAAGAGTCTCAGAGAGACCACTGAGGATGCCACATCACAGTATGGGTGAAACGTCTGGTCATCTTGTAAATATTGTAGATAGTACGTTGACGCGGTTGTCACCGGAAACTGTAGATTCTAGTTAAGAAACCTGAAAGATCTAATGTAGCTAAACACCTTCTGAATTGTACCCACAGTTCGAATAAAATCGATGAAAATGTAGATATTCTAAAAGTTTGTAAGAAGGGACGTATTATGAATGCTTGGGAAGAGTTATTTATTTTTAAAGAAAAATGTAATGATCATGATAAATTAATGAATGAACAGGTTAATTTTGATTCCGAAATAGTTTTTAATAATATATTTTCGGTGACTAAAAGGACAGAAGTAACAGCCAATACGGATTAACAACCAATAATATCACAGCAGCCGACATTTTGACGATTCCAGCCAATGGTCACGTGATCATAGGCCTATAAATTGAGTTGTTGAACACAATTTTACATTCTTTTGTGAATCCCTCTGGTCTGAGGAAGGTGAGCGTGGTTCGCCGAAATCGACCACTATAATATTTGTGCATTTAGTACTTGTATTGTAATATATTTGTGCATTTTGAGCTTATATTGTAACAAATTTTGTGTTTTGTGACGTTTACTTGTACTGTATAATTACTTGTTGTCGATCATATAGTTTGCAGTATTTATAAAATCAAAATGATAAAAATATTTCTAGTTTTAAACGTGAACTATCGTAGGCTAGCAAGTTAGCTGATTCAACAACTTTAAAAGGAGACTGCCATTTTGGAGGTTGTTTGTTAGCTCTCTTAAACATTAATCGTGAAAAAATGTTCGGACGAAAATTTATTCGGCTCCAAGGATGTTTAATTTTTTTGTTTTTATGGGGATTTCCGACCACGAAAAATTGATTGGCACATGTTTCAACCCTGGGAAAATTATGAGTTCTGCCCCAGAGGCTCCTAGACGTCACGTGTGGGAATTATTTAACAATTTATTGTTCAGAAGATCATGTGTTTTTTGTTTACTTACTTGTCCATAAGTTGTAGAGTGATTTAATATTTTATTACTTTTTTCTAACATGTGTTTGTGTATAATTGCCAATTTATATACTTTGTA
This sequence comes from Stictocephala bisonia, assembly GCA_035578905.1. Taxonomy (NCBI): domain Eukaryota; kingdom Metazoa; phylum Arthropoda; class Insecta; order Hemiptera; family Membracidae; genus Stictocephala; species Stictocephala bisonia. The sequence continues at coordinate 1,069,704 of JAQJVL010000284.1, forward strand.
AGATTGTTTTTTTTTACTATCACTGTTTTCATTTTACTCCTTATTAATTATGTGTTATCTTATTTGTATTTTATTTTCATAGTTAATCATTAAATTCTGTTTTATTATCTTATCATCTAAAACTAGCAGCATCCAGACAAAATTTTTTAGCTCCAGGGATTTTTAATGTTTTGTGCCTTGGTGAGGCCGAACTTTCTCCCGCGAGGCCGTAGGCTGAGCTCCACAAAGGGGCTTTTACAGGTAAACGTGGAAGTCCTCTAAACGAAATTTTACTATTAATCTACAATGAATTTTAATAATAACAAAATTGTTTAACTCTTAACGTTATGATTTTTGGAAACTCTAAGTTTTAGTGCTAAACACAAAATATAAAGCACCTTAAAATCTTTACTTCGTTATATATATTCTTATTATGTATTTAGCCTTATCCATATGTCGAGTTATGACCGAAACTAAGATTTCAGTGTGAATTTACAAACTTAGAATTAAAAAATTAAGGACATATTTTCCATAAAAAAGTTATTAATTAAAACCTTATGTTCGCAGTTAAAATCACGTTATTGTTTGCACATAAAAACCTATTTTGTTGCAAATTTACATCTAGTTAAGCTGCCATGAGCAAATCATACAGATCTAAGACTAATAGCCAATGAAAAATGAAAAGCCGATCCCTTCAAATCGTCTGACTGTTTGGAACTGAACTGAATGTGATTGAAGAATATAAAACTGGAGTCTCATTTTCTTTCTACCGAGAAAGAAGTCTAGCATTGAAATGGTTTACTTTATTTCTGATCTTGCACCCCTCCGGTTTTACTTCATCATAACTATTCAAACCTCGACTTGAAACTATTCGCACTATCTTACTCCAGTACGAGGTAGAGTAGTCTGACATTATTGTGAATTCACGTCCAACTCCTGTGTGACGAGGCCAGTCAACCGGCTCCTACCGTGCCCTTTACCGACACCCCAGGTCCAAAGGTTGACGTGGTGGTGTAATCATACCCGCCTATACCCCGTAAAGCACGCCCTCACTCCTGGACCGTGCAATATTGCATTACTTCGCCCGGAACTGTAAGGTCGGACACAACTAGAACAGTTTCATTCATTCTGCATTGACTTACTTGACTGCTTGGCATGAAGGTGATGATTTCTTTATTCTGTTTACTTTTTCTGTACACTTTTTATGCTCTAGAAGACAAAGATGTTTGTAGTGGCTTTGACTAAGAAATTCTAATGGTTGTCATTTTACGTTTAAAAACTATATGAATTTAACAAATGACTCAAAAATGTATGGAGTTTTTCACCACAGGACGATAAAGGTACTGCTGCCACAGGGTAGCGAAATAATTGAAAGGGGCTTTCGTAGATAATTATATAGTAGTAATAGTTTAGGGAGAGAGTGAGAGGGGAAGGTGCTGTTTAACGAGATGGACAGAGTCTGGTCTAGGTGCAGGAACTTCTAACTTGCAAAAGAATATAAACAATGGCATTGTATTCAATAATTTCCATGCATGAAATGTTTCTCTTAATCCACGATTCCTTTGTTTCAGACACATATCTGTCGTTGGAGCCCGGAGGGGAGTTGGTGTTCCGAGGAGTCTTCCGGGTGGTTGAGGGAGACTCCTATTCCATCCCTCTGGCAGACCCCTCCACAGAACTCTTCAGGAGATCGTCCAGAGAGTACAGGGAGGGACTAAATCTCATCTACAGGAGGAGTGTTCTAAGACATCCTTTCATCAAATCTGAAGTGTTAGCATTTGATGGGTGAGTTAGATGCCTGAAACTTAAATAAATGTAAGTATTCGAGGCCTACAGTTTAAATGTGTTTGAAGGGGTGTATCATGGCTGGAGTAATCCTTTTGATTTAACTACAGGGTATTCTGTGTCCCCCCCATTATGAAATTTGATAGTCTCGCCAACTGTATCTGTGAATATGTAGAAAACTTTCATTCCTAAGTCTTCTTTTTCGGAAGACAGAAGATCAAACACGGACATATTTAATATTACGAGGACAGCTAAACTTTAGTGTTGTAAATATGTATGTTTGATTTTTCGATAGCTATTTCCTTTTTAAAACGGTATCTGATTTTTTATGTTGTTTTAAAACTTTTGGAGTTTGATTTGTATTTTATCCCCCCCCCCTCAATTCATTTTCCCATATCATGTTCACACATGATAATATTATATGGAATCTTAGAAAAGTTAGAGTGGTAATATTCAAAAGCAAATGATGATTTCATGCTAATTTTATAAGACATTTCTAATTTAAATCAATCATAGAGTCTATCAATACTAGTATATTGATGTTGAATTACTGTCAATTTATTGATATTTTACAATATTTCAGAGAGGAGAATGGTGATCTAACAGTCCACTTCAACCTTTACTTTGACCCTCGAAGACGAGCCATCTCACCCTCAGATCTGAGAGATATCCTGGCCAGCCAAAGTCACAGCGTATACCTGGCCAACCGCACTATAGACCCGGCCAGTGTCCACGTTTTCGAAAGCACCCTGGAGGGTTCTTCCAGTCCCAGCCCTGCCACCCTAGCGTCATCCACTACCGTGGCTTCGACCACTGCTGCCCCGCGCACCTGTACCTCGCTCCAGCTGCCCTACTGTGCTGGCACCCATCGCAACGTCACCACCTACCCCAACCTTGTAGGCCACCGAGACCTTCAGCAAGTCATTGATGACGTCATCGCCTTTCGGTAGGAGTATTAACCAAACAGAAACCAGGGAACATTTCTTACAAATGTAGGATAGTACATTTTGAAATGGTTTATCAGCTACAACAATTTGCAATGTTTGTTATGTCATTTTTTCTTTAGTTCTTAATAACACGTGACCACGATCTTACAAAACAAATATGAGAGAATAAACACGTATATTGTATTAAATGTTAAGTTTTGCAGATGAAATATCTTGAAATTGACAAACTCTATTTAATTATATAATACTAAGTCCGACATTTACTTTGAAGGTAAAACATCAAACATTCAACAATCAATTACTGTAATGAGCGTTAATAGCTGTAAATTCATATGTACTAGCCTTCTTGAATTGAATTCATTGTAAACGTTGTACATAAGTTTAAAAAAAATTGCACTCTCCTTTTTTTTAACTAAATACAATGTAGAAAGCCTGAAATATTTGTATATTTGTTGTGCAACGAATATAGGTCAGTCGTGACTTTTTCGTTTTAGATAAAAAAAATTTATATAAAAATAAAAAACGCTTGTATACGCCCAATATTTATATTTAGCAGCAACACAACCACTCAATGAAAACGTTTAGCTTAAACTATTATCTTAAATTTGAACGTTTGCTTCGAAGGTTAAATTAAGCTTATAAATATATGATAACAGATATGGTAGTCTTTAGTTACACTGACTTAGCGGTACTCACCTTTAGAAACATTGATTGGTGATCATGTTTTTAAAGAAAATATAACTTTACATCAAGAATTGTGGAATAAGCACTTTATTGTTTAAAAATTACCTTGCAGGAGAGTGCATTATGCAGTGACAGCGCACATTGCGAGACTGTCTTATAGGTTAACAATATTTCCAAGGTTGTGCCAGACTGGTGTGGGATGACTGAGTACATTTCCTTTATAGACTGGCAACGTGCACTTGCGACGAACAGGACAGTGTCCAACTGTTGCTCTATATACGAGTCACCATGTGTCTCACACACATAGAGGACACGCACACTAATGCAACAGTCGTCACTGGCCTCTGAATCACGACTCACCTTTCCCCCATCTCGAGTACCTCACCTCGACATACGTGAAATGCCATCTACAACACCGTAATTTGTGCTAAGTCTGTGATTGTCAGTCAATCTACTCCCTTAATGTCATTGCCTTACTCTCTTAATGTCTGTTGTGGTAAATGTACTACTTTATGTCAATATTCTGACACTATAAAAAATGTACACTATTTTATTTTACTGTATTTGATTTACAGTCAACCGTTTACGTTGTTCGTATGTGATTTGGTGGGAGAGTTGTCAATGTCATTTACAATATCTCGCCTTTGCTGTATATTGTAACACTTCTGTACATGTCTGGGAGGGCGGGTGGGTCATTACCACTGTACGTATCTGGGTGGGTAGGTGAGTTAACACCACTGTACATGTCTGGAGGAGTGGGTGGGTGGGTCATTACCACCGTACGTATCTGGGTGGGTAGGTGAGTCAACACCACTGTATATGTCTAGGAGGGTGGGTGGGTCTTTACACCGTACTTGTTTGGAAAGGTAGGTGGGTCATTACCACCGTAGGCGTCTGAGTGTGTCGGTACGGTCATTAGGATGGGAGGTGCCCTCTAAATTGTTCGTATGTGAGTGGGGTTTGTGGGCGTCAACGCTGATCAAACATTGTAGTAATATGAGTATGTACTTTGTAGTGAGCTGGTGGATGCTGAGTGCTCTAGGCTTGCCTACCAGTTCGTCTGTCATGTGCTGCAGCCACCCTGCCTGCCAGCCTCTGACCTTGGCCTCGATGCTACCATAATTAGGCCATGCAGAGATTTCTGCCAAGACTTCTGGGCAGGCTGTGGTGCTCGTCTTCCAAAGAGATTCAAGGAATCACTCGATTGCTCCCAGTTTCCAGAGCACAGTACTATTGGGGAGGCATGTGTCCCAAAACCAGGTGTGAGAAAAATGTTTAATATATTCCAAAGATTTATTCATTTACTAATTGTTTGAAAGATATTGATTTTTCAAAATAACTATGTTTCGTTTCAATTAACACCAATATACACTTCTGAGAACATCTTGCTATAACAGTTAATGCAAGAGTTTTTCATTTGTAAATATTGTTAGTAAGCCTATAAACATATTAATTTGAAGTAGTGTACAACAATTTTTTAATTTCATAATTCACTTAAATCTATATTTATAAAAGCCATTTACCACTCATCACTATTTCTCCAAAACTATACGTTCAATTGACTTGAAATTTTATAAATAGGTTTCTCTTAGCCCCTAGAGGCTCACTAAGAAAGGATTTTCCTCTCTGACCTCAGGACTCCATCCCACTGGCCTCCAAAATTACCATGGTATTCTTATGGAGCTATATTAATTGATTGATTTATTTCATTAACAGCTGTTAAATAAAAATAAATTTAATAAAATTGTGGTAGGCTAAACTTTTAAAATTAAAAGTAATTTAGTACTAGTAAATTATACATAAACAGCGACTGTTCTAAATTGGATTTAAATCGGATACTATGTAAACTAAAAGCTTGCTGCACATTTCAATTATATAATCAAACTCAATATTATGACCAGCGAAGCGGGTGGACACAGCTAGTATGTTTATAATATACTGGTCTCATAATAAAAACTGAAACAATTTATAGTAACAAAGCTTCATATTTTACCAGTTTCCATCCCAATCTAAGTCAAAAAAGGTTCGTCTGGTGATTCTGGCTGTTATCATTGAAATGTCGATGAAACTTTCTTAGTCTCTCTTAGTTTATAATGATGATGAGATGTTCTCATCTATAGACTATTATTAATCACAATAATTGTAATTGTAAACAAAAATATCATGTGATAATTGTCTAATATTAGTTACAATAATAATTGATGAAACCTGCCATCATAGACTATGATATCACAAAAAATTAATGTATGGATGTCTCATGAATCATTTGTTTGCTAAACTCCTTTTATTTTTATATCTAAATTAACTCATCATAGTAAATAAAATATTTGAGTTTTTTATTTTAAAGTTAATTTAAAGCAGAGGGAGTGTTTTGTTCATTCCTAAATTATTTAAAGTGAGAAAGAGATATATATTATTCTATTTTGGTTAGCAAAGACTCTGAATATTTCAGATCAGAATTTAGTTTCATTCTAGGGTGTAAGGAGAGCTTGGAGCTGCGAGACTTGTCAACACGATTGTGTGACGGAGTACCAGACTGTGCAGACCTCTCTGATGAACTGACATGTCACTACTGCCATGCCGGGTACATCCACTGTGGTGGTGGCAGCCCTTTGTGTATACCTGCGAACAAGAGGTGCAACGGTGAGGCCGACTGTCCCGACCAAAGTGATGAAAAGGCTTGCTGTAAGATTTGACAGACATTTATTCATTTTGTATGAAAGTTAATTTGTTATTGAAATGTCACGGATTTACTACAGTACATAAATAAAAAAGCATTAACTGTGAAATATATGATAAATATTTCATACATCAGTAATATTATGTATTAAACTACAAAGTTAAACAGAACAATCAGGGTTGGATAAAACTCTTTGGCTAGATGTGAGGGGCAAGCAAAGATGATATGTACTCACTGGACTTGAAATATCCGGAACCCCAGAATCTAGGGGAAAAATGTCTTGAACTATTTTTGATCTATGATTTTGTTTATAAAGGTTAACCAATTTTCTACTTTTTAATGACACAACCAGTCAAATCCTGTTAATACATTAGAGGCATTATAAAGATATTTAACTGTGTTAGGTTTACGGTTAACCTTGATTTGGTTAGAGTTTTGATCCCATTAGAGTAGTTGTTAAAGTAACCTTTACAGAAGAGGTTTAAGAAATTATTAAATTATGTTTTTTTATTTTGTCATTGGCACTTTGTGATATGGATGTTATTCCAAGAACTTATGGTGAACTGTAAGAGATAGATAGGGTTAACAAGGGAAATTCCTAGTTATAGAAAGAAATATAGAAATGTGGCAAGTGGAAGCATAGCAAATATATCACCAATCAGAATTACTGGTTTACATAATATTTCACAATGGAGATTACAGTAAAAATGAGTCTTAATAAATAAATCTTAAATAATCAAACTTCTCTTGGCTAAAAATACATACGGTAACTAGTAAAACACAATCAAAACATATAAGTTATGAAATAATTTTCTCAAGTTGTATTACATTGCATTACTTGCCTCCTTTTTGTAGGCAAAAATAAATTTATAAATCTGATTTATCTGTATAAGTTTACTTTTATGATAAAGATGTTTATCAAATAATTATTACATTACAAATAAAAAAGGATATAATTTATTTACTGATCGTGTCTCTATTTTTTATCAGTGTGTATGATATTCTATAGAATGTTCAACCTATTTGGATACCTATTGGTTATCATTTAATTTATTTCTTTTAAAATAAATTTGTTTAGTTTTATAATAGTCCTAAATGTAATTAAGTTTTATACTTTAAGTTTCTAAGTACTACCGTACATGTATGGGTGGGCGGGTCGGTTAGTACCACTGCACATGTGTGGGTGGCCGGGTGGGTGTTTAGAACGTTATGGGTGGGCAGGTGGGTGTTTACAACTTCACATGTGTGGGTGGGTATTTACTACTGCTCGTGTGTGGGTGGGCGGATGGGTCTTTACCATTGCGCGTGTATGGGATTCTCTCATAGAAGCATGGCAGTACGTCTAGAGATTCTCATAGATATTCATAGAAGCATGGCAGTACGTGTATGTGTGGCAGGGACTATATGTTATTCTTGTATGTGTATTTTTTGTATTTTGTATTCTTGTAATTTTTATAAGTGTTCGGTTGTTTGTATTCAATATATACTTTTCGATGTGGTTGAGGAAGATGTCAGCAATTAGTCCTGAGAGTGGGTTGCCCATGGCTACTGTACGGGCTGTACAGTACTGTACTGTATGGGGCCCATCAATGCTACTGTACGAGTATGGGTGGGAGAATAGTGCTGATTGTGTGTCGAGTAGTTATTTGTCCACTTTGCCATGCAAATGGCATGGCCAGCACCTTGTGAGCCCCTCCCTTTATTACTCCCAAATCATCAAATATGAATTTAGTAATTATTATTAAGACTTGTATTAGTTTTAGTCTACACTGAGGCATCCACTGCAGCTATTAGAAAACAACCTCTACTTCTCTTTTCTATGGTATAACAAACATTTCAAAAATTTAAGTTGTGTGATTGCTAATTTGTCTTAATACCTATTTCACAATATCATTTGAAACCTTTTGAAAGCTCTTGGTCAAGATCTGAATTTATAAAGTATAAAATTAAAAATAAACAAGGTGATACCGGTTTTAGGGGTATCAGTTAAAAAGTAAAGAGAACCTATCACAGTTAGCCTTCCAATGTAGTAATTACATTTAAAATTCCTTTTATAATCTTATTATACAACTTTTTTACTGTACTTTAAAAATTGTATTCCAATTACTCTTGCAAATAAGATGTTTAAAAATATCTTGTTGTCTTCAGTGGCAGTGTCTCCCAGCATCGCTGGAATGCCCGCTCTGCCCAGTGCCCACCCTGGCCATACACTAGGTGTTGGGCATGTCGTGTTCAATGAGAAGGGGTCTCTGGGTAAACTCTGCGTGGACAACCTCAACACATCAATGACTGAGGCTAACCAGACATCAGTGCTCCTCAACGTTGCCACTTCTCTCTGTAGGACACTCTTGTTCAGGTATGTCTTACTTTTGACACTGTTATACTAATGGTTGAGAGTGATTGTATAATTTTGTTGTAATCTTTTAGGAATAATTACAACAGCTATAAATTTTAAATTAAATATTTGGTAAGAAGGTTTGCATTGGTCTTAAAAGAAAGATAAGCAGCCATGTCTCAAAGTACCGTATGTAAAGATCTAAAGTTGACTATATTCTATTTATTTTGGCAAGTTTCATATATAAAATATTTTTGCTTAGCGTTTTTGTACTAAAGATTATTTTAAAAAATTTTTGGGTTTCTTCATGTTGTAACTCTTTTAAAAACTTTGACTTAAAACTTTATAGTTGTATCCAATAACATTCATGTGAAAATATTCCTTAAAATAAGCACATCCGGCTAGTAACTTTTTAGGAGTGAATTTTTATCGACCCATTCTTTGTCTAATGAAATAAAATTTTTATTTATTTCCCACAACAGAAGATAAAGAAATACATAAAATTTCATTTAGACTTGTTTTCAAAATAAAATAAAATATATGTAACATAAGTTGAAATATCAAATAAATCAAACTAAATACAACATATTTTCCTAGTTAACATATTAGCAATAATGAAAAGGCTGGCGGTACGGGCGCCTGTTTGCAGACCCGAGTTGCTAAAAGGCTGAACAATGGCATTTTAGTTATTTTCTTGAAATAATTACGTAGAAAAAAAGAAATAAATAAAAAAGGGAAATAATATTATTAATATTTTGATAAAATTTTATTCAATACTTCAAAGGTGAGAAAAGAATATGAGGTTTAAAAGTCTGTTTTAATTTTAAAAAAATAATATAAATATAGTATATATAAGTAGATTAATTTTTATAAAGTAATTAAATTAAATAAATAGCAAAACAAACAGAAGAGCTGAAGAATACTGCACATCTACTTAAGTGAGCATGGGTAGCGAGAGCGGAATGGAGGTGGCATTCAAAGTTCACATTGGTTCAGGTACATCTCCTGTAACTGGATCTGATTAATGTCTCAGCCTCCTCAATTCTTAATTATGATAAAAATTCACTGACTTCTTTTTAATTGTAATAGATTGACCACTAAATATATTTAATTCATCAAAGTGGTGAATTTTCACTGAAAAATGCAAATTAAGAAATTAGTTTAGAACAAAACCGAGACAATTTCCTTTGTAATTTATTTACAAGGGTAAGACCCCCCAGACCCAATTTTATTTAGACTGCGACTTGACAGACCCCTGTTCACACAATGTACATATGGAATACCATACCGTATGTGTATGGATGAGTGGGAGGTTTAATACAAATGTAGTCTAATAGGTGGATAGGAGGGTCAATTCCACTGTACATGTATGAGTAGGTGGGAGGGTTATTACTACAGTATGTGTATGAGTGGGTAGGTGCACAGACTTTTATATATATGCTCACGTGAGTAATTTGATTTCTATCAAGAATGTGTATAATATAGACCGAACCAAACGTGTGGTGGTATTGACCAAGCCCACCTAAAGAGGTAAGGTATTATTGATCCTCCCACCCTTCTATACACATACAGTGGTAATGATCTCCCACCCACTGATACATTTACTATGGTATTGAAACTCCTGTTCACCTATTCATGTACAATCTAAAGAACATAATTTGCTATCACAGTATTCAAAATAAAATAATAAAACAATGGATCCATAACAATTGTAGCCAACAAACACTAAATTCCTTGACCTCATCAAATGAATATTAGTCTACTATTCAATATGGAATAACAATTTAATTTGGCATAGTTATTATTTTTTGCTTGTATAATAGATTAAATATATTGAATATTTTATGAAATTAGTTTATAAGATTTGGTATGAATTTTTAAAACTCATGATTGTGAGTGATTATAATTCAATTCTATGACCACTTTTACGTCTGTTTAATCTACGATTGTACCCCTGTTCTTTAGAGGTGTTGAGAAATTCAGAGTGGAGACAGACCATGAGGATGGTGTTAGCAGTTATGTACAGATGGAGGATCCTCTAGCTGAGCAAATTGCTTTCGCCCAGGTGCCATGTCCTGGCCGCTCAGTCCTACATGTCACCTGTGCTGATGCTGGTAAGTTAGTTCAACTACACAAACTGACTTTAAAGGTTAAGGTTAAATACCTTTAAGTGAGTGATTCCACTGAGGATAATTTTTTTAAGTTAAAGGTCTTTCAGAATGACCCATGTCCGATTAATAAATACGATATTACATAGCCTAGCCTTATTTGTGTTTTGAAGTAATTAATTATATCTGAAATATAATCCAAGGCATGATTTTAGCTAAAATAAATGTGTGATCAAGTTACCCAATCCAGTTCTAAGGGGTATTTTAGATAGAAGTCAATCTGGTGTGAAATGTAGGATGTGACAAGTGTGAAGAATGCCCCCCCCCCCCATCAGCTGAATGTGGTAATAATTCTTTCCACCAAATTATTGGCTGCCACCTGCAACTATCCTCTAAATTTTTATCAGAAATTGTAACATTGGTTTTATTGCTAGTAGGGAAGTCAGATTTTCTAATTGTAAGTGATGCTTTTGCCCCATCGCAACTCCTATGTAAGATCGTTGTGTATTTTATGATTTTCATTGATGGTTAAAGAAGAAACACTAGCCAATCAAGAAACTTTTTCATTTCCAAGACATCTAGTGATTTGAGAGTGAGCAAACAATGATGAATGGTTGCTCCCTTCTTGTGTTTATTATAAATGCTAGTCTTAAGAAATTCTTCAGGGCCATTTATAAAGTCAGCTCTGCTTCATAAAAATACAGTTCTGTTTCCTTGTTCACCTCTACAGAAAGACTACTTTATCAATTCCTTTTTGGTTCTTTAAAGCATTGTGGCAATCCCGCTCAAGCTTTGAAAAAAAGCCACTGCTTCATTGCATATCTGAGGTTCATGGACAGCATTTCTATCCTTGTTCATTACACAAATTGAAACTAGTCCTGAAAACTTCATAGCCTACTCTGGTATTTTACTAAAAATCTTGGGCTATGTAACCTGCAAGTTCTTTGATCAATCTGTGTATATGTCATTTTGTTTCTCATCTAATTGAGTTCATCTTGATTTCACTCTTTTCTTTTTTCTTTATCAAAATGTGGACTGTCAAGAGCTGTGAACCATATAACTCACTCATTCAATATCATTAGTAGCTACTTCCATTTCAGAACATCGTAGAGAACATTTTCATTTGCAACACAACACAGGTCTTTTTGCTTGATGGAATTTTCAGTTTTGACTATATTTTATGACCATCTTTACTCATTTTATTAATATACAGTATCTCAACTACTATCTTATTTGTCTCTAGTGTTCATCTACAGTTACCACCAAGTAGTCACTTTTAATGACATCCAAAATATCCAGACATATAACTCACATTATCTTAGATAAGTTTTTTGTAGAACCAGCTCTGTGGAGCTAGAAGTAGTGTATATTAAGCCATGCAGTATATCATCAAGGATCAAATTATCTTTGAATATTCTATTATTCGTTTTAGAAAAAAAATTCACTTGGCAGTTGACATGGCTCTTCAGGCCAGTGTGTGAACTTAATTCAACGAGTGAAGTACCTACTGTAAGCTCAGTTGGGGATTTGAACCTTGGAACTTTCCCTCCACAGTCCGAAGCCTTAGCCACCGAGCAACCACGCTCGCAACTGTATATAGCCAATAAGTCATTGTAGGATTAAAAGCCATGTTTATTTAATGACTCAAATTGCAAAAGACTTATTATTTCTTAGCTTAAACATAATTAATTGCTAAAGAAAGCTGTTCCCCTTTGAAAATATCATCTTTTTCAATCGTATAAATAGTACAAGAGTGCTTGCTAGGAGGTGCAGTGACAATGCCTCTGTTAAACACTACTTCCACAAAACAATACTCTCTGCATAAGGTCCAAACATTTACCTAAATGGACGCCTCTTAAAACAAACAAAATATTCTCAGAATCTCTCAGCCCATTAAGAGCTTTGAGATTGTTGAAAACAGTGAATTCAGCGAAAAAGCGGTCCTGCAGAATACTTAACTATCCACTTTCTCAAGAGCCTCAAAGAACAATGCTTGTGATCTTTTATTATTTTATTAAATAAATAAATAACGACTATTTGGAGCGTTTTTCAACATATAGTTGTTTTTAAAAAAAACTCAAGTTATACAAAAATTATATGTATATTGACAAGGACTAGGCTAACATCACAAAACAAAATATATTGAGTATATTAATTATCTACCATGACACTAATAAGTCTCATTCATCAAAACTTCTAACTTTGTTCAGGAATGGTAATAATGCAATATGTTAACAAATAAGAACCTAATAAATAACTAGTGTGCAGAATTATTTCATCAGGCTTGCCATCTTTGAAGGTTTGTTGGACAAATATTAATTACTAAAGTAATCTTTTTTCCCATTTTTTTCATGAGAAAAAATGCCAATGTTTTATTTCAGTCTGCCAAAGAAATCTTTTATAAAAATAAAACCAGATCTTCGCTCACATTTAGGATCCTCACAGAGCCATATTTTAAAAAAGGCCCACAAACTTTGGGATTATAGAATTCTCAATTTTATATAAGGCAGCAAACATTACATAAATAGCAAGAATTTGAATGGTTAAAAGAATTGTGTGGTCTAAGCTCCTTTGCTATGCAATAATAGTCCTAGCGGATCTCCAATCTCCTTAAGAAACCTAGGAAAAAGAAAAATTTGCTACTTTATAATCCTTCCTTGGATTGCACAGTGAATGTTTCTTCCAAATTGTTTATAAGAAGCCTTATGATACCATTTTAGATCTAATTACTCGAATTGGAACTTTGAGGTTAACTTTACTATGAAAAGAACATTATCAATGTTTCTACAAAACTCACAACATATAATTATGATTTCTTATACCATGGTGTTTTCCGCGACTGCTTTCAATTTTCAAGTTTCCTGAACAACTAAGTTAGTGGTGTGCTTTGTTTTATAAATTACTTATAGGAAATGGAATAGAAAAGATTATTACGTCTCAATCTAATCATCCAATATTTCCAGATCCAATGAAATCTGATCATATACAGTTATTTGTTGTTAAACATACTGATTTACTTATTATTTAATTACTAATTAACATATTTTAAGAGTGTGGTATCCAGCCTGCAAGGAAAACCCAGGGACTTGAGGGGCTGGCCAAGATGGCTGCTCTGGGTGACTGGCCATGGCACGCAGCCCTACTCAAGGATGGCGTCCATGTCTGTGATGCCACTGTTGTTCATGCACAATGGCTGCTTACCAGTGCATCTTGTTTCCAAGGGTAATATTTCTTTATTTTTTTATCTATCTAAAAATGTAACCAGAAATTAGAGATATTCTTTAAATTTTATTTAGTTTCTTAATTAGATTCCATGTGAATCTCTGGTCTACGGATGGTAAGCACGGTTTTCTGAAATCAATGACCATAGTATCTATACATTATGTACTTATAATTTAATAGATTTGAGTGTCTGACGTTCCTTTGAATTGTTTACATTATATTTATAAGTTCTCATGTTTTGAAGTTTTGGAAGATATTTTTTAGAAAATCGTAATATTTTATGTATTTTGTGTGATATATTCCACAGGTGTAATAGATAATTACTACCATAAGTGATACATACTATACATGTAAGTAGTAGTACACCTGTCTCCTACTTAGTTATATCCTTTGAATTACTCTAGCCGGTGGATTAACGCCATTTCTTTACTGTAGATATTTTTTATGTATGTGCAATATGGTTTGCGAATTTTTTTTATTTATTTTGCTCTCATTCCTATCGTAGACAGCATACCTGTAAGATATTTATCCTTGTTTTTATATGATGTACTTTTAACTAATTATACGTGATTGTTATTATATAGTCGGCGAGTCACGAGAAGTCCTCAGAACTTCTTACCTATGTGATATTGGAGGCGCTGATTTCCACTGAAACAGCACAAGTTATGTAGTGTACCTGTCTTAATTACTAATTATGATATGTACAATGTACACCACATGACTTGTGCTGTTTCAATGGAAATCAGCGCCTTCAATATCACAGAGGCAAGAAGTTCAGAGGACTTCTCGTGACTTGCCGACAGTACCATGCAGCCCTTCATACTTATAGAGAATATAAATTGGTTGATAAGAAATGCCTAACAGTACTAGTAAGTTGTAACTAGATATTAGATTCTTTGAATACTGGATTGGTTAGTAAATCACTACAGTGGCTATTAATACTCTACTGTTGAAGGGCAATAAAGAATATTATTTACTAATTTTATTTATTCAAACAAACTAACAATACATACTTACTTTTTATATTTTCTTTTGGATGTCAAATGAGAATTGGATGTAGTTTTTACAAACTTTGTAATTTTTCTTTATAATATTATATAATATTTATATAATTCAATAAAAATTTGATGTTAATTTCTACTAAAATATTTTTTACTAAAAAGTGTTATGTTTTTATGTTTCAAATACACAAATTATGTGTCATTTACTACAGTAAATAACTAAAGCACTCCCTACAATATAAAAACAATGATAAAAGAATAACAAGTTAGCCGTAACGGAAATTTGCCCAAACAACCAACAGTGGTCAGTGGTACAACAGTATACAAAGACACATAAATGCAATATGTTGCGTAGTTCATTCATGTATCACTGTCATAATTGAAAGTCCTTGTGGTGTGCAAGTCTAACTCGGCATCCTGATATTGTTATTTTGTGCAGGACAAAAGAACTAGAAATGTTTTACATGCGTAAAAGACTTCTATATAAGTATTAAATGAATAAACAGAAATAGAATCGTTCTTAATTTAATTTTTTTTTTTAAGAGAAGCCAATCTCCTTAACCTTACTCTACCCATTTCCCAGACTATTGACCTGTGAGTGGAACTTATTCAGACAGAGTAAGGGGGCGAACCAGTACAGTAAAAGGTGAATGTTACTGATAAGTCTTCCAGTCTTAGTCGAATTCGAAACAGCACTATCTCTAACCCAAGCTCAAAGTCTTAACGCCTTAGACCACTCGGCCACCAGCTCGCCCAAAAATTCGATCCTATGAAATAGATCTATTCATATTTATAATTTAAGAGTAAACTGCTGTCTTAGCAAAACAGTATCATTCAAAGTATTAATTTAACTTACAATCATGTCAAATCTAAGAGTATGAAAATCATTTTGATAGTTAACTAGCTGAAATTTGTGTAAGTTATAATTGGTGTGATGAAGGTTATTGAACGCAATCTGTAAAATATTCATATTGTATATTACAACTGAATTAATATTATCATTAACTGAACATTTTTTATGGATAATATATTGAATTTAATGCAGGCAACAAAAAGCGGAATGGGTGGCACGACTGGGTAGTGTGCGATTGACCTCTACAACACCTTGGCAGCAAGAGCGACACATCGTCGGCATGACAAAGTCACCTGTTGAAGGCAGTACTGTAGTCTTGGTGAAACTGGACTCTCCACTGCTCATTAGTGACTTTGTAAGACCTATCTGCTTGCCAAAGCACTCAACGCAACCCATCTACACCTCTTGTCATGCCCTTGGATGGACCCGAAATCGTCAGTAGACACATAACTAATTTATTATTTCAGATCTACTTTTAATAAGGTTTTAATATTTATCACAACCCATTTTTTTACTTTCATGTTAGCTATCAAGTTTGAGAAACTTTTTAAAACTTAAAAAACCCCTTGCCAGTGGCCTTGACCAGTGGGTTCCTACTGTATCATAAGATAATGGCATCAAACAACATCAAGCGTGGCTGTTCCTTGGATGAGTGACCAATACACCCATCACATAATGTAATATACTTTATTATCATAATTTCGGACTAATTTTTTCAGGTTAGTAGAGGCACCAGTGGAGTTTGGTAGGGTGACGTTCTGCTTCAGTAAATGTTAATTTAACTAAATTACATACATTATGAATTTCTGATAGTTAATAGTTAACTATGTGTTTCGTTAAGCTATAGCTTGGGTAGGCAGCATGCCCGCATTCTATACACGATTCAACGGCAGTGGGGTGTGGTAGGGCTAGCCGTATCAGTCTTGCCCTCGTTGTTACATCGCCTAAAATTGTGTTTATTAGGTAATAATTTGAATTAGCTAAACGAAATAATTATTCATCCCTTTTTTCAATAATTATGGTTGAAAGATATATAAGTATAATATTCATTGGTAAAATAAGATTTTCTGCAACATTGGTGCTCGGTTGCTCCCATGATCCTTAACCAATAATTTAAGATTTTTAAAATTAAAAGAGTTCAAAATTAATAGAGTAAATTGTATATAGGTTGTATTAAATTTATTTAGGAACTTCATATATGGTTTTTGACTCTCATTCATTGATCTTTGTTTTGGTCACTACCATTCTGCTTAAAACATATTCATCATGATCTTAACTACCTCAACAAATGGCTAAAGTAAGTGAATACCTTAAGAATAATGATAGTACGATTGGATCTCCTTTTATATTGAACTTTGATGAAGTTGTGAAAACATATATAAAAATAATCCAACAAGCCATGTGCAAGCAGTCCTAGAACCAACTCTCATCTTTTCATTTGGTCAGGATTCTGCATTTGAAACTCTCCCCTGATACTATGTATAACAATATCTATACAATAGACACATGTCCACCTGCTCTTCCTCTTTTAATCTTAATTCATTCCCTTATTACTAATATCAAGTCCTTTGATAATCTTTTCTAAATCGCTCAAATTACATGTTTTTCCTTAGGAAAACGGAATTGTAAGATTTCGTAGAGAATTTCCTCTTTAGCTTGTTGTATGACAATCCATAGACCATAGAACTTGTCACTTCAAAAACTCAAAATTGATAATGGTAAGCAAGGAGTTGCTATTGGACTAACATATGTTACAATGAGCAAAATAAGAAGTGTATGTTGTTGTGTTTACGAATGAAGATATATAATACGGTTCGGAGCGATTCAATCTACAAAGCCAAATTACCAAAGTATTGTGATATTGAATATTAATTAATAACATTAAAAATTTTAAATTGTTGTGTTTGATTAAATCTGTTTTCTTCTGTTTCTAATGTTTGCTTACATTCATGCACAGCTCCTCTTACTCCAACTATGAAGGTAGCATCATTACACTTAAATTATTAAAACTGAGACAGTAAAAACCCGCAAATCTAAACCCCACCAAGCTGAATGCCCGTGATACGTATAATGTTAATTTCTAAGTACCGTGATCTGTACCATCAATCTGAGATGGAGGGTGAGTGGTAGGGTGACAGACAGGTGCAGCAATGTAAGGTTACTCATTGACTCATCCTAGCCCCACTACTTCGTCATAATCTATCGGTAAACATAACGACTGCGTTAAACGGTTCTGAGAGTTGTAGGAACGGTTTCAATGATTAGTTACGGTAATTTTCAGATAGTCCAAACTTTAAGGAATCCGAACAAGCTGTTCCCCCTAATTAGTTCCCATAGTAGAGAACCCATGTTCTAACATCGCGTAGGAACTTCAGCCCAGTTCTGAGAGTGAGAAATGTTGCTATATAAAATACCATAAAATAATGTTGAATGTTATTTGAAATAAATTCATCATTTTCATTTTCTGAATGACAATTATTTACTGATAACAATTTTCAGAACTGTTTTAACCATAGAATTTTAAGTTCAAGGCATAAAGGCTACCTAATTTTGATTTTTGATCATAAATTTAATGTGAATCTAACATCGTAGTAAAACATGATGAAATGTGCAAACCGGTTTATTGAATACATTTAACAAAATTCATCCGATTTTTCTTTTTTATTTATTCTTAAGTATCATCGTTATTCATATCGATCATCAAGATATGGGCGAATATGGGTTTTGAATCAGTTTGATGAGCGTAGATGAGCGAATGTAGCCCAATGACAAATTAACTATGATCCAAATGACATATCCAAATTAACTTTGATTCAGTTTATTTATATTTGTCCTAGGAAATTCCAGTCAGCTTCAAAGAATTCCTAACTAATTGAAACTCTGGAAAAAAAATTTTCAATTAATTAAAGGTTGTATAGAATAATCATTGAATCTGTGACATTCGGCCAGGTTTCTGGCGATAATAAATCTATTCTTCATAAGATCAATGTTAAATTTTCTCAAATTAAACAAAAATACAGCTCCAATGGTAGTCCTTTAAACCTATTTGTTGATTAGCTGATTTTAATGGTTAAAAATCTGACAAATTGTTGAATAAATGCTTAATGTTTATGGCTTATTAGTTTTCCAGTTTGTTGGTTTTCCCTTTCAACTAATTTTCAAAATGAGAACAAATTCAAGTACTTGTCTTACTAGAAATAAAATTAAAAAATTAAAATACGCCGATCAATCAACCTCTCCATAACAATACTTACAAAATTACACATAAAACATAATTTTATAGGAAACGTTTTTAAAAATCAGCTTATTCGTTTAACCTTGGTCTTGAAGAACATATCCAAGATGGCTGACCACTCCTGATTTGTAAGGAACAAAACTTAAGTGTAATTAACCATGGTATTTCATTGTGTGTTCAGGAGAGGTGCTCCAGAGAGTTGAGCTGCAAGAGAGCAAGATGGATCAGTGTGCCAACATAAGCATCATGTCTGTGAACGCCCTCTGTGCTGAAAGTGTCTACTCCATGGATGACTGTAGTGTAAGTATTTATATAACTAACCAATCATTGTATCAAATCTAAAGTTTAAACAATAAAGATATTTATAAAACCAGTCTATCATATATACAATATTTTTTGTTAAAAACTTATCCACCTGCAGAAGTTCTGTTCAAAAGTGTAAGATAATAAAAATTCAATTATCTTACTGTACTGTACAATCCAGTTAATATTAATTTTCTAATCGATTAACTTTAGGACTTGTATGAGGGCAAGAAGTTATTTTTTTCAGTTGTGAACACTCAGATATGACGGAAATTTATTTAAAGAGCATTTAAGCCAAGTACAAAAGTTATAATTTTGTATAACTTTTTATAACTTACATTAGAATCTAGTACAAGTTCTAACGACCTAACTAGAATACATATTTTCCTATGACAACAGCGTCAAGACGCATGTATTTGCACTGAGGCTGAATGAGAAGTTCAGAGTCTCAGCGTTAGCACTGAGGATGCAACAAAACAGCATGGGCGAAACGCATGGCTATATTGTAAATAGTAATAAAATTTCTAATTATTTGCTCCCTTACAGCACTTCTTTCACATAGTGAAATTTGACAAAATTATCACAAAGATAAATTCTTGTTTATTTTGTTCATAATTTCATTTCTCGTTGATTTTGTTTGTTTTCCTTCATAAGGTTTTCTAAGCTTGTGCATATAGTGACGCAGGTTACACTAATTTAACCTATTAATTTTTATGTCTTATAGATTTTGTCTGTTTCCTATCAGAAGGTCTTCTAAGCTTGTGCACGTGGTACAGATGACGCAAAATTAACCTACTAATTTTTTAGAGGTTAAATTCTTATTGGTTTAATATGAAAAATTGTCATGCTGATCATAACATGGTATACTAAAACTGAAAATATTTCCCAGGAGGAAGAATTGGCCGGAAGTCCAATGATATGTGTGAACTCTGAGGATCAGCGGTGGACACTGGTGGGGATAACAAACTGGAGGATTGCATGTGCGGCAGCAGGAGTGCAGCGACCGAGGATGTACGACAAGATGGCTCCTAATGTTGACTGGATACTTACCAGCATCAAAGAGGACCAGTGAAGTACACCATGGTGTGTTAAATCAAAAGACTGATTACATCATCTGAAAATACTGATGCGATATTTAGGTTATTTCAGTGTAGTTCAAGTTTTACCAATTATGTAAAGTGTTACACGCCAATATTTATAAAGAAAATGGAGTTTTGGACGATTAAGGTAATACTGTATTATTTATGAAAATTAGCAATATGAACAGATTTCCTCGCAAACAGTTAGATATAATTAATTAACTTAAGTTGGTAAAGAGCCTTATCAATTCATGCTCCGTATACCAAAGCTCAAAGTAAACCATATTAATAGGTAACACTAAGTCTGTAACAGTAATTAATAAAGTTGCACAATTAATTTTATCTATGTTTAAATAGTTTTCCTTCATATATACATATTGAAAGAAAAATTAATAATAGTGGTAAGAACAGAATAATTATTTCTTTGTCATATTATATTTGTTTATTAATGAATTTTTTGACAGCTTTAGCTAGATTATTAAATAAAAAATCTGCAGTGCTTAAAACCTTACTCGACAATGAAGCAACACAGACAGCCCATAACAACTAACATTTCTATAGTAATTATAATTTTTAATAATTTTCCCCAAAACATATTTTTTTTAAATCTAGGAAATTGTGTTCTTCGATCTCATTTAAAGTAAATGTTCTGATCTTTACATGAGTTTGTTTATTTATTTATTTCTTTGTATCATTAAAATTACTAAGTATATTTTTTTAAACAATATAACAAACCACATTTAAATACCACAAGTCAAGTATATTCTTTTATTATATGTAGTTCATTAGATGTACATATTGTATTATTTACAAAATTAGTTTTAAGGTGTAATTTTATACTCTTGAATTCATTGTTAAATAATGTCAATTAAGTTAGTTGTAATATATTATTTTTATAAATTTTTATTTTGTTCATTTCCTTGCGGGAGATAGTCAATATGCTTCGGTAACCAACAAGCATACTTCCTTGTGCTTCTGAATATCAAGAATATGCAGTTTATTATGCAGGTGAATATAAATACATACTTCTTAGTGACCTGCCTCGCCAAGGGACTTACTTGAATCTATAGCCTCCCTTTCACCAAATATACATTTTTGGGGTGGTTTGGTGACTGAAGGTTATGTAAGAAAGTAACTTACAAATAAACTTTCATCCAGAATTTTCTTTACCTGGTCACTCTCGGGATCACGAAAGCTTATTATTACTGCTAAGAAATATAAACAAAAAGACTGACTCTAGGGCCAAAATTTGTCAGGGGCCTCACCAGAGCGTTCTGACATTATCACAAGATAACAGCATAAAACAACATTGAGTGTGGCTGTTCCTTGGATGGGTAACTGTCAGAGATTCCGTCCTTGCACGCAGCCCGCCTGCCTGGTCACTGGTTCAGAAGTTGCTGTTGGTCCCCAGGTTAAGTGTTAGTGAGGGCTTCTTAGCTCTAACTTTGCCTTGTAAAATAAGACTTCCCGTAAAATAAACTTCCTTTAACTTTTTTTACAAACACACAAACAATTATCCATATTGACGTTTGTCAGAATCAGTGTGGTATGCGGTCAAGTCACAAGGCCAACGTAAAGTCCTGGTGATGGGCCAAAAGGGGTGAATAATAAGGTTTTCAGGCAGAAATGGAAAGGGGAGATATTACTACCTTGTCTTAGTAATCACCTAGTTAGATAATCTTAGAATTTAGGCTTAAGCGGCAGGTGTCATAACTAGAATCTACATTTTCCGGTGACAACCACGTCAAGGTACTATCTACAATATTTACAAGATAACCAGACGTTTCGCCCATACTGTGATGTGGCATCTTCAGAGGTTTCTCTGAAACCAGTGGAGTTCCTTAGCGGTTTCTCTTAAACTTCATTGGTCTCAGAGAAACCACTGAGGATGCCACATCACAGTATGGGCAAAACGTCTGGTTATCTTGTAAATATTGTAGATAGTACCTTGACGCGGTTGTCACCGGAAAATGTAGAGTGTAGTTACCCAGCAAGATACTTCATCTGGATATTTTTGGAATAACTGATATCTAATATTAGCTTGAGTATTAGCTAATATTACAAATCAATACCTCTGTGCGTGTATGGGTGGGTCAATACCACTCTATATGTATTTTTGTGTTCATTTTTGCCATTTAGCACATGTGACGTCATGGGGATGCGCTTGATATCTACCGTCTTCTTTTGTTGGTACCGTAGTTTTCGTGTGTGTAGTTACTGCTATAGTTACTTAGCAGTATACTCACAGTGTGTTTTATCATTGATTTTATTTTTATATAATCAATAGTTTTATACTGTGGTAAAATCATCATGAAGATAATACCTGACAGTTCTACTTTCAATGCTGTACTTAACACCAGCTCTACCTCCCATGCCATTCCAGATTAATGCCAAAAACACTCACTCCCAAGCCTCTCGCCACTTCCTGATACCACCCCTCCCCCAACATCAGTTACTCATCCACCTTTCCCAACATTGTTATGAACCATTATTTGTTATGTTATTTATAACCAATGGATTTGGATGAACAAGGAAAGGGAATATAATTGAGGATTTTGTAAAATTATTCTTGTTGCAAAATGTGTTTTTTAAATCCAAACCTAATAATATATCAGTATGGTTTACATAATTTCTTTAAGTTTAGTAGTTCCAAATAAGTACTGTACCAAAATTAATGTACATAAATTTTTCTTTATCATTTTTTAACAAAATTTATTAGCGTCTGTGAAAGCAACTCACTCTGCAAGAGGTTAATGATTAATTTTATACTCTAACTTCCATTGCAGTTATAATATAAATGTGGGAGTTCTTTTGCATCATACATTAAAGGTAAGTTGTTGTTTATAAACAGCTATTTAGTCTTATATCATTTTTATTTTTCCTAGAATGTCCTTACTGGCTGTGATGACTAATGATGTCCCCAACTTCCTTTCTATCAGTAATACTGACTATTGAACATTTGTTGAATTTAAAAAAAAATGACAATGGTTGTTTCAGCCAACTATCATCACAGATGTTATGAACAACTGGTTCATTGCAATTTGTCTTACTACATAATAGAACCTTTGGGCTAGAGCATCAACAAATGGTTATCCAGAGATATTGTCTCTTCCGCTATTTTCTAAGTGTTAAATGTGGGGAAAGGGAAAAGAAAATGTTAAGTACTTTTTTATTTTTAATTCAAGAGGCCACAATAATAAGAAGGAAAAAATTAACCTATTAATAATAGAACCAGTTCATCTGAAATGTTTGTAGTTTTACCGAACAAATTTGTCACATTGTGTTTAAGCTATGTACTGCTTGTTGTAGTCAGTCAGTCAGCTGAGAAAAGTTCTTTGAGTATTTCTAGCGTTCGCACACTTCCCCAGAGGTACTATCATTCCACTGCCATTCCTCACCAGATCTCATACACATCGTTTACATGCCTAGTTGAGTTCTTTAAACATAACTAGTTGTTTTAGTATTGGTCTTGTTTTATTTAGTGGAGTAACAGAACCATAAGTACTAAACCTGTAGTATTTACTATACTGTATTTGTTCTGTACTTTAAAATACTGTAGTGGATTGACACAAAAAAGAAACAGTTCATGCACAATAAAGGAAAAACTGAAGGTGTTAAAATGCTGAGATAATGGTGAAGAAAATACATCTAAGCTAGTACATTCATATCAAGAATTCTAAAATCACTGACTAGAAAACAATTAATTCAAAAATGGAACAGTTTTTACAGCAACTTCAAGTAAGTGTGCCAAATCCTGACAAACTTCCAAAACAACTCCCATAGATAAGTTTTACCAAACTTTGTTTTTGTGGTTTTCTTAATTATAACCTAAATTAGGCTAATGAATGGAGATGAAAACTCCTTTACAAGTAGATACTGACATAATAGTTTCAAGAGTTAACATGTCATGTGGCAGCTAACCATTACTAGAGATGGTCTGATAAGGCTGCTGCGCTTGAATAAGAAGATAAATTTGCTGATATGGTTGCTGCAAAAAACTACTCACCTCATAAATTTTACAAGGCATTGCCGAGCAAAAGTCTAAATGCAAAAGATGAACTAAACACTCTAGGTTTTAAAAAGTCGGCAGGCAAAGAACGAGAACTGTTTTGGCATGATGCAATGTGGTAGGAATTCACAAACTGCTACTTGTAAAGTCCTCCACACAAAAATTGTTAAATCTTAACATAAATTCCCTATCTGTGTACTATAAGATTTCCAAAAGATCTTGGGGGAATGTACAGCTTTTAAGGGATGGTTAGAAAACAAATTTGTTACGGGAATTAAGTGTTTTTGTAAATCATCAAGTAAACTAACCCATACACTGCTTTTCATCCATAAAATGACTTCTTGTCCCTCAGATGGCAAACTAGTTGTTCAGAGATTAAAGACTCTATTCTCAACTCTGAACGTGACTCACTGATGCAACCAAAGCATTTTTTGCAGCATACAAGAAGAGGCTCTTGACACGGCTAATTGAGAATGATAATGAAAACTCATGAAAGTTAATATAGACATTATGTATTAGGTAGCAGAGTGTTGGGAATCCGTGAATGAGTAACTTCTATATTAACCAACCTACCTGCCCATATACGTACAGTAGTATTGGACTACCCACCCAATCCACCATTTCTTTTCATGAGCTAGATGTCCTTCTTAAGAAATAATTTTAACTGAGAACAGAGATATTTAATAGATTTTTTCATAGCAATGTAGTATCTAATATTTTATTTAAATTTTTATATTTGAAAAAGAATTTTCTTGTTATTTTTGTGAATGGTGTTAACAGGAATGATATTTATTTCCAAAAAATTCTACTGACCATAATTTTGGATTAAGCAGATTTTTGGATCACCAAAGTTTGGATTAGCAGAACTTTTTTGAAGTTGAAAATCTTGGGTCCTCTTGAGGCAGCTTCGGTTTGTGGGCTTTTGACAATAGATTATTGTTGCATTATAATCATAATAAAATAGGAAAGCTTGCTTTTCGAAAACACATTGCCAACTGTACAACATCAGTAGTGTACTTCAACAAAATTAAATATGGTAATAATCAAGTTGGTTAGTACTAGCCGTATAATATCAAGATAATACAATATTGAGGGGTTGAGGAAGCTATCTCAGCTATCTGAAACCTCTGCCAGCCAAAAAGGGCTGGATGAGGCTGGATTGTTTTGTAATAGCTGACATTTGTTAAAAACAACCCTCTTCTTAAAAATTGTTTTCTTGCTTTTTTATGACAATAGACAATAGGCTTTATTTTCATATTCATTAAGAACAGAGATAGCGTCAATACATTGTTAAAATTAAAAGTTGAAAGGTTCATAGAATTACTATCTGTCGTTGGGGATAGACATAAATTCTTCTATGCTGTATACAGATTTATCTACAAGCCACTTGAACATTTTCCGCTTCAAAACTTGAGGGCTGGGATTTTTTAGTTCTCTTGGTAGCATATTGTACAGCCTGGCACCTTCATAAGATGGCTTCTTGGCGAAAAGAGCTGATTTGTGGACTGGCAGGTTGAAGTTATTGCCATGTCTTGTTTGACGTTCATGGATATCACAGTTCCTCATAAGATTTCCTCTTGTGGCAAGTAGTATTACCTCAGTAATGTAAATTGACATGACTGTGAGTATACCCAAGTCTTTTTGAAAGCCTCTCTACAACTGTCTTGAGGATTTAACTCAGCCATGATTCGCACTGCACGCTTTTGCATCACTAGTACTCGCTGGAGGTTGGTGACAGAAGAACCTCCCGAAAGCACTATTCCATAGCGAACATGTGTCTCAAATAAAGCAAAGTAAGCAATTCTGGTAGCTTCTGGAGTGTTAATGAGTTTAACGCTTTTCAAAACAAAAAGAGCTGTGCTGAGTTTTGAACACAATATGTCTACATGTTGATTCCATGAGAGACGATTGTCAGTTGTGACACCCAAATGTTTCGTAAAGAATACTTGTTCTAGGTTTAGTGGCATAGAGATATAATCTTTATATCTGCCCAATAAGATGCATTTGGTTTTGGATGCATTGAAGACCAGATCATTGTTCAAGCAATATTGCTGCGTTCTCGTTATTGATGTGTAGGTGTCAATTTCCAATGCCTGCACTGATTTGTTGTTTGTCACAAGGACAGTATCATCCGCATATGATACTGGATAACAGCCTTCTCCCAGGTGCTCTTGAAGGTCTCCAATGAACAGCACAAACAGTACAGGCCCCAAGACAGATCCCTGAGGGACGCCTCGCTTAATCTCCATTGGCTCAGATTTTTCAACTTATATACATCCTTCAGAAACTTGTTTGATCTCCACTGGGCTCTTTCTTCCCTGCAAATAGCTTTCAAACCATTTTAGTGCTGTACCTTTGATGCCTATATGGAGCTAAGTTTTGACAGTAATAACCTGTGGTCAAGACAGTCGAAGGCTTTGCTTAGATCCAAAAAAACACTGCAAACGGTACTTCCTTCATCGAGGTTGTCTATAAGGTGCTTAATTAGATCAACGAGGGCACAAATGGTTGATCTTCCAGATATGAAGCCATGTTGTCTTTCTGGTAGATTATGATTAATTTCTGAATGCTGTGTGAGACGTGTCAATATGACCTTTTCAATGACTTGACACTGTAGGTATTAAAGAGATTATAGCATTAATTGACTATAGCATCAAAGGAGAAACCATAGTCATTGCTATTTGGGTTTTGTGAAGAGTTGTCAGTTATCTGACTATACCTGGAGGTTGAGTTAAAAGCTAAGAGGAACTAATCAATAACATAAAGTTGATATTTTTAAAGCCATTATCCTTACAGACAGCTAGCTATAGGTGTATCTTTTGTGTCAATGTGCTAGATCTAAACACTTTTATTGTAAATGGAAAAGAAAACTGCTGAAGCATATTCTACCTCAGCTAATAGCAGTTTGAAGGAAAAATCACTTTGTGAAGTTTTATAATATACCGGTACTTTTTTTTTTCTTCCTTTAGGAATTAAATTCAACAGCCAGTAACAGGGTGAAAAGTGTGCCTTGACAAAAAAAAAGCTCTTTTAGGTAAATAAAGTAGATCAGTAGCCAAAGATAATTTTAAGTCAACCCCAAACTTAAAATCAGCAGTAGCATGTTTCAAAAAAACTATAAACTGTTTTATTTATAATCTTGACATCGTTTTTAGTTAAACTAAGCATTTAATCAAGTAAACTAAACAGGATTAGCATTATAAAGTTGTGAAAGGCTTTAACGTTATACACTGATGGTGCAGTACTGTAATCCAGCTACTTGTGGACAAAGTGTTGAGGAGATTGTAGGCCATAGGCTCTATGCTAGGTCCTCTTAATATCGACACTGCGTCTGCTCAATGGTTGCCATTGACGTGGACACAGATAAGTCTGGGGTGTCAATGTAGGATGGTAGTCAAGGCTCAGATGTTGTGTGGGGAAGAAAACTGAGTGTAAGGATTGTCAGTTAGCTGAAAATCAGACCAATACTACATGGTTCGGATTCCACGTAAAGCTGTAGGTCCCTTAGTTGCCCTGGCTATTGGGCTATTAATAAATTACTACACTCGTTTATCCACACTCAACACTCTTATTCTCCTCTAATATCTTGACAATTGGACGATCATCTCGCCTATATCTTTATGATTGGCGTCTTATGAATGAATAATAAATAATGATTAATAAATAAATAATGAATACACTTCAATACTGTATTAAAAACATATTTATTCTAGCTGTAAGTATCCCCTGTCTGCCGTTTCCTGCTTTCTTATTCACATGGCAATTTTCAATCTTTCCTCTCTCTCTAGGTGGCCGCCCTGCGCTCTCTGTAGTTCACTGTCTCACTCTAGGCTGCCGCGCAACATGCTCGACCTAGCGGCAGTCATGTCAATATAGCAAAATTAGAAAAATAGTAGTCCAACTGTTCGCTTCTTAGAGATGTGTATTCATTGGCACCAAGTCCTGCATGCCACTGCTCTCCGATTGTTCTTTATTCTACTGTAAATACTCAACAATAAAATAAATTAAAAAATTATATGTCAAACAAATGATTGCTTTGGATAGTTAAATTGTTGACCATGCAAAAAATTAGATTGCATCCAGGCCAAATTGCTTGAGTAAAGTAGACACTTCACCTTGTTTCATATACTCATTAATATTGTAATAAAAGATATGCAAGTTTAGAATTTTTAATTTCTGAGAAGAAAGGAAAATTTCAATAACACAAACTCGATGAATATGCACGTATATTTATTGAAAATAACAAACAACAACAGAATAATTTAATAATACCTAGTTTGGATTTTGTTTAGAAAGCCAAACAAATATAACAACGGATGCCATTCAAGATATCAAAACTAGTAACATTATAAAAACAATAAATTAACCATCCAACCAAAAGTTGCATACAAATTATTTTGGTATGGATGGTTGTTTTATTAACACAAATTATCACATACAAAAGTGCATATAAAATACTGAATTATCTTTAATCATATTACTTCTCACCAGAATGGAATAAATGAGTGAAATGTACTGATGTAATTGATATATAGTGACAGCCAATTTATATATATTACTGCAATGCATAGTTTCAAAACTGATTTAACAGTTTACTTAAATATCTCACAATAGGTTTTAACTAGTGGCCTCCAACAAAGAGAGAATAACAAATTTTAAATTTGATGAATCCATGTAAGCTCACTAAGTGATAAATTATGTTTTACAATGTAAGAAATGTTAGTGAAATAATAAAGTGACATTTTGATTGAACTATACCCAACATCAGTTTCATTGTAACAAATATTTTACGCTGCAATTCTTTCTACTTTCCAACATTTCGCGTTGTCGTCTCCTTTGAATGCTAAGCGGTCTCCAATGTAGTTATCGTGGGCAAAATAGAACTCCATAAAGCTAGGGATCACCTTGTAGAATGTCCTGCAAAATATAATAGTAATTTTTAAGTAAAAAATTAATTATATTGATTTTATGTAGGGTACCCAAAACAGAAGGTCCCATGTTCCAATCTCAAACATTTAAAATGTAGGTATGGTCATGTGGTACATTGTTTTAAAGGTATTTTTGGCTCAAACACTTTGGTGAAGAATAACCCCAATTTTCTTTGTTCATTTCAAAACAGTGCCCTAAATTCTACTGAAAAAAAATCTGTTTTTATTACCAAACCTATATTAACCCATTGGCGATGAACTATGAGCTGGGTTTGTTCTGTGTTTAACATTATTTAAATAGTGAATAAACGCACCAAACAATCAGTTAAATTGTTGAGAGACAACATTTTTACTAGAGAGCACTACCAGTTCTGAGCAGAACTAGTGGCAAAAGGAAGAACTATAGCCATATACTTCAAAATCTCAGTACAACATTCTCCATCAGAGCATTAGCTGTTTTGAACCGGTTTTGGCCAATTCCGCTTCGCGCCTTGGTAGTGTAGTGTTAAAATCCTCGCCTCCTGTGGCCAGGGAGTCGGCAGGGCCTAGATTCGAATCCCAGTCGAGGCGCAAAAAGGTGACTGGTGTAATTGCATTAGAACTGTCTTTCCGCGGACGGGCCTACACGGCCCAACAAGCCTCAGGCTCGTACATTAGAGAACAGTGTGGCGACATGATAGAATAATGGTAGGATGCTTCTAATGTAATGTTGACTGTGTAGTCAACAGAACCAGTCACCACAACAGTTTTGCTCATATTTAGCTTGTTATTCAAGTACTTGCCCTTACAATAATTTATTTACAAGTAATTACTACCTTAATGGGTTAAGAACCCATTCCGAAATAAAATATTTTTTTAGGATACTTGATGACACACCCTTTCAAACTATACCAAACATAGCCTATTCTACAAAAGTCTACTACACCTAAAAATTATATTTTTGAAAATAAAAAAATACTCTTAATTGAAAAGTTTTAAATGATAAGATAGGGTTTCCAGCATAAAAATTTAAAGGCATTGCAAATCCGAACAAATATCATGTTTAATGTTTTTTTTTTCTATCTCCAAAAAATACAAAACTGAAACTAAAAAAATATGTATTTTTTAATCAATTAGCATATTAAATTGTCTCCTTAAAAGAGATTAAGTTAATTTAAAGAAAACAAACCAAAAATGTTATGTCAGATAAAATTTAGATTTTAAATTTGCAATAAAGAAAAGAGGAGATTAAGAATACACAATGTCAAATTTTTGCAAGACTTCTTTATGACAGGGGAGAGCTAAATAGACCTTCACCTTCAGAACCTTCACTGAATTATCCATTGCTAAGTGTAACAAAACTTCTTGTGAAATTTAGTTTTATAATAATCAACACAATGTTATAAGCAAACCATTAGTTATTGCATAACTTTTTCCAAGCCATGCAGTTTTATTTTTTTAATAAAAATGTGGTACATGACAACAGACTAAAGCACTTAGTCCTGTCAGTAGCTTGACTGTATAACCCTTTTACTGAGTAAATGCTCAGAGAAAACCACTTATGTACAATTGTTTCAGCATGTGTTCACTACCACGTTTTTAAACTTTATTTACACAACCCAGTATGGTTACGTAAACTTGGACCCATACTCAACTGACATCTCAAATGTTTACACTATACTTACACGTGGTTAGGTAGAGGTGGAATCCATTTGCCACTGACAACATTTTCATACAACTGGTCATGTTTCATTTTGAGTTCTTCCCAATCAACTGGACACCCCTGATCACACAGGTTAGCTCTGATCTTACAGAATAGTGGTTCTCTCTCCCAAATCTCTTGACATGCACTCTGGGGCAGCTCTTCAACCCGTCCATCTATTCTTACCTGTAAACAATAATTAAACATTAAAGGAAATGTTTCATTTTAACGTGATTTTTTAAGGTGATGACATTGACTATAAAAACAAGAATACTCTGTGCTCATGCGGGTCTTGGGAAGTCGGTTTTCCTGCTCTACGAAATTAGTTCTTGTACTATCTTCACAGATTCACTAGCCCAGTGGCCTCCCTCTCTCTGTATCTCTCAAGCACACATTGAAGTAACTATCTTCACAGATTCACTAGCCCAGTGGCCTCCCTCTCTCTGTATCTCTCAAGCACACATTGAAGTAACTATCTTCACAGATTCACTAGCCCAGTGGCCTCCCTCTCTCTATATCTCTCAAGCACACATTGAAGTAACTAATACCTAAGCTAATAGTTTGTGAAAAAGTTCTCCTCATTTGAAACCATTTACCATTAGATAGCAGACTACAGTGAATGCATTGCTTTGGTCTGTCTGTTTGTTTCTATAGCCTATGGTAAAACTGTTCATCTTTCTATTATGAAACCATTCCAGGCTGTTTACAGATGTCATCTTTTCAAAGTCGTGAAGATTAATGGATGCTTCACAAAATGATTTTAACTAAATGCTAATTTACAGATAATATTTGTAAAGGTTAAAATTTAATTTGAGCTGACACTCTCAGCTGTTTTAGACTAGCAATGCCAGGTGCTAAGTTATTTATTAACCTGAGTGGGAATTGAACCTACATAGTATTTTATGTAGTGGCGAAATGCACTATTTGCAAGAGGTAGGCATTATTTTTTATGTTATTTTAGGTTAGGTTTAAGGGCACTAGCCCAGGAATTAATTAATGAGGAGCGATAGAACATCAGTAAATTTACCTAAGAAGACCAGTTGAATCTTATACAGTCTCTACTCACCTGAGGAAAGTACCAGTGGCACTGAAAATTTATATAGAAAGTGTTGTTCCAGTGTTTGTTTACTGCTGTAAGAGGTTAGTGGACTTGTCTTCTTAGGCAAGTTTGCTGATGTCTTATATTCATTACGTGAATAATCTTGCTGTATCACAATATTATTTTCATGTACTTGAAGCATTTTGATTTATCTATCACAGTTTACAGTTTGCTATTAATTAATTTAATTAAATGACGTACTGCTATAAATTAATTGAATGACGTACTGCTATAAATTAATTAAATGACGTACTGCTATAAATTATATTTTATTAAAGAACAAATCTGTACCTGTATGGGTGAGTGGGTGGTTTGTTTCTTTGTTTATAGTGTCATGTGAGTGGAGATTTAAAATCCTCCCTCTGTGTCTGCTTTTACTGAAATTATTCAATAAAACATGTTTTTCATTTTTTTGTGGCAAATACTTTTACCTGTACACATTATATAAATCGTTTTAGCCTAAAATGTATCATATATATTTTGTAAGCAACCCAATTCTGATTTATTTGCTCTAATTTGATTGGAATGCTCATATATTTTCTTTCATTACTTATAGAAAAACTCATGATTCAACTTTTCAATATTAAATTACTTGTAAAGTTTACCTGGCAGAAGGCTACATCCAATCTAAGTGTAGGATGGATGACATTTTTTATGATAACTATATTCTAGATCTTAAAACATTCACTCGGTTGTGAGCCCAGCTTAACTCAAAGACAAAGAGTATCCAATCGGAAGAAAGTGTGTAATTTAAACGTATGTTATATTATACATAAGGTAAGACAACAAAATATGCTGTGAAAGTTGTGTTTTCCTTACTGTAGAGGCTATTGTATGTGTTGGAAGGTTTTTTGTGATTTTTTAAAGGTTTTTATTGTTTCGTTTGATTCCATTGTTTGTTTGTATGAAAATTTCATCAAAGCAATTTTGCCAGAATTGAGCTAAATTGCTGTGTATATAAGTAATACTTAAATTCCGATATTGATATTTTTCTTCTTCTTGTAGTACACTATACTTTATTTTTTGAATGAACTCCTGTAGAGCCCACCATCCAGTATTTTTTAATGTTTATTATTATTATTATTATTTTTAATTTCCATCCCACATATTAAAATATTTGACATTTATTTGAAGCATCCAAACTATTGTTATTAATTAGTTTACAATTTTAAAATTGTATGAAGCCACATTAATACCCCACATCCCTTTAAGTTTTTTTCTAATATTAAAAATAGCTATTTTAAAACCTGTTATTTTAAGGTTTTAGCGTTATGTTAAATCTATTTCATTAGCGTTCATATTATGTTCGATCAGAATAACAATATCTGGTTTAATTTCTTTTTTATTTTTAATACAAGAATATGTATTCTCGTATTAAATACGAGATACATACGAGATTAAATATCCTGGTTTAATACGAGAATATGTATTCTGGTAGCCAAACGCTGCATATTTTGATCTCATATAAGTCAGTACCTGATTTTTTACCTGTTGTTGTATTTCATTTGTTTATTTATTTTGCTTATATCTACACTATTCATGAAAAAAACATTATTTGACATGACACAAGACCTTCGTTAACACTCCTTACAAACAGCTAGACTTCATCAGAACGTTTTACAGAATGTTTTTGACAGGGCAGTTATGTGTTGTTGTAAATGTTTAAAGATGTTCTGATATTGACATAGCAGTTATGTGTTATTGTAGATGTTTCAAGATGTTCTGATATGACAGGGTAGTTATGTGTTGTTGTAAATGTTTAAAGATGTTCTGATATTGACAGGGCAGTTATGTGTTGTTGTAAATGTTTAAAGATGTTCTGATATTGACAGGGCAGTTATGTGTTGTTGTAAATGTTTAAAGATGTTCTGATATTGACATAGCAGTTATGTGTTGTTGTAAATGTTTAAAGATGTTCTGATATTGACATAGCAGTTATGTGTTATTGTAGATGTTTCAAGATGTTCTGATATGACAGGGCAGTTATGTGTTGTTGTAAATGTTTAAAGATGTTCTGATATTGACAGGGCAGTTATGTGTTGTTGTAAATGTTTAAAGATGTTCTGATATTGACATAGCAGTTATGTGTTATTGTAGATGTTTCAAGATGTTCTGATATGACAGGGCAGTTATGTGTTGTTGTAAATGTTTAAAAATATTCTGATATTGACAGAGCAGTTATGTGTTATTGTAGATGTTTCAAGATGTTCTGATATTGACCGAGCAGTTATATATTGTTGTAGATGTTTCTAGATGTTCTGATATTGACAGGGCAGTTATGTGTTGTTGTAGATGTCTGAAATTGGCCATTTACCAAGTCATTGGAGCCAGATATTATAACTGCATAAGTGTTGGACAATTTGTCATGTGATATAAAACTCCCCGCTCATATATATTCTTAACTTTAGTGTCTTGGCCATGAAATTCTTGCATTTTATAGATGTTTTCAGTTAGGTTCTCCACGTGTAGCTGGCGTTGATCCAGAGAGACTATTGCCTCAATGCAGTTAGTTATTCAATATAAGTGATTGATATTTTTTTATGTTTGTTACGCCATCCATACATTTTCTCATTGTAATTATCTTTTATTAATAATTAAAATCAATATTTCAACTATTACAATAGTTTTTTCTTTGTTGCTTGTTCTTTTTATAATAGGAATATCTTATTATTTTTCATTTTTCTAGTTTTATAATTTTTTCTGTGGGAATTTCTTTCTTTATTACAGTTTTTCATATATTCTTACATTATGTTTGAACAAATATCTTCCTTTTTAATATTTTTATTCATAAAGGCCAATATTATTAATTGTGTACCATTTGATTCTAAATGTTACACATCATATTCTAATAACATTAAGGCTGAAAATACTTTAAAATTAAAACAACATTATACCTTCTAAATATTTCAAACAAAATACATATAAATCCATTTAATTTAGTTTGTTGGAAAATATTGAAATAAAAATCATTTTCAACGCTAAATCTGGTCTGGTCTTCTAGAATTCACTATGCTGAAAGAAGGTTTTAACTTAAAACATTTTTACGTTCATACTTGTCCTAAACAATGTCTTACTTTCATTTTTCAACTAACCTTCTTCACTTTCTCGTCTGAAATCCCCTAACGCCTTAGCGTCACATATATATCTTAGACATAATCAAATCTCTCAGGTGTTCCTTTTATTAATTCCACCACTTTATTCTTGAAAATAACATAATAAAATGTCCTATATATTTAACTTCTTTGGATTATTAAAAAAAACCTATGGGTAATGCTATACTAAAAGCTCACTCACACACTGATCACTGTTTCTCGAAAACCACTAAACATTTGAGGCTGACATGTTGTAGGATGATTGGTCTTATATTGTGGGCGTACAATAAGAAGGAATTTTGACAAATTCTTTATAGTTCCGGAATGCAACTCTTTTTACCCACAAAACTGCCCCAGTACATTTCTTATGGGAAAATCACATAAAGGTAGTATTTCTGACCTAACTTGAGGAAAATCTCGAGTTAAAGTTTCCAACCTTCACAGTTCTACACACGTAACAAACATGCATCTTATCCATGAATTTCAGCTGAAAAACTTAAATATTTGGGGTATCGGGGGCCTAAAAACTGAAATTTTTGGAAATATGAAATGTTTAAAACTGAACTTATCTACTCAAGTGGGGCATCAAATTAAAGCTAATTTTCTTCTGAATCCAAATATAGCATCAGATTTTGAAAGGGGCAATTAATAAGAGGTGTAGGCAAAAAACTCTGAAAACAAAAAAAGGGTAATACTAAAATAAAACGCCCAAGTAGGGTATCAAACTGTAGGCATTAGTCTCCCAAATAACATCATATCATTGTACCGGTATTTCAGAAGAGATAAAGTTTATGGGCTCTCTCTACCCCACTCCTAAAAAGTATGCTCAAAAACGCAAAATTGGGTAATGTTAAACTAATACCCAAGTGGGTGTCTTCTCTTAAATACTAATTTAACTTCATATTTTAGAAAGCCCTATGTTTAGGGGCTCCACTGCTCCAAAAACCAACATTCATGGTCATACTGCTTAACAGTCCTGGTGATCAGTAAGCCGATCTTCCTCACGAGGCAATATGCCGAGATCCATAAATGGGGCTGTAGCAGAGTGCCTTGGTGAGGCTGCAGGTCGAAATCTCCCCGACGAGGCCGCAAGCCGAGTTTCACAAAGGGTCTAAAAATAGAGAGTTCTCAGGCAAGGCCGAAGGCCGAGCTTACCTCACGAGCGTAGTGAGTGATGACCGGTTGGCATGCGAAGCGTGCAGGGGTGTCCCCTAGTACTAAATAAATGAATAAGGAATTTTAAATTTGACTACAAAAAAATTTTGAGCTAAAAAATAAATTAAAATATTTTCTACTGAAGTTAAAATGTAGTATACAATTATAATCGTTTAAAGAAAATTCTATTAATTATTCAGCCTTTTTTCAAATATGAATATATTGTACCATAATTCTACTATTAAAAAACCCTGCAAATGAGGTTCCACTTCATTATGAGTACACAGCTGTGAAATTAGCCGATTTATGAACCATAAAATAAAATCTGAAATTGTTTCAAACACAATATTATGCCGGGTCCACACCAAACCAACAAAAGAAAAACAAAACAGCAACTCAATGTTTCCCAACATTTTTGAAACAAAAGCGAAACATTTCGGCAACAATTTTGTTTTGTTCGTGTTTTCAACAACTTTTTGTTTTCCCGTCGCCTGGCGGTAAAGATCAAAGTGTTGCTGTTTTGTTTGTGTTTCTGGCAACTTTGTTGGTCTAGTGTGTACGCTCTCCACAGGAAGAAAACAAAACTTAAAATTTGTGGTTCAGTTTGTCTCGTGCTGTGTGCAAAATGACTTCATCGGGAAAAGCAATAAAATGGAGTGTTGAAAATACATGTAAATTAATCGAACTTTATAGAGAAAGTAAATTGTTATGGGATGCCCGACACCCTGATTATAAAAATCGTTATAAAAAGGCAGACGCCTTAAAGGAAATAGGAATATTGTGTAATGTTTCTTCAGAGGAAGTAGACAGAAAGATAAAAAACATCAATACCCAGTACCAAAGAGAATACAGAAATTATCAGTTATTGAAAAAATCCGGAGCTGGTAAAACTTTCGTTTCGAAGTGGTTTGGTTATTCACTATTAAGTTTCTTAAAAGATAAAAACAAGCCAAGACCAAGTGGGAATATAGGCGGATTATCGAATACACAGGTAGATATTTATTTATTTATTTTTATTTATTAGATATAAAATTTACATATATTTATGCATTATTTATTTACTTATATTTATTCATTATACATTCTATCATTTTATCCTTAAAAATCAGTACTTTTGCTCAATAGATTAACAAAATTTTAACTGCCATGGAACTTGTTATTAGTTATTAATAATTAGAATAATAAATCATTAAATCAATTAAAAAATCATTTTCCCCTAAAAAATCAGTACTTTTGCTCAATAGATTAACAAAATTTTAACTGCCATGGAACTTGACCTTGCTCAGACATAAAATATTCAGCAAATTCTTTTCTTATTTCCATAGCTTCTACAGATGATTTTCTTGCAGTCTGTTGTAGATTAAAAAACGACTGTAAAGTTTGTTGATCTTTTCTCCATGCGCCATTTTCTAGTGTACCACTATCAATATGTTCTACATCAAAGCTGTTTGGTGGATTATATTTATTTTTCGACAAGACACACCTTAGATAATTATGCAAACAAATGCATGCCAAAGTCACTTTTTCTACCTTTTCTGGTTGTAACAGCATTGGTTTGCGAAACACTCGAAACACAGACGCTAAAATGCCAAACACATTTTCAACTATTCTTCGAGCACGTGAAATTCGGTAATTGAAGACACATTCTATTGACCCCTTATCTTGATGGCCGCTATATGGTTTCATAATGCATGGTTTAAGGGGGAAAGCATCATCTGCGACTAAAACATAAGGACTTTCTTTGTCCCTTCCAAGAAGAACACGTTTTTGTGGCAAATTTAGTTTTCCTTCAACCAATAGTTTGTAAAATGGCGTATTTTTAAAAACACCTCCGTCAGAGATTCGTCCTTGACAACCAACGTTTGCATACAGAAAATTATAATTTGCGTCAACAACAGCAAAAAGAACTACACTGAATGTTCCTTTATAGTTAAAAAATTCACTGCCACTGAATGTAGGTGCCTCGATTACAATGTGCTTTCCGTCCATTGCGCCTATGCAATGTGGAAAGTGCCAAATCTTGTTGAAATCATCGCTAACTTTTTCCCATTCCTCTTCACTTTTAGGAGTCTGAAATAAAATACAAATTAAATTTAATTGAAAGTTCTTATTATATATTTTTTTTAATATACATTTTTTTAATATATTTTTATGCAGTTTTTAATAACATACATTCTTTACTTTACAGGAAAGTGATGATTCAGACAGTGATGAAGAGGCAAAAGAATCCGAAACAAATGACGATGATACCGCTAGCGTCAGCCAGAGTACAAGTAATATGGGAGAATTACAAGAAAACT
This sequence comes from Stictocephala bisonia, assembly GCA_035578905.1. Classification (NCBI taxonomy): domain Eukaryota; kingdom Metazoa; phylum Arthropoda; class Insecta; order Hemiptera; family Membracidae; genus Stictocephala; species Stictocephala bisonia. The sequence goes on from JAQJVL010000284.1 coordinate 1,108,179, forward strand.
ACGAAGATTTGCAGGCTCAAAAGGAAATTACTGATAAAAACACCAAAAGCTTAAAAGCAAAATCTACCACACCAAAGAAAAGAGTTCTAACCACTAGTGAGAAGCAAAATGCAGAAGTTTATGGAATGCTACAAGAAGTATATAAAAAAAATCAGCAAGGAACATCTGTACAACCCGATGATTTTGATATATTTGGTGAGCTAGTTGCTAGAAAAGTGCGAAAACTTCGTACTCCTTATGCGCAAGCTACTGTGCAGCATTTGATCAATGTTCTTCTCTACAAAGCAGAAATAGGAGAATATGACCAACCAAAAAACACAGAAACTCAAGAGCAATTGACACCGTTCCTTCATTTTCGATCTCCAATTGCAGTTCACACTAGTTCTACAGATACAAACAACCACAATTATATGAGTCCAGATTATTCAAACCCACCCAGCGTTCAAACCTCAAATCCATCCAGCGTTCCAACCTACGAGATACTGACTAGTCCGTCTTGCTCATCGAATCAACATACCACCCAGATTGATGAATCCTGGCCAGCTACGCGGATAACAACAAATGAATCAGCTCAGTCATACATGTAATTTTCAGATACATTCCAAATAAAAGTTATTTTAGAAAAATCAGTTTATTTTTTAACAGCTACCTATTAATAATGTTAAATTTTACCTTGACATATGTATTTAGGGCACTTATGAGAGCATCGCAGGTTTCTGGAATTATTACTGATATTGCCTGTTTGGATACTTTGAAAAGATACATCAGACTCTGGTAATACTCCCCAGTTGCCAAAAATCTTAAAGTAATCACTAAACGTTCTGTTACACTAATGGCATTTCGAAAATTTGTATTTTTCTTCTGTATCGAGGGTCCAATGATTTCTATTAGATTTTCAAGATCAGTACTGGTCATTCTTAAAAAGTTTTTGAAGCTGCATCGCATTTCTCCACTAATACCTCTATCGTCTTTTCTTAAATCTTCCAATAGTTCCTCAACATAGTTTTTTTGTCGGTTCTTCAAGCTCGGCCTAACCCAAAAACGTTTTTTCTTTTTTTGGTTTAGGAATAGAAAACCAGCTGCCATAATAAATAATTCATTGTTCCTTTGTAATTCCAAATTTCGAGCTCGCCACATTTTCTATCGGGATCACAAAGTTGACTGATTTTTGTTTTCATATGTGGACAGCAGTTGACAATTAGTTCCTGTTTTCGAAAACTTGCAGTTTTGTTGTGTTGCTGATTTGTTGGAGTTTTTGTTTTGTTGGTTTGGTGTGGACCCGGCATTAGAACAATATTAGATAGACATTAATATTGATTCCCGTAGTCAATGTTGGTTCCCACCTCTGTATCTTCCTTCAGTGAAGGATTTTACATAACCTAACTTATTTACTTATCTGTTTCTAATATGTATTTCAGGAGAAAGCAAATACAGAGAGAGCATAAAAATAACAAAAATGTTCAGTGCCAGTGGTATTGAAAATTTGTTTTGAGTGATGTGTCTGTATTTGTTGTTTTGTGTATTATATTAAGTGACTTGATTCCTAAAGTAGATTTCATGATGTCCTATCTCTCCTGTTATACTAATTCCTAGCCTAATGCCAAAGTCAAAGTCAAAGTCAAAATTTCTTTATTCGCTTTTATACAATAATTGTACATGGAATAGTGTCATTATGCATTTATACTAATTAAAATATATCACTAATATTCCTTGTCTTGACATAAGACACTAGGCCTAAGTAAAAAATATCATTAAAAATGTGGTCCTAATGAATAAAATTCTTCCAGTGAATAAAATGCATTCTGCAACAAAAAGTTTTTAAGCAATAGTTTAAACGTTTTTAGATCATCTACTTCTCTTATTATTTTGGGAATATAGTTAAAAAATTTTATTCCAGAATAAGTGGTGCTTCTCTTAAACTTTTCTAGGTTATGATGAGGTAAAATTATGGTAGCTTTGTTTCTGGTGTTATAAGAGTGAACCTCATTCAAAGTTTTTAAATTACGTTTGTGATTTTTTATATAAGTGACTGTATCAAAAATATATTGGCTATGAACTGTCAATATTCTTAATTTGGTAAAATGTTCCTTAACCGAATCATCACTTTTTAATCGCAAGATTGTTCTTAAAGCTTTTTTTTGAAGTTTGAGAATTTTATTTAAATTTTGATTTGAGGTCCCTCCATAGACAGGTATCCCGTAGGATATATGAGATTGAATAAGAGCGTAAAATACAGTTCGAAGCACTGATAAACTACAGAGAGAAGATAATCGTTTTAGGGCATAGATACCTGAGTTAATTTTATTGATTATGTGGTCAACATGTGAATCCCAGGTGAGATGTTTATCCACATACAGACCTAAAAATTTGATTTTTTCTGCTTCATTTACAAACTCATTATCGATACAAATTTGAAATTCATGGATATTTCTATTTTGTTTTGTTCCAAATGAAATAAAGTTAGTTTTTTTCATATTTAAAATAAGACCATTATCTATAAAAAAATTTTGAATTCCAGACAGTTCAGTGAAAGAGGCTAATTCTAAATCTAAGCTGGTTTTTGCTGACATAATGAGATTTGAGTCATCTGCGTAAAGACACAATTCATTTTTAATTCCGTCAAACTGACTCAGACAACTGGGCATATTTTGGATGTAACATATAAATAATAGAGGCCCTAAAATTGACCCTTGGGGAACTCCATATTGAATTGTTTGTAATTTAGATTTAAATTTAGATATCCTGTTATTCTGAGTTTTAGCAATCTCAACATATTGCTTTCTATTTGATAAGTATGATTCAAACCAATTCAAATAGTTATTTTTTATTCCGATTTCTTGCAATTTTTTAATTAATTTACTGTGTGAGATGCTATTGAAAGCTTTAGATAGATCCATAAATATTCCTGCAACTTTATTTTTTTTGTCTATGGATTCAATTAGGGAGTCAGTAAAACTTACAAGGGCTGTGAGTGTTGATCTATTTTTGCGGAAACCGTGTTGTTCCTCATCAAAAATTTTATATTTTTCTAAATGTTCGGTAAGCCTAATGTACATTGCTTTTTCAAAAATTTTTGACATTGATGGGAGAATCGAAACTGGGCGATAATTTTGAATATCAGTTTGGTCCCCTTTTTTAAATATTGGTATAACCTTTGAGATTTTCAGTTTACTAGGGAATATACCAGAGATAAAAGAAGAATTTACTAAGTGTAACAGCGGTTTAATTAATGGTATTCTAGCCAATTTTAATATTTTAGTTGGAACCTCATCATAACCACATGACCACTTATTTTTTAGGGTCTTAAAAATGTCTAACAGTTCTTTTTCACCAATTGGAGGGCATCTAAAATTTGAGGTTTGTTTTGAAAATCCTTTTGTTTTAAAATTATTTTGTTTTGATGGTAATTCCTGCAACATGCTTTCAATTGTGCTAACAAAATAATTATTAAAACTATTGCTAATTTCATAAGGATGGGAAATTATTTTATTATCAGCTTGTAAAATTAAGTTCTTTTCTGCTTTACCAGTAATTTTCTTTGTTTCCTTATTTATTATTTCCCAAGATGTTTTACTAATATTTTCAGATTCTTTAATTTTTTCATCATAATATGCTTTTTTTGTTTTTACTAACTTAGATTTATACACAGAATATTTCATTTTTAATTCATCTTTTAAAATTAGAGAATTACTTTGCTTTGCCAAATTACTAAAACTTATAAAGCTGTTTTTATCTTTTTTTAGTTCTTCGGTTATCCAGGTTTTTGTGAGATTTTTAGTCTTCTTTTGAACAACAGGAAATGATAAGTTGAAATAAAACTTAAATAAGTTATCAAAACAGTTATATTTCTCTTCAACTGGGGAGAAAAAAACTGATTCCCATTCTTCTTTCTCTAATAAAGATATAAATAATTTAATGTTTTCATTAGAAAACTTTCTTCCAGTGTAACTTAAATTTTGATTATATATATTATTTAGTGAGTTTTTTATCTCCAAGATCTGCCCATCATGATCAGAAAGAGCAGTGACAATTCCACTGGTCTTAGTATCATTTTTATCCATATTAGTAAAAAAATTATCTAGACATGTCTTGGAAGTTGATGTTACTCTAGTGGGAAAATTTATGAGATAGTTCATTCCATGACGAATTAAAGTATTTTTCAATTCTTTACTTTCAGTTGTAGTTTTTAAGATATCAATATTAAAGTCTCCTGTTAGGATCAAGTATTTTTGTTTGTCTATTAAAAGTTCTATTAGGAGATTTAACCTACTTAAAAATTCTAAACTTTCATAATTTGGCGTCCTATAAATTCCCACTAGTAAACAGTTAGCATTTTTAGTTTTAAATTTGGCCAAGCAGCACTCAAACAATTTATCCTGACACAAGTCATTCACTTTAACATTAACCAGCTGCTTCATATTAAAACCTTCTTTAGACAAGATCATGACTCCGCCTCCGGTTGTAGTTGTGCGAGCATACTGTGATATCACTTTATAGCTTTCTAAGTTAAATCGTTCCAACTCAAAGTTGCTCATATTGTGCTCAGTTAAGACAACTATATCAGGATTCAACTCAGCTAAAGTTACTTCTAAAGGTTCTATGCGTGATTTTAAATTTTGAATATTTTGATGAAATAATATTGTAGATTTAGAGTGACTATTTATCTGTTTATGCTGAGTAGGTTTGTTTGGAAGTTTAAAGATGAAGCATCTGGTTGAACATTTTGCTGTAAATTTAGTAAGTTATCTGCAGTATGCATGACACTAGTATCCGCTTGCAATGTGCATGGGTCTCCCAGACTGCGTCCAAATTCTTGAGCTTCGTTACTCTTATCTCCTTGGTTGTTGATAGAGTTGCGGGTTGTCATAATCAATGTAGAAGCCTCCACACACAGTTCAGAGCAGGTCATACTCCTTGAGAGAGGTGCAATTGTTTCCTGGACTGTAGTTCCTGCACCCAACAACATACTCTCCTCCTCAACAGCTGAAATTGTAGAAGAAAGAGAACATCCCTGAGTGTTTCTTGTTGAGTTTAATGTTGAGTTTCGTGTAACGTTCATGTAATTAAGAATTTTACTGCCAAGAAGGTTTTTCCCAACATAGTTAAGATGAACCCCTGCTTGGTCGTAGCATCGGTCTCCCAGTTGGGTTAGATCCAAAAATGAAACATGTTTGAAATACTGTGACTGTTCAAAAATAAAGAGATTAAATTTCATAATGTTCTCATTAACAGGATGATAGAGGGAAATATTTCTTCTAAAGGGAACACTGCCCAATAAAAGGTTGTCGTGTTTAAAATGCTCTATCACTGACAATATTTTGTCATTTAAGTCTTTTGTATTTCCATTATACAAATTGTTGGCTCCAGCCAGGAACACAATGTACCGGTCTTTACCTGGAGGAAGGGCTTTCGCCTCTGTTAGAACTGTATCTATCTCAGCCCCTGGCCTAACCATATTCATAACGTGTGCATCTTCCCTACATCTCTCTTGAATTATTTCTGATAAGTGTCTGCCATGGCTATCTCCCACAATGAAAACAGTTTTTTTTCCTTTCTTGTCATCAGTTTTTGGCATTGAGATTTTGCCTTTATTGGTTTCCTTAGAGATTTGTTTACTCTTTGCTTGAAGTTTTTTTACTCTTATTTCAGTTCGTTTTATATTAGATTTATTAGAGATATTTTCATTATTTACTGTCTTATTTCCTCTCGATAGATTATCGTCCATCAATAATGCATATGGATTATTTGTGGTAATGTTGTTAGGAGAGCCATGGCTTGATTGCTGACCAACAACAACCAACTGCCCTACAATATATACCATAATCTATTTACTGGCATTATTATTCAAGCTATTGATTGTTTTAAGACAGTAAAATCCATCTAGCCAGTAGCATCAAAATGTTTTATATTTTCAAAATGTATGTTTTATAATATTTTTGTTCTTTTTTTTCTTTATCTAAACCATGTAGCTTTATGTTTTTTTCAAACATAGTACATCAGTCATTGTCAGTCATAAAATAAAGCATTTTTAAAACCAATACTCACTCTGTATTGGTCTTGTTGTATGGGGTGGTGCCTCCCATGCAGAAGAGGTATTCATAATGCAAAAGAAGGCTATCCGTGTTATTGCTGGAGCAGGAAGGCTTGACCACTGTAGAGATATCTTTCGGTTTCTTAAGATTCTCACCCTGCCTTGTCTTTATATAATGCAGTGTTTGTTATATGTTAGAAATAATGAAAACAGAACTGTGCTCAGAAATGAAATTCACTCTTATAATACCGGTACAACAAATAGCCATTTTATAAATTTACCTCAACATAGTTAAGCAAAAGTGAAAAAACACTCTGTATATTGCATCTAGGTTAATGAATAAGCTACCAATCAAAATGAAAACACTAAGTAATTGTTCTTTTAAATCAAAACTTCACAATTTCTTGTTAAAAAATGCATTTTATTCTGTAAATGAGTTTTTATTGAGTCAATGGACTGAAGATGACTTCTTTTAACAATATATACTTATTAAATACATTTTAATATGAATTGTACTGACTTGCCTATGTATTTGTTTGAAATATTTTGTGGCCAATAAACTATTCTATTCTATAGTACCTTGACATAATATATAATACTTTATGGAAGTAAATCTGAAGGTCCCTTAGTTGCCCTGGCTAATTGGGCTATTAATAAATAGCTCTTCTGAGGAACAGTCGACCTAAGTTAGTAACAATGACTTTACTCATCACATTCATTCCACCCCTCATATTCACCCATATCTTGACAATCGGCGTCTTAATAATGAATAATGAATGAATAACAGAATCGACCACACGCATTTGGTGTGTTTATTAATTTATTTGGGAAAGGCATGCCATGAGATTCATAATTAAATAAGTTGTATTGTACATTCAGAAACTAAGTCAGTTCAGGTACTTTAATGCACAGCACTTACTTGTCTATTGATTGTCGTATTGCCGTTGGTATATGACCACAAAAATGCAATTGAAGCGTACGGGTTTTCAGCCTGGAAAAAACAGAAATGAAATTATTAATGAGGTATATACTATGTGAGTACAAACAGTCAAATTGTGTTGTTAAGTTTACTAACACTTGAATAAAAAACAATTTAATAACTTCCTGCATCTGAAAGTAATATTTAATTTACTCTAAATATTTTAGTTGAAGATTCCACAATATTTGTCAATTTATCTGCTAGAATAGTAACATGTCCTTTGCAATATAAGCTTCTTCGGCCTGCAATGCAGGTTCATTAAAAAAATCAGGAAGATTTACCAAACTTACAACAAGATAAATGCTAGTGAAATATTTTTAAAAAAATAAAATTTGAGATAATGAATATTAAATTATATAACCTGTCTAAAACAATTATTTTATACAGATATAGCTAGATATCTCATCCAATTCTAAATTTTGAGTCTCAAGTTGTCAGCTGTTTAGGAGACCAAGAGCGCTAGTAAACCGCACCAAAATAGTCCAATGATAGCCTTTGCATTTGAAGCCCCCTCCTCACTTCTCGCTCAGCAATGTTGTCAGATATTAATTCATTGAGAATATCAATAATTTGTCCAAACATCTGTTGCAGTAAACATACATCATAATTTCTTTATTATAAACAAATGTAAGTGTTTTGTTTTTGTGTATTTTGTGATATAGTTATGAATAATTAACAGCTATTCCAATTAATAGGAAAAATAGAAAATAAAAAAATATCAATAAAAAATAGAGAAAATATTTACAATAAAATAATGCTGTAAAAATGCAGGACTAATACATTCAGTAGTTAATTTTACCACTGCATTTTAGAGGTTTTAAAAAGTATCATACAATTGTTTTGTAAACAACATTCCAATTAAATTGACAAGGTTTAACATAAGCATCTGTAGACCTATTTGTCATAAATGAAACATATGGTTGGGTGGTTCTCAGGAACGATATGGCAACACTGCCTAAAATATCATCGAACAATTTTGGTGCGGTTTACTTTAGTGTGATACCATGTAAATGCAATGCAGATTAAATCAGCTGAGATAGCAGACCTCAAAAACTAACCATTACTGGCAATAGTACAAATATTTCTATTACATGAGCATGAGTTGACTATTTTGTATTATAAGTGATAATACAGTCAAAGGTTAATAGATTGTCAGTCATCTACAGTAGTCATAATGTTAACATAATTGTCAGTTGTCATAATTTATTAATATGGAACGGAATGTATGACAGTCATAAACTTATACATTCTGGAATGTATGACAGTCATAAACTTATACATTCTGGATGTCACAGTTCTAGCCACCTCCAAACATCTTCATTGGAACAGTAGATTGCAGAATATTTAGAAAAAAAGAAACTCTCATACGCAGTTCAAAGTTCTGTAATCTGCTCCGTGAAGTATCAAGGGCAACAACCTGACAGTAAGCAAACAACTACTGACCCTGGCTCCTAGTTGTTGTTTACTCCATTAATAAGTTCCTGACCAGGATAACCTTCGAATATTTATAAATATTACTTAATTCATCTACTGTAGCCTACTGTATTGTATTAACATAATTTCACGTCTTGAGAATGTTGAAACAAATATTTCTCTACAAATAAAATATTTTTGAACTAGTTATCATAGTTTTTCAGAATCTTTTGTAAAGTATTTCCTTACTATAATTAAATAGTTTGACCTTTGTCCATTAATGTTTTACAGAATGTACCATCGTTGTGATACACTATTTTAACCCTAGTTATGTTACAGTGCAGGTGATAAATCACATACATGAATTTAATGGAATGTTCGCGTTTATCCCAAATATATCTGCAGCCAACTCCAAATTATTCATTGACACGTGCCTGCTCAGAAGTGAAAATCATTGATCCTGCAAGGTCAAGAGGCATCACCAAAAAAGGTAATAATACAAATAAAATTAGGTTCTGCTCTGACAAAAAGAAATAATAAAAAAAATGAAAATCGTGCATGTTACACTGTCTGAAAATGTTAAGTTAATTGTACATGTCTTCCAGAACTTAGGTTAACTATCCCAAAACCACTTTCCAGCACTTGACTTGCCAGAATTGGAAGTAACACCAAAAACGTTAAAAAATATGTTATATCTTTCAGAAGCAAATAGCATTTGCGTGATTAATTTTTCATTTTGGCTTCGGATCATTTTTCATAAAGCATATATAAATACAGGATATATGAATTACAATCATATATACTACTGGATGTTTTTAAGATCATTTACTAAAATTATGCTATATACCCGCCCTCCCATACATGCACAGTTGATACATATACATTCTCTAGCTTACTAAATATCAATGACAGATCAGGTAAAAAAACACCCAGTGCATAGCTGAAAAACTTTTTACAAGTAATTTTAATTGGAATTGACAGATGCTAATTTATTTTTCTAAAAAACAATGGAAACATAACACAACAATATTATACTCTAATTATCGTAAAATTGAGGAGTATTTATCCATCAGTGATATATGAAAACCTATTGAACCAACTGAGTTGATTTACTAAATGTAAACCAAGCATACCCATAAGTAACATGTGGTGTAAGTATTTAGAAAGTTTATACGTAGAGGAAGTCGTAACAATCATTTAATGTAAAAGAATCAAATATTAAATGCTTCATTTAGAAAGCTTTTAATGGATTTAATCTGTTACTCTAATCACAACACGGTAAATCAACAGTAATTATTGGATTACATCCATCCGACTCATGTACTGCAGTAGGATTACATAATTTTATCATCTGAGAAAATTGTTTTTATTTATAGATAGGAAAATATGAGACCAGCAAACAAAAATTTTCATAATAAAAATATTAAAGATAATATAATACTTTTAGATTATCACTGGATAGGGGATAGTTATTTTGAGGATTCCCAACGCTGTAGTGACAGCCCTGCACCAACAACTCATTAATCTGTTTTTCAAACCTCCGCACGCTACTCTCGGCCTTTAGAGATTCCGGTAGCGAATTGTAAAGCCTGGATTTAAACAGAGCATTTTGGATTTAAACACCGATTAAACTTATATCTCCAGAAACTAGTTTCCAATATTTTCTGTATTTGAATTTGTCTAATTCCATTCTCGCTCTTCCTTTAAATTTTGTAAATTGGTCGATTTTCGTTTCTGTTTATGTGTATTTTTTATTTACTTCCAAATAAACGTAATTTTTATAAAAGTAAAAGTAATCTGTTACTTAGCAAAAAAATCCTGTTCAGTATTGTGGTAATTTAAAAGCAAAAATTCACTTGTTGAGTTCAAGAGTAAACAAAGACAGTAGAAGGGGGGGTCTAGGTGACTGATAAGTGAAGTGAGGTGCAACCTGTCGGTAACAAGGTCAAATATAATTGGTTATCTATCTGTTGTTTGGTGAGTGATGTTGTCTACAGGTGACTGATAAGTGAAGTCAGGTGCGACCTGTCGGTAACAAGGTCAAATATAATTGGTTATCTATCTGGTGTCTGGTGAGTGATGTTGCGTACAGGTGATTGATAAGTGAAGTCAGGTGCGACCTGTCGGTGACAAGGTTAAATGTAATTGGTTATCTATCTGGTGTTTTGTGAGTGATGTTGCGTACAGGTGACTGATAAGTGAAGTCAGGTGCGACCTGTCGGTGACAAGGTCAAATATAATTGGTTATCTATCTGGTGTCTTGTGAGTGATGTTGTCTACAGGTGACTGATAAGTGAAGTCAGGTGCGACCTGTCGGTAACAAGGTCAAATATAATTGGTTATCTATCTGGTGTTTGGCGAGTGATGTTGCGTACAGGTGACTGATAAGTGAAGTCAGGTGCGACCTGTCGGTAACAAGGTCAAATATAATTGGTTATCTATCTGGTGTCTGGTGAGTGATGTTGCGTACAGGTGATTGATAAGTGAAGTCAGGTGCGACCTGTCGGTGACAAGGTTAAATGTAATTGGTTATCTATCTGGTGTTTTGTGAGTGATGTTGCGTACAGGTGACTGATAAGTGAAGTCAGGTGCGACCTGTCGGTAACAAGGTCAAATATAATTGGTTATCTATCTGGTGTCTGGTGAGTGATGTTGCGTACAGGTTATTGATAAGTGAAGTCAGGTGCGACCTGTCGGTGACAAGGTTAAATGTAATTGGTTATCTATCTGGTGTTTTGTGAGTGAAGTGAAGTCGGGTGCGACCTGTCGGTAACAAGGTCAAATATAATTGGTTATCTATCTTGTGTTTGGCGAGTGATGTTGTCTACAGGTGACTATAGATTAGAGCAAATTAGTCCTATTTTGAGTCCTAAAAGGGTTTCCCAGCAGCGTTCAAAGTAACAAGTTTACGTTTCTATCATAACCTAAAAACTTCTGTTACACTCTAAGAATTAGTAATCATATTTCAGCTTTACTAATTAATAAATGTACGTAATCGAAACGATTATAACAGTTAGTTGTAATGTTTGATCAAACACGCTACATCAAATCTCACTTTCTAGTCACTAAATATAAAAGTTTACCAGTCAGCAGACTCACCAGGTGATCTCGGCGGCAATTTATGTTGTTCTCAGGGAAAAATTATGCTGTGTGATGTGTTTTGTATTTAAAATAACATGGTCCCCAACTGACCAGAAGTAAGTGAAATTTAATTTAGAAATACAGTGTGCAGTGTAATTAATCTAGAAAAATATTATTTAGAACTCATTTCATATAAAAATTTTTTAAATTTAAAAACATAAAGTTGTTTCATACAAAATTAGTTAGTAAAAAAGACTTAAGAAAGGTTTTGAGAAAGCTAAAGACATACAGTCTAGTAGTCTCAAGATATCAATATAGTTAAAACAATTTCACTTAAATGTTTTCTCACACATTTCATTATAAGATACTTACTAGTTCTTTGCTTTTTCTGCTTCGCCCATCTGTCATGATGACAAAGCCATCATCATCCAGCCTCCGCAACAGTACGTGCCTTGAGCTTGGTTTTCCATATCTGCAATGCAATCCATATCCATGAATTACTTTACTTTAAGTAACTGTGAGGCAAAGTTATTTAGCTGTCATAATGAGTGGTATTGAAGTATTGCAAATTCTCCATCCGGACGTCAGCTTAATTTAGCCGACTTGCGCCGCTCGTATATCCCATTATTCTTAGTCATAGTAGACGTACGTATATCTACATAATTTATATATACAAATGAAAACGATAATAGTTGCTGGTAGTCTTGGTAAACTTATTTTTATGCAACGTGCACAGAATAACAGAATAATTTTATTCTGTGTTGGGTGGTTTTATGAGATCTTTTCTATTATTCGACCGCAAAGCTCGAACAATTTTCTGTAGAAATAGAATGATATTACAGTAGTGTTCCTGGCTTAAATTTACAAAATTGTACATAAGTTAAAAGATTGTAATTGCTTTACAAAAAAATCAGAAATATACGTTATACTAAAAAAAATACACACACACACACACACACACACACACACACACACACACACACACACACACACACACACACACACACACACACACACACACACGCACGCACGCACGCACGCACGCACGCACGCACGCACACACACACACACACACACACACACACACACACAAACACACTTACAACAACGATGACGTGTTTTTCGTGCACTGCATCATAATAACGTGTGTTTTGCATCGCAATAACGAGTGTTTAGCATCACAATAACGAGTGTTTTGCATCGTGATAACGAGTGTTTAGCATCACAATAATGAGTGTTTTGCATCGCGATAACGAGTGTTTAGCATCAAAATAACGTGTGTTTTGCATCGCAATAACGAGTGTTTTGCATCATAATAACGTGTGTTTTGCATCGCATTAACGAGTGTTTTGTATCGCAATAACGAGTGTTTAGCATCGCAATAACGAGTGTTTAGCATCAAAATAACGTGTGTTTTGCATCGCAATAACGAGTGTTTTGCATCGCAATAACGTGTGTTTGCATCGCAATAACGAGTGTTTTGCATCAAAATAACGTGTGTTTTGCATCGCAATAACGTGTGTTTTGCATCGCAATAACGAGTGTTTTGCATCGCAATAACGAGTGTTTAGCATCGCAATAACGTGTGTTTTGCATCGCAATAACGAGTGTTTTGCATCGCAATAACGAGTGTTTTGCATCACAATAACGTGTGTTTTGCATCGCAATAACGAGTGTTTTGCATCATAATAACGTGTGTTTTGCATCGCATTAACGAGTGTTTTGCATCGCAATAACGAGTGTTTACCATCGCAATTACGTGTGTTTGCATCGCAATAACGAGTGTTTTGCATCACAATAACGTGCGTTTTGCATCACAATAACGTGCGTTTTGCATCACAATAACGTGTGTTTGCATCGCAATAACGAGTATTTTGCAGTATCCCTTTATTACCGAACTACTTTACGGCTATTCCTTGCCTCACGCATTAAACGTAACTTACCATCGTCCAGCCTGATAAGACAAATTACTGTCTCAACTGGTCTATTGGACATTTATTTTATGTATTTTATGAATATACACCCCTATTGCAAAAACTAGTCCTACTATTTGTATAGAAAATAGTTCGAGCTTAGCGGTTATGTAATAGAAGAGACCCGACGAGAGAATAGTGGAAAATAATAAGACATAAGTGTTTATCTGCGTGCGTATTCTCATCGTGCGTATTACCGTTTGTTCTAGTTATCATGTTCTGGAAACTCCTTAGAATGCCATTAATTAACAACCCATGATTAAAATGAAGCAATTTAGGCCACTAATAGTACACAGATATTTTTCACAATATGCCTATTAATAGTATAGTTCTGTAAAAAAACGTATTTATTGTGTTCAGTTTTCAGCGTATTTAACTAAAGTGCTTTTATACTACCTTATTAACTAGACACCGTTACATCTAGAAAAAGAAGTAACTATTAAAGTGAACGTCGAGGTTGCATGATTCAAAAGCCGGTCCTGGATAAACGAGGAAAATAGAAATAAGATCCAGTTGATAGGTCAAGTAAGCCTACCCCATCTGCCATCTGTACCAGCATGTTATTCCTTTGGGTATTTTTTCTGTTGACCTTCAATTCAATTTGAGATTGTAATTTCAATCTTCACTTGCCTACTTGCCTTATTGTTTCACTAATTTTCAAACGTAATTGTCGTTACAATGTTTTGTTTGTATTATATAAACCATTTCACAAGTGGATTTTTTGATAGAGTATGTTTCTATGCTTTAATAGATACCTCTTAGAAGTATGCAGGGGCCTACCCATGATTAGTGTTTTTATACGACTGACACATGTATAAAACGTTATTCAAACTAAAAATATAACTCAAATGTTCTTTATTTCCATACTATGTATACATATAACTAGGTAAGCCTACAAACGTTTAAAGTTATGGCTACCCTCTATAATCATGAAGTAACTATTTTCAACTATTGCCTATTGCTGTTATTGTTGAGTGTTGCTCCCCTTTGCATTTTTACAAAAATAATTAAGTTTGGGGGGCTCTAGGTCCCCCTGGGCACGCCCTTGGAAGTATTTAGCATTTACTAAATAATTTTAGGAAATGTTTGGTAAAATCACATTGTTTTTTCAAAACAAAATAGTTTCAGTGGTTAAAAGTTTCTACATTGTTGTGATATTTATGTTTTTTTTTTTTTTTTTTTTTTTTTAGTATAGTATAACTCAACTTTTGTTCAAATAAACATATAATACCTTTATATTTTCAAAAACTAGATAACATTTTGAATATTTTGGCTGAAATATGTATCATTTTTGCTAAACATATCACTAATCTTTTTTACAAGTAAAATTTTTTTAAACATGAAGTTTCATAAATAATGTTTTTCTGTGATTAAAATGATACAAATAATTAGTAGGTTTGTATAATTCTAATACTTTTGATGAGTATGAAAACTATTTGCAAATTCTCGAAAAGTCAACCAGTGTTTTAGGAATATTTTTAAAGGACAATTATTATTTCTCCCTATTAAAATTTTCAAAATATAAGAAAACCCAACATTTTCAAAGTTCATCGAATGACAAAATAATTAATTACTCGCATTTATTTTATTATATTGTTTCTCTCTTATTATATCATTGTGAACATATTAAATTGCAAAAGAAGAGAAAATTGCTGAGTTATTGTAAATATTACATAAGACAAACTTTACTGAGGAAATAAGTTCTCTAAACATAAATGTAAAACACATATTTACAACAATCTAACAGATTAAAAATGAGAAGTAAAACAAAGAAGTAATAAATATGTGGATATATTCACTACAAAAAAAAGAGTGTTCGATCAAAAATTATTTTTATAAATATTTTGAATACAATTGTTAGTATCCATGTAAGTAATACACGTGTGGCGGGAAAACATTCTAGAAAATTTCTTTATGAAGATACGGCTGTCCAAAGTGACTAATTTGGCCTTTTTGGTGCATAACTCATGAACAAACCGTAGAAAATAATTGATTAACAATTTGAGAATATATTGATGATAAAAGGTATATCTTAAATCTACAAAACTTAGTATATCTTAAATCTACAAACAAATACTTTTTAAGTGTCACCAAATATTTTTCTATAGATGATATTCGTTCAAATTTAGAGTTGAAATTTGTACAGTCATCTTTGGCTAAAAAAGTAGATCAATAATATATATAATGCATTTCTACAGTTTACTATAAATGTGGAAGTTATGCCCATCTGTCGAGTTTGCGGGGCAGATCAGGCGGGGGCTATGAGGGGGAGAGAGTGGAGGTGAATACATTGCTTGTTCGTTAGTGAGTCAGGATCTTTACTACTCTTAGCGGCAGTTGCGATAAAATCTAGAACAAAATTCCTTAGAGTGCTAAGCTGGGCGCCCGGACGAGCACCCTAACTCTCTCAACTCTATAGTATAAACACATGTGAAATTCTTTGAGCCTAATGTAACAAACCCACCCTACGTACCTGCTACAAGTAGAGAAACACAATGCATCAGGGTTGACTAGGTGAGACGCCCGTGCCTCTTTGTGCCAGTCTTTGAACAGGGTGAAGGGGTTGGAACCGGTGAAGTCTATATGGGCTAAGTCAGACTGGTGTCCATTACTCTCTCCATTTTGGCTCTTGTCCAACCCGTTTTTCAGGCCCTGGACATAACAAAACTGTGATATAGTTTTTAATTTATTAAAAAACTGAAGAATGAAGAATTTCCTTATTGTATTATTCATTATTATTCATATTAGATTCCATGAATTTAAAATATGAGTCAAATTTAACGTTTAAGAAACAAAAGATTATTGTTCTGTAATCTCAGTGGAATCATTTGATTCCAAAGAAGTACATAGGATACTATGACACAACCCTAGAGAGACTAGTCTATTGTATTACTGTCCAATTGTGGAGATTGTAGATGTTCTTTGTCATTCTATCGCCGACATTGCGTCCGTCTAATGGTATCCATTAACATGGACCCTACTGAGAAGTTTGGGGTGACCATGTGTGGGATGGTTATCACTATTCAAGTGTTGTTGAGGGGAGAAAATTGAATCTTAAGCTTTGTCAGTTTTCCGAAAATCATACTAATTTTATGTGTTTGGCTTCCACGCTAAACTGTTGTCCCTAACTTTTCTGGTTATTGGGCTATTAATAAATGACACTTTCTAAAGAACGCTAGACCCTAGTTACTTATAAAGACACCTTTTGTTCTTCTTCACTCATCACAATCATACGCCACCCATCTGCGTCATCAATAAATGAACTACAAGTCTTAAGTGTCCAATGCTCTGTAGAGTAAACCGTCAACTCCCTGGTATTCACAGAGTTTGGAACCACCCGTGAACCTAATGCTCTGAGAAGATGGAACCTTTAGAGTCCTGAGAACCAACGCGTTTATAAAGTCTAGAAGAACCCTAAATATATAGTTTGAATATAGATTTTGACAGTAAAAGAAAATTGTTTTATTTTTCAATGTTGAAAAATGTAATAGGAATTGTATAAATAGTTCCTGCATTAATACTTTACTGCTGCACCCAATGTTCTGCTAGTAGTGTCTATCCTCGTGTTGATAGATATCCTGAAATCTGAACCAGGTACATAACCAAGACATTAACAGACTAATAGTGCAAGTCATAATCTACAGCTTATAATTCCTGTGGCTACTGGAAGCCTCAGAACTAGTTTAACCACTAGTTAACCACGAACTGCACACCTGCTGTGTCTGCAGCCACTAGATGATCTGATAAATCACCTGCCGACATCACATTCTCCTTGGCAAACCAGTTGGAAGTGCAGGCCAAACACGTAGAGTTTATGGAATACCATATTAAAATCAAAACACGCGTCAGTACAACATCTACTTTAGTCTAGCCTCTTAGATATATTTGTGGTACTTTCTTCAGTAGCATCTATCACCACATGCCTTTTAAAAGTTCACATACCACCATCTCCAACATAACTGACATACTCATTAAAGATCTGAATAGTATCCATTATACTACAATAAACGTAATAACCATAACAAAATAAACGTACTATGCGCATACATTTGTATTTAAAATGTGCTATACATGTCATTTATTTATAGAAATGTTTAGAAAATAAATTAAACATATAAAAATAAAAAAAAGCCTTAAGTGTTTTAAATCAATTAACTTCCGCCACTAACTTTGTATCTTCCAAACCATATCATATTATGCACAACTTGCAATAATGTTAAAATACTGGCAGTAAGAAAGTTAAAACTAAAAAAAGAGAATTCAGAAAAACGTCTATAAGAGGAGAAAATTTGTAGTAAGTCTCTAGAAAAATAGCGTCAAATAATTCAGATACTCAAAAATAAAACCAGATATTTTCAGGATGTCACTATAATCGGTGCTAACTACGCAGGCCACTTAAAAAATACGCAGATCATAGTCACGAAACCGCCGGTTATGGCAAGTGGGATAGACCAGTCAGAATCCGGTCTGCACGAGATGCCACAGACCCTAATGACTACTGGCTCCATAATCCTGACGAGACAATGGCCAGGTTTCCAGCAGGAAAGTCTTAGTACATATTTCCCAGGCAATTGCTCTCCAGTCAACCCCAGTACACTGTGCTTAGTACATTTACGAATGAGACTTAAGCCTTTCTGGCAATATTAAGCCTTTCTGGTTACATTGACGAAACCACCGACCTCGTCAACTACAACTTATATAAACTGAGCAGTCAACATGAAAGAGTGGAGATTTTGACGATTAAGAGGCTCACACAGATGACACCATTTAATTTCCCATCGGCTGCATCTCACGTTATTGTACGTGGCTTGACATTCGCCGTGTGTGGCCAAGACTAAGACTTCCACATCATTGCCATCACACTGCCTGATGCCTCACATCCCATGAGCTGAATCTGACATTATCTCAGTCATTATCGTGGATGGTTTGTTGATGCCGTCTCCACCGTCGTGTGGCCAAGGCCTCCTTACTTGATAGAAGGTTGATTATATTCACATTGATTATGCCTGCACCAAATTATCTGTTTTATTTTTGATTGCTTTATTTATTTTAATGCTTATTTAGCCCCTAATATTAGTGCAACAACTTGTCTGATACAACCTGTAAAAATGAAACATGAACTTAGTCAACGTCATTGTTCGAGTAACCGGATCTCGTTCAACAATTCGGATGCTGCCAACTGGCACTGGCACAACCAAAGTCAACGAAGGTATGTCGCACGAAACATGAAGTAAGCACTATCTTGACCTTGGCCGTCACTGGTCGACTAACGAAACTTCTTCAACAAGTCAGATGCTGCCAACTGGCACTGGTACAACCAAAGTCAACGAAGGTATGTCGCACGAAACATGAAGTAAGTTACTATCTTGGCCTTGGCCGTCACTGGTCGACTAACGAAACTTGTTCAACAATAATATCACAACACTGGGAGTGTCATTTGATATACAACGAACTATTCTACTGAAAATTAGTTTTCAATTTTTTTACGTTTTAGGCTGTGCCTGATTAGACTAAGGTGTAGATTTAAGAACATGACTGTGATAAATATGTGTGCTTCAACGGAGGATAAAGAAGATGAAACCAAAGATGGATTTTATGGACAAATAGAAGAAATGATATATGACATCCCTAATTATGATATAAAAAATACATTGGGTGATACAAATGCTAAAGTTGGAAGGGAAGATATTTGGAGAGATTATGCAGGAAAAGAGAATTTACACGACACGTCCAATGACAATGGAATAAGACTGCTCAGTCTCGTATGAGCAAACAATCTCTACATTAGCAGCACCTCATTCCCACATAAAAACATACACAAATAAACATGGGTATCGCCTGATGGAAGGACGATCATGTGTTAACAGACAGGAGACATAAAACACACATATATGATGTGAAGAGCCTAAGAGGTGCTGAATGTGGGACTGACCATAACTTAGTACTCGTTAAGATAAGACAAAAACTGAAATGGGAAAAACGAGAAAAAGATATAGTGTAAGTATGGTGGGACACGTTTAAACTGAAAAACATAGAAAATTAAAAGAAGGTGGAACTTAAACTAACAAACAGATTTCAGGTGCTACAAGAACAGACTGATGATATTAATGAAAATAATGAGTATTGGGAGAAAATTAAAGAAATTATTACAAAAGTTTCGAAGGAAGAACTAAATCCAATACAAAGGAAACAAGAAAAAACGTTGGTTCACTAACAGTTATGAAGATTTAATAGAGTTGAGGAAGAACAAGAAAAATGATCTCAAAAACAACCGTAATGAAAATAGGGAGTAATACAAAGAACTCAACAACAGTTAGTTAGAAAACTAAGAATGAATAAACGTTAATATATCACAGACCAACTGATAAAAGCAGAGGAGGACAGTACTCATAACAACGCAAGGGAATTTTTCAGATCAATAAGATTGTTTAAGAAGAGAGACATCCTAAAAACAGACAGGATCAAAGATAAAAATGGAAATCTGACTTGCGACAGAAAAAATGTTCTTAGCATATGGAAACAATATTTTGAGCAACTACTGAATGCTAATAAAAGACCTGACGAAGAAGAAGGAGCAGAAGATGAAAATGAATTAATTTTCCAGCATGTGCAACCAAAAGTGGATGAAACATCGCTTAAAGAGGAGGAAGAAAGCGTAAAACAACCAAACAACAATAAAGCCCGAGGAAATGATGGCATTCCGTCTGAAATATTCAAAATTGGTAGAAGCTTATTGTCTTTGAAAATAGAGTATTAAGAAAAGTGTTTGGTCCAGTATGTGAAAGAGATGTTTGGAGAATAAGAAAGAACAGAGAATTAAGAGAAATATACACTCACCCAGATATAGTAGCATTAGTGAAAAGTAGAAGACTAAAGTGGGCTGGACATGTGTGGAGGCGAGAAAATACCTCCATTATTAAATATATTGAACGATCTAACCCAGAAGGTAGAAGCCCTTGGCAGGCCAAGACTTAGATGGAGAGATCATGACGTTAAGATTATTCCAAATAGGATACATCCGCAATAAGAATAGCTCCATAAAATAGATTTGGACGTAGACTCATTGCACGTGTTAGGTCATAGTTTAATATACAAACTAAATATGCCCATAAACTTATTATTTTATTAGAACTACTTGATTAGAGATCATAAATGAAATAATCCAAACTAGAATAGTCTCCAAATATATAACGTAACTATTGAATTAAAGACTTAGTTTTAAGGAAATCCCAAATAGAATACATCCATAAACTATTATGGTAGATTCATATACGTTTCAAGAACTAATATGCGAATATCCAATAAATATCATAAAAATATATAGGAGATAGACTCTACAATTAAAGATCATAGTATATGATATATCTAAACTTTAAACCAAAATAATATGGAGTTAGATCATTGGATTTAGAGATCATAGTTGAATAACAACCCTAATTAGATAGCTCCATTCTTATATACTGTTAATCAAATCATTTTAATCATAGTATGAATATCCCAAACTAGAATAGTCCTAAGAAACTATATAGCGTAAACTCATTAGTCTACTAATCATACGTATGCAATTATTCTCATTTTCAATAAAATTAATATCATCCATAAAACCTTACAAGGACTTATACTCATCGATGTTAGAGATCACAAGTATCTAAGTACTCCCAAACTCTAGAATAGCTTCCTTAAACATATATATGTGCACGTAGACTCATCGATGTTAGAGATCACAGTATGGAATACTCCTCCAAACTAGAATACAGGGCTCACATCTAACTATTATACTGGACGTAGACACTCACTCTAATGCGTTGAAGACACAGTATGGAATACACACCCAAACTAGAATAGCTCCCAATACGAACTAATAATACGAACGTAGACTCATCGATGTTAGAGATCACAGTATGGAATACTCCCCAAACTAGAATAAGTCTCCCATAAACTATATATTACGTAGACCCCATTTGACGCATAGAGATCATAAGTATGGAATACTCCCAAACTAGAATACTTCCATAAACTATAGTATCGACGAAGACTCATCGCCCACACATAGATCATAGTATGGAATACTCCCCAAACTAGAATAGCTCCCATAAACTATATATGGACGTAGACTCATTGACGTTAGAGATCACAGTATGGAATACTCCCCAAACTAGAATAGCTCCCATAAACTATATATGGACGTAGACTCATTGACGTTAGAGATCACAGTATGGAATACTCCCCAAACTAGAATAGCTCCCATAAACTATATATGGACGTAGACTCATTGACGTTAGAGATCATAGTATGGAATACTCCCCAGACTATAATAGCTCCCATAAACTATATATGGACGTAGACTCATCGACGTTAGAGATCACAGTATGGAATACTCCCCAAACTAGAATAGCTCTCATAAACTATATATGGACGTAGACTCATTAACGTTAGAGATCATAGTATGGAATACTCCCCAGACTATAATAGCTCCCATAAACTATATATGGACGTAGACTCATAGACGTTAGAGATCATAGTATGGAATACTCCCCAAACTAGAATAGCTCCCATAAACTATATATGGACGTAGACTCATTGACGTTAGAGATCATAGTATGGAATACTCCCCAGACTATAATAGCTCCCATAAACTATATATGGACGTAGACTCATTGACGTTAGAGATCATAGTATGGAATACTCCCCAAACTAGAATAGCTCCCATAAACTATATATGGACGTAGACTCATTGACGTTAGAGATCATAGTATGGAATACTCCCCAAACTAGAATAGCTCCCATAAACTATATATGGACGTAGACTCATTGACGTTAGAGATCATAGTATGGAATACTCCCCAGACAAAAATAGCTCCCATAAACTATATATGGACGTAGACTCATCGACTTTAGAGATCATAGTATGGAATACTCCCCAGACTATAATAGCTCCCATAAACTATATATGGACGTAGACTCATCGACGTTATAGATCACAGTATGGAATACTCCCCAAACTAGAATAGCTCCCATAAACTATATATGGACGTAGACTCATAGACGTTAGAGATCATAGTATGGAATACTCCCCAAACTAGAATAGCTCCCATAAACTATATATGGACGTAGACTCATTGACGTTAGAGATCATAGTATGGAATACTCCCCAGACTATAATAGCTCCCATAAACTATATATGGACGTAGACTCATTGACGATCACAGTATGGAATACTCCCCAAACTAGAATAGCTCCCATAAACTATATATGGACGTAGACTCATTGACGTTAGAGATCATAGTATGGAATACTCCCCAGACTATAATAGCTTCCATAAACTATATATGGACGTAGACTCATAGACGTTAGAGATCATAGTATGGAATACTCCCCAAACTAGAATAGCTCCCATAAACTATATATGGACGTAGACTCATTGACGTTAGAGATCATAGTATGGAATACTCCCCAGACTATAATAGCTCCCATAAACTATATATGGACGTAGACTCATTGACGTTAGAGATCAAAGTATGGAATACTCCCCAGACTATAATAGCTCCCATAAACTAGATAGATATGGGCGTAGACTCATCGACTTTAGAGATCATAGTATGGAATACACCCCAAACTAGATTAGCTCCCATAAATTATATATGGAAGTAGACTCATCGATGTTAGAGATCATAGTATGGAATACTCCCCAAACTAGAATAGCTTCCATAAACTATATTTGGACGTAGACTCATCGACTTTAGAGATCATAGTATGGAATACACCCCAAACTAGAATAGCTCCCATAAACTATATATGGACGTAGACTCATCGACGTTAGAGATCATAGTATGGAATACTCCCCAAACTAGAATAGCTTCCATAAACTATATACGGACGTAGACTCATCGATGTTAGAGATCATAGTATGGAATACTCCCCAAACTAGAATAGCTTCCATAAACTATATATGGGCGTAGACTCATCGACGTTAGAGATCATAGTATGGAATACTCCCCAAACTAGAATAGCTTCCATAAACTATATTTGGACGTAGACTCATCGACGTTAGAGATCATAGTATGGAATACACCCCAAACTAGAATAGCTCCCATAAACTATATATGGACGTAGACTTATCGACGTTAGAGATCATAGTATGGAATACTCCCCAAACTAGAATAGCTTCCATAAACTATATTTGGACGTAGACTCATCGACGTTAGAGATCATAGTATGGAATACACCCCAAACTAGAATAGCTTCCATAAACTATATATGGACGTAGACTCATTGACGTTAGAGATCATAGTATGGAATACTCCCCAAACTAGAATAGCTCCCATAAACTATATATGGACGTAGACTTATCCATGTCAGAGATCAGCGGATATAATACTCACCAAACCACCCTCCCATGATCAAAACGACGTACTACGTAGTACAACTGGTTTGAGCTGTCAGTACAAAAAATATCCCTTTCTGCCTTTTCTGCTGCAACTGGTTTAACTGGGTGAAGTTTTGTTGTAATGTAACTCACCTTTTACTAGATCTACTTTTACAGATAAATTACTTGCATTCAATTCTGTAACTTATGCAATTTGACAAATTTGTACAACCCAGCCTTGCTTAAATTAAAGATTTCTTTGAATTCACCTCCACTGACCGTGCCCCATTAAGTTCCCTGTTCCACTGAGTTTCCTGAAATTATTTAGAAATTTTTTTTAATCTTATTGTATATAAGTGTTCACACTTCTAGTTTTATCAAAATATAGAATATTAAACCAGTTTGGGATTTCTTGACGTGTTGTAACTGTTGCTTCACTTTAGATATTTATACTATTACATAAGTTATATATTTTTACTAATGAGTCATCAATACAGAATCTTAAAATAAAAAACCGTTCCGAGTCAGAAATGTTGCGTTTTAGTTTTTTTGAATAGTGGCCGATCTCCTTTTTTATAACCCCACTCTACTCACACCCCATACACTATTAAATGGAGAACTAATCAAACAGAATAAGGGGAGAACCAGCTCTGTAAAGGTGAATATTACTGATAAAATGTAACAGTCAAGGCCAGGATTCGAACCTACGCTATCTCTAAATCAGGTCCAAAGAACTGACGCTTTACTTGGAAGTAGTAGACCGCTTTACCACCGGCTCTCCCAAGCTCTCTTTCGAGAGTAGGCTAAAGCGAAATGCAAATACCAACTTTTAACTTGGAATATACCAACAGGAAGATTTTTCACAACACAATAATTCGAATAAACCTAAATATTATTTTTCTGAATATTGAAGTTATAAAACATCATGACTTTAAATCACTTGGAAAGCTATTTAAATTTTTTTGAAGGTCCACGTGACAATATCAAACTGTAGGTGTAATAGTAGGTGGGTGGATCAATACCTTTTAACGTATTTTGGGACTTTCCTTAATTTGAAATAGATGTCTGCACTCGGATCTGTGACAAACAAAATCGGAGCTTATGCTGTACGAAAAATATATACAGCTATGTAATTAACTAAAGTTGCATTTACAGCTCGACAAAAAAAAAAAAAACAAACCGTTTTATATTCTCTGTTTGTATAAAAGTAGACAAACCTTGGGTACATTTAGGATTGAAACACGACCAGCCTTCATGAGGAAGGACAAAATGAGACAAGAATATCGAAGTTCTCATTGTAATCAATGTAATAAAGGTTTGATATATGAACGTCAAGAAAATGTTGAGAAAGTTATGTTCATACTAATTAACCTAACGTTGAAGTTACAATGTAGGGCCTCTCAAGACAATTTAATTAAGCGAATGACAGTAATGAAACCGCACGAGTCCCTGTGTACGTCAGCCCTGCACGAGTCCCTGTACGTCAGCCCTTTCGAGGTGATTAGTCTGATGTACCACTTTCTTCCGAGGAACTCCTCTAAAGTTATTTAACTAAGAAAAGCCTATACGGTTTGTCACATTAAAATGGTACTGTAAATGACAAAAGTCTAGTCATTTTTTTAGTTGATAAAAATGCAGCCTAGTTATTTTTTACTTCCATTTATTTCCAACTTTGATGAACAATACTAATGAAAGCACAAGTTGTATGGTCATCGACTTGTTCGGTTTTTGCAGGTAATTAACATTCCTAATTATTTATGAGATGTCTGGGCTCTAATGCCTCTCAAGGACTACGTCGCCGTTATATACCCGAGACTGTAGAGCAGGCTTGTTACTCGAGTTACTGGCACCGTCGCAAAAAGTGTTAAAGTTGCTCTCTGCGCCTCGCTTTTCAAAGTGAGTAAATATCCTCGAGATAAGGAAACACGTCGAAGCGGCAAAACTCCAATTTTATTACAATGTTGGCTTAACCTAACAAATTTAAGAATAATTTAACAATTTATTTATTATCTGCTATGTCATGATGGGTTGTTGCTACCTGGGCCTAAACGGTTCAGGAAGAAATATTAAAAACGTCACAAAATGCACACAGTCATTCTTATATTAGGTAGTTTAATATGCAAGTTTTGCAACATCGATAGAATCGATTCGCCGTAAAGCGTTCAGAAGTCAGAATATTCATGAACTGCACGTAATGTAGGCGCATGTCTCCAAGATATGAATAACCTGTAGATTGTCTCGATAGTCACTATCTCTTACTGAAGGCAATACTAATAATTAGTTATTAGTTATTAATACTAGGGATTAATTATTAATTCGTAAGCAATTAACGAGCGTTCTTTTTTTATTCTGCGCGTTAACCAAGCAATGGATTATACTGTACAGCAAATCAAGTAGTAATAGACACATGAAAATAATTTCTAACTTCTTGTGAAAAATAATTAGTTTTTAGTTGCTCTTTAAAGTTTTACTAAATAAAAATATAACATAGATGCTCCAAAAAACTATTGATGATTAGTTACAATTAAAATTGAAACTTTAACACGGGACAAGGCAAGTTCTATACTTGATTCAACATTAAGTTAACCTCAAAATAAGTTTAACCCTATCGTTTATTTATTGAATGACTGACTTGACTTCAGAGTGCTCTTGCAGCAAATGCTGGAACTACGAGGAGTTTGGGAATGCTACAACCAATGGCGTGACGATATACACAAGCCATAACCATACCAACGTCTGTACGTCTTGTATTGTTGCCACGTTTCAGTTATCTACAAACAACTGTTTTATAACTACTTGTTTGATATTGTTCATTTGAGTTTAGTAAACATTTTATGATCATGGATTTTTTCATTGTTTATACGGTCTCGTAAATTATCGTTTAAAGATTACTCTAATCGTATTTTTATATATTGCTCTAATGTATAACTTGTCTGAACCAATTAAAATGCATCAACAAGTAATTATTGTCAGTCATATCTTAAATAATGCAGTACTCTTGGCAACACCGCCAACAGTTACAATATAATGCCACTAATCGCACACAAGTTATACCATAAATAACGTATAGCTTTATAGTTTTATAGCATTTATCTGAATCGTGCGTTTACATTACACTCATGTCATAGCTGCAAATCAGACACTTTCCTTGAATTTGCATATATATCTAAACTGTTGTAATCTTCGAGAGCAAGTCTAATAAGGACGATAAGAACATGCACAACACGAGTTCCCTAGGTCTCATTTATGAAGGCAACGCATACCTTATGAGAGAATGATTGAGACGGCCTAAACGCCACCTTTCAAACACTACATGCCAGCAATGTGGCGTAGTACTGTAACCCAGCTACTTAGGGGTTAAGTGATGTGGACATTGTAAGCAATAGGTCCTGTTTTTATTCTTTTAACACTAACATGGAAGCCTCTCAATGATTACCATCTAAGTTGACACAATTTTATAAGTTTGGGGTATACGTGTGTGATGGTTGTCAGGGCTGGGTGTGGTGCAGATGAGAGAATTGAGTATCAAGCTTTTTAGTTGGCTGACAATCAGACCAAAACTAAGTGGCTCAGTTTCTACGCTGAGCTGTAGATCCCTTAGTTGCCCTGGATGCTGGGTTGTTAATAATTGTCTCTTTCTAAGAACAGTCGACATTAATTAGTAACAGTGACTACAACCGTTCATCCTACACTCATCACAGTCGATAGCTAACCATACTCGCCTACTATCTTGACGATCGTCTTATTAAATAATAATAAATTACTTCTTAGTTTGTGATTACTACGGAGAAGATATTTTTATAACATTATAGATTTACCATACCTTATTTATTTTTTGTGTGATTTTTAAGTACCTTATTTAAAAAGAACCCCAAGTTCATAAAATTCTATAGAGGTACTAACGGACATCCCTTGCTTCGCTACGGGATTGTCCTCTAAGCTTTACTTATCCTCCCCCCCGCGGGTCTCTTAATAATAACATACATATAAACGCTCAGTATGCTTCCGTTCTCCTAGATATAAAGGTTTTATGCTTTAGAAAATCCTATAAATTTATTTTAGGGGGATGCAAAATTATACTATCAGGCCAGAGTTAGTAGAATTGTCCTTAACATTTCACAATGAAAAGCCAACAATTAACCAACTTTTTGTTTCATGTTTAGGTTGTTTCTATGAGCTGTTTTAAATATATTATTTTAGGGGGATGCAAAATTATACTATCAGGCCAGAGTTAGTAGAATTGTCCTTAACATTTCACAATGAAAAGCCAATAATTAACCAACTTTTTGTTTCATGTTTATGTTGTTTGTATGAGCTGTTTTAAATATATTATTTCATTAAATTAATAAGAATGTTACGCTTATAAAAAAAGTAAAACGATGAGGGGCTGTTTCTACCCCATAGGTATGGAATTTGATAAATCCTTTTTTAGTAGGTCTGTAGATACAAAGCTAACTTCCCTCCAAACTTCGACAAAATCTGTTCAGTGGTTCTGGAAATGTTGTAATGAGTGAGTACATTGTTTTTTGGTTATATATATATTAAGATGAATTACAAGATATTAGTGGTATTCATTATACTGTAATAACATTAAGAATATAAAAAACTTCCTCATAATCATGTACGCAAAATGGAAAGCTTATAGCTCAGCAGTCAACTGACACCTAT
Organism: Stictocephala bisonia; assembly: GCA_035578905.1. Taxonomy (NCBI): domain Eukaryota; kingdom Metazoa; phylum Arthropoda; class Insecta; order Hemiptera; family Membracidae; genus Stictocephala; species Stictocephala bisonia. The sequence goes on from JAQJVL010000284.1 coordinate 1,136,690, forward strand.
AAAATGTAAAAACGTAGATAAGATTTAGAATTAACTACTAACGCCTGATGACAGTTACATGGATGGCTGAATATTGCTGTAAAAACTTGATAAGAATGAATCATCGCCTGACAGACAGACTCGTTAGCTTTGGGAATAAAGAAACTACCATCGTATGTCTGCTCGTCAAATGTTGACATTCCTTTTTTACGATACAATAAACTTACCAAACCTATTATTGCAGCGTTCGATTCGATCAATTATATCAACACACTCTTCACTAAAATAATAAAAAGTTCCCATTAAATGGACACATAAACTTAAGTTGGCCGTTTCGCAAACTGCCAAGCCATAGACAGCCTTACAGCAGCAATGCAAACTGCCAAGCCGCAGACAGCCTTACAGCAGCAATGCAAACTGGCAAGCCGCAGACAGCCTTACAGCAACAATGCAAACTGCCAAGCCGCAGACAGCCTTACAGCAGCAATGCAAACTGCCAAGCCGCAGACAGCCTTACAGCAGCAATGCAAACTGCCAAGCCGCAGACAGCCTTACAGCAGCAATGCAAACTGCCAAGCCGCAGACAGCCTTACAGCAGCAATGCAACTGCCAGATGCAGACAACCTTACAACAGCAATGCAAACTGCCAAGCCGCAGACAGCCTTACAGCGGCAATGCAACTGCCAGATGCAGATAGCCTTACAGCAGCAATGCAACTGCCAGATGCAGACAACCTTACAGCAGCAATGCAAACTGCCAAGCCACATACAGCCTTACGGCAGCAATGCAACTGCCAGGACGCAGACAGCCTTACAGAAGCAATGCAAACTGCCAAGCCGCAGACAGCCTTACGGCAGCAATGGAACTGCCAGGACGCAGACAGCCTTACAGCAGCAATGCAAACTGCCAAGCCGCAGATAGCCTTACAGCAGCAATGCAAACTGCCAAGCCGCAGACAGCCTTACGGCAGCAGTGAACCTGCCAGGACGCAGACAGCCTTACAGCAGCAATGCAAACTGCCAAGCCGCAGACAGCAATACAGCAGCAATGCAAACTGCCAAGCCGCAGACAGCCTTACAGCAGCAATGCAAACTGCCAAGCCGCAGACAGCCTTACGGCAGCAATGCAACTGCCAGACGCAGACAGCCTTACAGCAGCATTGCAAACTGCCAAGCCGCAGACAGCCTTACATCAGCAATTCAAACTGCCAAGCCGCATACAGCCTTACGGCAGCAATGCCACTGCCAGGACGCAGACAGCCTTACAGCAGCAATGCAAACTGCCAAGCCGCAGATAGCCTTACAGCAGCAATGCAAACTGCCAAGCCGCAGACAGCCTTACGGCAGCAATGCAACTGCCAGGACGCAGACAGCCTTACAGCAGCAATGCAAACTGCCAAACCGCAGACAGCCTTACGGCAGCAATGCAACTGCCAGACGCAGACAGCCTTACAGCAGCAATGCAAACTGCCAAGCCGCATACAGCCTTACAGCAGCAATGCAAACTGCCAAGCCGCAGACAGCCTTAAAGCAGCAATTCAAACTGCCAAGCCGCAGACAGCCTTACGGCAGCAGTGCAACTGCCAGGACGCAGACAGCATTACAACAGCAATGCAAACTGCCAAGCCGCATACAGCCTTACAGCAGCAATGCAAACTGCCAAGCCGCATACAGCCTTACAGCAGCAATGCAAACTGCCAAACCGCAGACAGTCTTACGGCAGCAATGCAACTGCTAGACGCAGACAGCCTTACAGCAGCTTTGCAAACTGCCAAGCCGCAGACAGCCTTACATCAGCAATTCAAACTGCCAAGCCGCATACAGCCTTACCACAGCAATTTAAACTGCCAAGCCACATACAGGCTTAAAGCAGCAATTCAAACTGCCAAGCCGCATACAGCCTTACAGCAGCAATTCAAACTGCCAGATGCAGACAACCTTACAACAGCAATGCAAACTGCCAAGCCGCATACAGCCTTACCACAGCAATTCAAACAGCCAAGCCGCATACAGGCTTAAAGCAGCAATTCAAACTGCCAAGCCGCATACAGCCTTACAGCAGCAATTCAAACTGCCAATCCGCATACAGCCTTACCACAGCAATTCAAACTGCCAAGCCGCATACAGCCTTACAGCAGCAATGCAAACTGCCAAGCCACAGACAGCCTTACCACAGCAATGCAAACTGCCAAGCCGCATACAGCCTTACCACAGCAATTCAAACTGCCAAGCCGCATACAGCCTTAAAGCAGCAATTCAAACTGCCAAGCCGCAGACAGCCTAACGGCAGCAATGCAACTGCCAGGACGCAGACAGCATTACAGCAGCAATGCAAACTGCCAAGCCGCATACAGCCTTACAGCAGCAATTCAAACTGCCAATTCGCATACAGCCTTACCACAGCAATTTAAACTGCCAAGCCGCAGACAGCCTTACGGCAGCAATTCAAACTGCCAAGCCGCAGACGGCTTTACAGCAGCAATGCAAACTGCCAAGCCGCATACAGCCTTACAGCAGCAATGCAAACTGCCAAGCCGCAGACAGCCTTACCACAGCAATGCAAACTGCCAAGCCGCATACAGCCTTACCACAGCAATTCAAACAGCCAAGCCACATACAGGCTTAAAGCAGCAATTCAAACTGCCAAGCCGCAGACGGCCTTACAGCATCAATGCAAACTGCCAAGCCGCATACAGCCTTACAGCAGCAATTCAAACTGCCAAGCCGCATACAGCCTTACAGCAGCAATGCAAACTGCCAAGCCGCATACAGCCTTACCACAGCAATTAAAACTGCCAAGCCGCATACAGCCTTACAGCAGCAATGCAAACTGCCAAGCCACAGACAGCCTTACCACAGCAATGCAAACTGCCAAGCCACATACAGCCTTACCACAGCAATTCAAACTGCCAAGCCACATACAGCCTTAAAGCAGCAATTCAAACTGCCAAGCCGCAGACAGCCTTACGGCAGCAATGCAACTGCCAGGACGCAGACAGCATTTCAGCAGCAATGCAAACTGCCAAGCCGCATACAGCCTTACAGCAGCAATTCAAACTGCCAATCCGCATACAGCCTTACCACAGCAATTCAAACTGCCAAGCCGCAGACAGCCTTACAGCAGCAATGCAAACTGCCAAGCCGCAGACAGCCTTACAGCAGCAATTCAAACTGCCAAGCCGCAGACAGCCTTACAGCAGCAATTCAAACTGCCAAGCCGCAGACGGCCTTACAGCAGCAATGCAAACTGCCAAGCCGCATACAGCCTTACAGCAGCAATTTAAACTTCCAAGCCGCATACAGCCTTACAGCAGCAATGCAAACTGCCAAGCCGCAGACAGCCTTACAGCAGCAATGCAAAATGCCAAGCCGCAGACAGCTTTTCAGCAGCAATGCAATTTTACCGGGTCAAAACCTGCTTTTCTATTCAACTGTACGTTTCGCAATTACCATAGATAGTTATAGTGAACGCTGTATGACTATTATAAGCCCATAATGGTGGACCATTAGTTGACATTATGAGCTTTTCAATGTAAAATCATCAATAATGACAATTAGAGTTTCACATATTTAAACTGTGAAAAAATATAACGATACTAAATTTGTTACAAAAATCAATGTGTGGTCCACTAGAATAGGTATTCTCATATAAAATTTAAAATCTTCCTCTGGTCTCAAGATGGAAAAAGTCTCAAAATCTATCATCATATCTGTATATTTTATACTTATGTTTCTGTGTGGTGTTTACTTGTATTGTACTTCTACCAACACGTAATATGCTGACTAAGATACTATTTCTTTACTATTCTCAAGTACATAGTGAACATCCGTCAATAATCTGAAAGGTTTATATTTTGTATTTGTATTTTAATATTTTATGTTTAATATGATTGATTAAAATCTACGCATAGTTAATTAAATACTAGTTTTTCCACTAGAATAGTGAAAGATAGCAGATATTTTTTAAGTCTGCTTATCTTTGTTAATTGATTATAAAAACATTTCAAATTATTTATAATAGGTCATTAGTGATGTATAAAATTTAAAACGGTCTATTGAATTTCTGGATTAGGCGGGGGGTATTTAATTAAAACTATATAGAAATGTCAAGTAAACAGATGAAATTATTTATAGTATTTGGAATAAAAAAAATTAATAGTATACATGGAAACTGTTTTATAAAAATATTATGACCTTTTCCGTTAATTCACTACCATTACTTTTTTTGTCTCCGTTAATTCACTACCTCTTGACAGATATGCTATTGCTCTAAAAACTGTTCTCCAATCATGTTTACGTCCACTGTGGTATTCCTTATCCGCTAGTAATCCGATATCGATGGCTTTATCTTATCGCTCTCCAAGAACTTGCACACGGAGAGCGCATTCGGCGGTAAGTCAATCATTGGATTTACCAGTTTGTGATCAACTTTAGTAGCCACCTAACCTAACCTGACCTAACCGTAATTGCGATAAAAAAATAGTGGTAGTGAAGCAACGGAAAAGATCCAAATTACGTTAAATAGTTATTTTACTAATGACTGTTAACTAGAGTAATTGTATCTTTATAAAATAATAATATATCTATTTTCATAATACATAAGAAAATAAGTATATTATTATATTAATTTAAATAGAGGAATGAACGAACGTATTTTTGCTTTATGTAATACTATAACATTTACTTGAAATTGTTGTACTTTTTTTTTTTTTTTGCCGGGAAATGTTTTAAGCGTGATTTTATTCACATCAGACTATAGGGCTCCAGTCCAACTTCCTATTCCAGGGACTATAGGGACCTTTTAAGTTTCAGTGGAAATCTAAAAGAGTTATTTATTTATTTGATCATCACCTGTTAAATAGAAACAATTAAAAAGGAAAACTTTTGAAAAATGTTTATTAAATCCCATAACAAAACAAGAATAAACAACTAGTAACAAATAAATATTTTCTGTTCTAAATAATGAGTGTCCAAAATTAATGTTTAATATAAATTATAGAATATAGGAAATATATTCCAATCATTTTACTTTACTAAACCATTTTACTATCTCAAACAACAATAACAAAATGTTATATAAGATATTTTGGATCTTTTCCGTTAATTCACTACCACAACCATAATTTAAGTTAACCCAATATAACCAAATCTAACATTACCTAACAAAAGCAGCGGTAGTAAATTAACGGAAAAGGTCCAATGTTTTTATGCACCTTTAAAATCACGTTTCATTGAATGATGATGTTACTGTACTAACGTAAAAATTAAATTTGTAGTTTTTGTTTTTATTGCTAATCAAGTCTCTGTAGAAATGTACAACAAATTGAGGGAAGGTGTGTAAAGTACATATTGAAGTTGGACTTTTAGACATAAAAATTGTGATAGTCTTAAATTTGATAAAAGCTGTGACTAAAAGATAAAACTTTTATCTTAAATTTAAACATGTTACTGAAATTTCACTACATAAACACTGGGTGACGCTACAAAATTTTTTCTTTTTTAATTTTTCTTGCAATTTAATTCTTTAATTTCGTGTTTTAATTAGTACCGTCATAATATTAGTGTAATTATTTTAAATATTGCTTTCATTTTGAAATTTAAAATTAGGGTAGAAAACAAAGATTTTAAAATTACGTAATTGAAAAAAATCACAACTGTACCGAACGGTTACGTAAGAAATTCCACGTCATCCTTGAAATAAAACCAGTAGAGACAATAAGTATTTTAAAATGTGATTCAAATTTAGTACTAAACCAACAAATTTTAACTAAAGTCAGATACTGAAAGAAAATGTTTGATTTCACCAATGAGCATTATGGAAACAGAATAAGTAAATAAAAATAACAAAATCAGAAAGCAAAAGCTTAAAAAAATATATGACAATACAAAATTATAGTAAACATGTTATCTAACCATAATTTCAACGTTAAATTTATTTAATTAAATATTCATGAGATTAGATTAAGTATATTATAGTGTAAGTTTTGTCTGTACTGTGATCTCACTACTGGAAATGATACATGAAAGCTTGTCTTATATAACATACGTCAGAAGAGGAATTATAATCTACATTACCATGACAACCGATAATTACGGATCTAGTTTTGTCGGTAATAACTTATAATCAGCAATCATGAAAGAAGTTACCTCAGCCGACTCAAGGTAACTGGGTCTTTGACTAGCAGATCTAAAATTATGATATAACAACTCAACAAAAAACCTAGAACTACTGAATTTAGAAGTAAAAACAAATCTCTATCTATCACTTGGGACAGATAACCTAAAAAAATTAATTACACTCCTTACGTAATGACCGCAGCTGAACGATTAATTAGTTGTTTAATCATCTTGTTGTCATATACATGAATGGTTTTCTTATTACATAAACGTCTACCATCTTGAAGTGCAGGTAAATGTCATAACCTAACATTTGTTTGAATTGCACTTTTGATTACGTAACTTTACCGGGAAATCCAACAATACAATTTCACAATTTTATGAAATCATAATAAATAACTATTTTTACAAATTTGATATGGTATATATTGAAATTAATTTGATTAACGAAGATTGTTGGGTTTGTATTTTTATAAAATTAAAGAAGTATTTTTATTGCAATATTTCACATAGCTTTGGATTTATTTTTAGCAATTAATCAATTGATTTGAAAGGAAAATTCATAATTAGATGACAATTCATTCTATTCGTGTTACATTAAAATTGTTTTACACTGTTTTAACTTTAAACATTTTTCGTATGCCTGGTTATGTTTAAAGTTTAGCTATTCATAAATAATTACAGTTTGACCGGTTTATATATTTGAAAAAATCACATTAAAACTTCAAATTCATAAATCGTATATAAAATATTATTCGTGATGAACCATTGTACATTACGACTTTTTGTTAAAAACAATGCTTAGAATCTCTGATTACATAACATTAAAAGCCAGCATTTTTTATAATGTTTATACGATTAAACTGTGATAATAATATCATTTTAAAGTGTATCAGCAACAACGATATGTGGGAGTTCTTTTAAATTTGTTACAGGTTCAAACTTGAACAAACATGTTTAAATAACAACAAAAGTAACAAGCAAACAAAAACTTGTTTTAAAAATATTGAAAAATATTACCATAAACTAAAGTATTAAAGGCCAAATCTCATTTGAACAATAAATAATTTTTAAAATGATACAAAACTAACAAAATACTTCCTTGTTGTTTGTGTAATTAAGATTACTGATTATATTTTTATAAATTGGTAGAAACATAGAATAACTAGTGCTTGACTGATTTATTTCTGTACGGCTTGAAACTAATTTGAAAATGTTAAGCACAAAATGTTTAGTGTTACATTTCTATACATCATAATATAGGTTTAAGTAGAAGAGTACAGTTATAACTTCTACCCTAATAAAGACGTTTTTAATTTCATTATATAAAATAATTTAAAAAGACATTAGATTTAATATTGAGCTAATAATTAACTATAATTTTACAAATAATTAGGAAAATAAATTATTTAAAAGTAACTATGCTTAAATATATTACTAGTGATAAATCACCAACTAATGGTACATGACAAATTTTTGTGATGAACCGTGGTCGAAACCTTATATTACATAATATTTATAGCCGGCCGGAATTTATGAAAATGTTTACATGACATAAATATGATAATAATATAACGTTAAACTCCACAAATAAGTCCCACGTGTAATTTGTATGTTTTAGTTTTAACTTCCCACTATTTCACATTCGAACTAACAAAATTAATTATTCTAAAAAAAACTGCAGCACGGATTTTGTAGATTTTAAAAATAATATCGTATATTAAAACATTAAATATTATACCTAATTTGATTTTTTTATAACTGCACAAAACGAAACAAAATTACCCACGTGGTTTGGTTGTACTTTAATTAATAAAAACCATCTACACCCTAAAATATATACGAAGTAAATGAAACTTTTCTTTGTACTTATCAATGAGGCACTAAGTCGACGGAGATCTAGTCCTGCACTCACCATGTTCTCCGTACTGCACTGTTCCGCAAGGAGTAATAGGCCTAAGCCGTCTCCGTACTGGGTTATATAAACTCTAGGTTACGTAACCCGCGGCCAACCACCTCTGGAAGAACATTGGTTCCAGGGGTTCTGGCTGGAGCCCCTAGACCTTGCAACTTGTACAGACTACACCAAGGTTGAACATACTTGTAAACCACATCACTGCAGACGTACGGTAAGTATAATTGATAAACCGAAAGGTCATACAGTATCTATCTGGTTTTTGCTTGATATACTAATTGTAAGCGTAATGAAAGAAGTCTTTGTTACCAAGTCTCATATATCCCATTGATTTATCTTTCATTGTTGAATAATGGTAAAATTAAATGCATTTTAGAACAATTTTTTAGAAAGCATAGTAGTTTTATACTACATTATTAAGCTCTTTGTTATATTTTAAATTTCCATTCGGATCTGTAACAGTCCATTATTTTATAAATGTCTCAACTTAAAAAAAATGCAGTACAACTGAAGGACCCACAACCAAAATTTATTAATATATAAGTACATCATTTACAAATATTATGGTCTAATAAATCTGTTACATATTGTACACAGTTACTTGGTATCACTGTACTAAGTGGTTGTGTCCGTAAGATGAGTGTGTAGGCCCTAAATAGTTGGTCTGTTCCTAACAAGTTTTATGCGCAGGGTGGATGGGTGGGGCCTAAGTAGTTGGTCCGTAGGGCAGGTGGATGGGTTCTATGTAGTTGGTCCGTTTCCTAAGAAGTCGTGTCCGTTCCTAAAAAAACGTGTGCGCAGGGAGATGGGTGTGGCCTTAGTAGTTAGTCCGTAGCGCAGGTGAGTGGGCCCAATTTATGATATGTCTACACGTTTCTATGAAATCATGTCCGTTTCTAACAGTTCGTATGTGGAGTGTGGGTGGTCGATTCCCAAGTAGTTGGTACGTAGGACGGGTGTATTGTGTAGTTGGTACGTAGGACGGGTGGATGGTGTAGTTGGTACGTAGGACGGGTGGATGGTGTAGTTGGTACGTAGGACGGGTGGATGGTGTAGTTGGTACGTAGGACGGGTGGATGGTGTAGTTGGTACGTAGGACGGGTGGATGGTGTAGTTGGTACGTAGGACGGGTGGATGGTGTAGTTGGTACGTAGGACGGGTGGATGGTGTAGTTGGTACGTAGGACGGGTGGATGGTGTAGTTGGTACGTAGGACGGGTGGATGGTGTAGTTGGTACGTAGGACGGGTGGATGGTGTAGTTGGTACGTAGGACGGGTGGATGGTGTAGTTGGTACGTAGGACGGGTGGATGGTGTAGTTGGTACGTAGGACGGGTGGATGGTGTAGTTGGTACGTAGGACGGGTGGATGGTGTAGTTGACCCGTACTGCAGTATTAAGGGTTTAATTACTGTAATATGAGGACATCGTGGTTTACCGATATCGATCACCTCATCGATTTGTACCTGTACATTTCGTACTTACATTGAAATAAATGTTTGTTGGATGACGCTCACATATTTTGTACCTACACTAGCACGTAACACGCTATTCAAAGAAATATGTCACGTAGCACGCTATTCAAAGAACTATGTCACGTAACATGCTATTCAGAGAACTATGTCACGTAACACGCTAATTAAGAAACTACATGTTAAATAAATTAAAAATATATTCTTTATCATATTTTTAGCTTGTTTTAAAACCGGAGAATAACTGTTAATATTTACAGGTTAGAAATTCAAATAAGAGACACTCAATATTTACATATTGAAATTTTACGACATATTCGTATTAACTAAAAAATATAATATCTGACATGTGTATAATGAATTCAAACACGAATTTAATGTAAACTTACATTACCAGTCCAATTATACGTTAGATTAAGTTGAATGTGTGCTTTAGTTTGGCACACAGTACCTGGCACCGGGTCATTCCAGAGGTAGCCCAGGAATTAAAAATAGTGATTAAAAATATTAAATTTCCATTTCAACAGTGTATATCTAATTTCTACATATGACCTGATAAAAAAAGATAAAACTAATGGATTCGCAGTTAAAAAGTCGACATATAAAGTGTTAAATAAGCGTTATTTCTCTCGAAAAAAAGCAATTAAAAGTGTAGTGCTTTTTATGATTTACCTAAACTGACAATATACGTCAATAATTACTGTGACGTCAGGAAATAGTTAATAAATAAATGGTTAACCAAACTAACACGTAATAAAACTCTTTGGTTGCATACTGTCCTCAGTGATTACTGCAGTTTATATCTATAAAGGCCATCTCACAGGTCCGCTATAAAACTACTTAGTCATCAACTGACTCGTGAATTGTGATACAATAATTTCTGCACTTGCATAATGTGAATTGTGATAACATTAGAGTTTAATTGGTATTTATCGAACCAATTTCCCTTTGAAGCTTTGCCCTATAAAGTTTTGATGCGTCACCAGACAATAAACTAAAACGATTCATTAGATAATGTACATGACTCGTTTTACTTGTATAAGTAATTAAAAGCAATAAAAAGTTGGCAAAATGTGTACGCATTTTGTGTACGTTGGCAAAAGCCGGCGCAGAAATTATGGGTACCCGAGGTTGTAGGTTGTTTACTAAGAAACCAAGAGTCCTTTGGGAAATCCAATCACACCGTTGTTTTCCTCGTTATGAATTTATGTATTATAAAACTTTATTTCAATATTTCACATTTTTTGTCCTAGTTTGAACAGAAAAGTACCGGAATTTTACCTAATTTTGCATAATTCGAATCCGTAAATGTATCGAATTTACCATTTTAAATCTTGGTTGGCAAGAATGATTCTTGTAAGTTTTATCAATTTCAGAATTTCGACTTTTCAAGAAAAAAAAGTTCTTATCGATTTTTTGAAACAACTTTTTATTGGCTTATAGACGTCGTAAAATTAATTGTTTGGTCAGGTTGTATACTTACGATATATTGCTTTTATAGCCTAAGTAAATGCTGTTGTTTTAAATTTATTTAAATTGAATTCAAATTGATCTATTTAAAGTGAATTTCCCATTAGGAACTTATAATAACAAATTTAGAAATACATATGCTATGGCGAATTAAACGAGGGAAACAAGGGTGTGATTGGATTTCTCATAGACCTCTTTCTCAGTAAACAACCTTCAAACTCGCCGACAGTGAATTGTTATATAACACGTTATTTGGCACAAAACCCCTTTAGCTGAAGAGCTGAATTGAAGGCGAATAACACTCAAACCCCGCCATTGAGTTCGCAATTCATTTAACAATTAAGTATTGGAAAAACTCTTTTGAATCCAAAACATACTTTTGCCCAATGGCCATAACATCGAGAAAATAAGAAAAATTTTGAATTCTTTTTCGAGTTTTAATCGTTTGTTCTTGATGGACATCATCAGCAATGAAGCAAAGGAACTTGGAAAACGACTTGTAGCTGGAATTCTTGTAAGTATTGGACTCAGAAGACAACAGAGTTGTCTGCACTAACCACGGGGAAGGACAACTGTTGCCAGAAAGGGTTCTATCTAAAGTTTTTGGTGTTAACAATACCACTACAAGTGTATGGGTGGGCAGGTGGGTAATACCACTGCAAGTGTATGGGCGGGCGGATGGGTAGTACCACTGCACGTGTATGGGTGGGCGGATTGGTAATACCACTACTACACGTGTATAGGTGGGCGGGTGGGTAATACCACTGCACGTGTATGGGTGGGTGTGTGGGTAGTACCATTGCACGTGTATGGGTGGGTGGGTCAATACCATTACACGTGTATGGGTAGGCGTGTGAGTCAATACCAAAGTAACTGTATGGGTGGGCGAGTGGGTACTCTGCACGTGTATGGGTGAGCGGGTGGATCAATACCACTGTAACTGTATGGGTGGGCGTGTGGGACAATACCACTGCACGTGTATGGGTGGGCGTGTGGGACAATACCACAGTACCTGTATGGGTGGGCGAGTGGGTAATACCACTGCACGTGTATGGGCAGGTTATTAACAATAACTTAATGTTAATAGATTAAAAATAATGACATGGTACTCTCTAACCTAAAACGTAAGTTCAAAAAAACGTAGCCTATGCAATAATCGCGTTTACCTATGGTACATAATTAATCTTTTGACTAACAGAAGAACTTTAATCCCAAAAAAGGAAAATACGAACAAAGTAAAGGAAACTTCTTTTAGCTGTCCTATGAATTTTAAAGTAAGTTGCAGCTCGTGAAGGAGAGAACGGCGATCAGGATTATATATGGAGAAGGGCACCAGACTACAGTCGTTTTTGCGACTGATGACACAATCGTTTTTGCCTTGCCGACCGGCTAGCTCTCACTGGAATGTCCCGTTCTGCTATCTCACTAACACTTGGTGAGCTCCTTAAGCTTTGGCTTTAGCAAGTCCCTAAGATTTGAATCGGCCCTAAGCTTAAGATTCTATAATTTTTTTTAATCATTTCATTAAATCTTCAACTAAAATTATATCGAGTGCTGTCTAATTTTCACGAATTGGTCACATGGCAGTTGTGTAATTGAGATATGATGATCATGGCTAAATCAAGTTTCGTTTTTGTCTTCTTTTCAGGGAATCTGCAAATATGTACAAGCCTTGGATATATTATTACTTAAAATATATACCTAATTTAATAAAATATCTGTGCTATTAATTTGATTAGTTAACGAGGTCCGCAACTACAGCTGATTTAAACTGCTTTGCACTTACAAGGAACCAGTCTGGCGCTCCATTACTGGACCTCAGAACAGCTGATAAGCACTCTACAAGTTCGTGGTTCGAAGTCAGAATGAATATGCCACTGTTATTTGGAATAGGTACGAGTGTACATAGATGCAGCCGTCGAGGCCGTCCAAAAGGAATTCCTCTCGCGGATGATGAGGAAGTTTCCGGAGGTAGATGAGGTGGAAATGCGTGCGGAACTAAACTTATCAACCCTACTAGCTCATCGTGCTGACTGACACTCTAGACTTGCTATTTTTTTTTACAGAATGCTTCGTGGTCGCTCTGGTTCAGTAGATGATATTGGTCTAAAAGTTCCAAAATATACTTCTCGCTCAAGATGTCCATTTGTTTGTTCGCAATTTGGAGAATGTGTTAAGATGTTCTGGCAATGCAAACAGGCTTTAAAAACCAGAATTTTTCTATAACGATTATTGCAGGTATCCAAAGATGCTGAAAGCAGCATATAATTCTTGACTGTGTGACTAAACTCACACTCAAACCAGTTTTAAACAAGTGTTGCATGTTTGGACTTCAAGGTTATTTTGAACACTTGAGAGTTCAACTAATCGGTGTCATTGGCCAGTGGGTGGATCGATGGGGTGAAGGGGTAAATAGGAGCCCTTAAAAAAGAATCACTAAATTTAGCATTGGATGATAAATCTGTCTCTTAGTATATAAAATCAATTATACAACCCCATCAGCGGAAACAAAATTTGAGTTGTTTGTAAGACAATAGCACTTCCCAATGAATTTGACCACTTATTTACTCAATCCTGCAACACTTATATTGCGACTAAATATTTAACGTGACGTGATATTAAGTCATTAACGTAATGTGCCTTTTATTGACATTTGAACTACTAGACGTAAACTGAGTTAAGATATTCATTCTTAACCATTAGTAGAAAATTACTTTTACAAACAGTAATAAGCGCTATACAGTGAAATAATGGAGTGATCTTTAAAACCCCTGTTTGACTACCACGAATTGTGGCAAGGTAAACTAGACATAGACTCGTGTTACTCATCAGCCATTATTACTTCAAGCCATATCTTACTCCTGTATTGTATTGCATGCTTGATTGGATCATTATGGATTTATTTTATTTTTATTAATATTTAGATATTACATAATCAAGATTTGTTTAAATCAATGTTCAGAATATAAGTACATTTTCATTGTAATCAATTTCAAAATTGTCAGATCTTTTCCGTTAATTCACTTGATAAGTATTTTATTACACTACAAACTGTTCCCCAATATTTTTTTACCTCCACTGTTGTATACCTTATCCGCTAGGAATCCGATATCGCTGGTCTTATCTTATTGCTTTCCAAGAACTTGCACACGGAAAGCGTATTCGGCGGTAAGTCTATCATTGGATTTACCAGTTTGTGACCAACTTTAGTAGCCACCTAACCTAACCTAACGTACCCTAACCTGACCCACTTAACCTAATCGTAATTGAGATAAAAAAGTAGTGGTCGTGAAGTAACGAAAAAAGTAGTGGTGGTGAAAAAGGAAAAAATTGAAAAACACAAGTTAAGGTATCATTGCATATTTACAGAACAGTTATGTCTATTGATGCTTTATCGAGAGACTATTTTCAATAGTTAGTTTTAGATAGTTATATAAGTGTTTGTACGATTTGTTGATTGTAAAAAACACAATTCAGGGCCGAAATCGTTCGACCCTGAAGTCAGTTAATGGCTGAAAAATTGTTACAACAGGAAATCACGATGGCCGGGAGTTCAACATTCAAATCGTTCACTTCCTTCAATCAATCCTGCAAATTGATTGACTACTAAATAATCGGTTTCATGGACACATCAGTGCATTTGCTGATGATGTAGCATTTTTTTATTCTCATAATTCCATAGATACAATTGAAGAATTTATTCACGAAGACTTGAACCTCCTTAGAAAATGGAGCATGCATAACCAGATGATAGTTAACGTGAGTAAAACCAAATACATAAATTTTTATTTTAAATCTTTTTATTTCCGTAATCAACTTGTTTATCATAGTAATCAATGTCCTGAAATTCACTGTAACTGTCAAATTATTGAAAAGGTAGATAAGTTTAAGTACCTGGGAGTAATCTTTGACGAAAGAATGTCATGGGAAAAGCAAATTTCAAATTTACACAATAAAATTAAGTTTAGCATCAGAAAATTTTATTTTCTGAAAAACCTTTGTGACCCTTCTTTGTTACGTATTTTATATTTTGCATTGATTCATTCTCAACTACAATATGGAATAGCATGCTGGGGAGCAACTTCAAAAAAATATATAGAAAAATTAAGAATCTCACAGAATCATTATATTCGAATTATTTCAAAAAAGAAAGTTAGAGAGAGTTCCTTCCCTTTATTTCAGCAATTAAACATATTACCAGTACAACATCTCTATTGCTTTAAAGTATTGCGAATTTTTTTATCTAAGAAGTGGAAATATAGGATCTTTTAATTTATCACATTATATGAGAAGTAATAATCAGCGAATTTTCCAGACACCAAAAGTTAATAAAGAAATTTTTAGACATACATTTGAATATGCAGGCCCTAAACTTTTTAACAGACTTCCAGACAACATAAAACAATGTAATAAATTTACCTCTTTCTGCAAGCATCTAAAACCATAGCTATTATCATTTCCAGAAATATATTTTTTATTAGATGTTTTGGTTTGATTTTGTTGTTTTTTTTATGTAACTGTTCATTATAGTTAAAAGGAATTTTGGAGATTTGATGTACCGGTATTGATTTGATTTGTATGGAGATTTGAGTTTGATTACTTGTCATTCTGTATTATTGTAATTCGTAGAACTTAAGTCATTGCTTATTAAAATGGATGTAATCTTTTTTTGTACATTTTCGAATTTTTTTCATGACAGACGCTACGGAGGATGGCAGTTAAATGTATAGTAAGGACTAGACTCAAAATTTTGTGTAATGTATTATTTAGTTAGTTTTCCTTTTTGTAACGCTGGCCACACTACTGGATACGTGGTCAGTGACATTTCCCGTAAATTTTAAGAAAATGTATAATTAATTATAATTTTTGTTGGGAAATAAATCATTATTTCATTATTTCAAATCGTTCAAAAGTATGTATATATATGATCCTTTTTTTATGCGTCTTAGACATAATAACTATCGTAGACATTGACAAAGTTTAACCGTATTTTTAGAATTCGTTAGTAATATGAGTAGAATATTACCTACTAACTACTGCGTCTACTAACTACCTACTAACCTACTAGAATGGTGCTGCGTAACTATTGATATAGTTATGAAGATAAGTTCATTGTAAATAACAATACCAGTTCAACTTATACGAACGGTGGAATAATAAATTGGACAATTTATTTGGCCATAAGTTTACAAATTTTTAAGTAAGTAACAGTTTTTAAACTAATTAATAGAAAATCCTGCATGTATTGCTTTGCTTGTGAATGAATAATAAGTTTTTTTACTCTTGGAATGAGGTACTTGGAAGACTCGACCAGACACTCAGACAACTTTCTTTTATTTTAATTCTAATGAATAAATGAATTTATTTCCCATAGATAATTACATAATACATGCAAGAAAAATGTGAGAAATATACTGGCCACTTTAACCAGTAGCGTGGCCAGTTGTAAAATAGAAAATTATAATTAAATTAACAAGTAAATTGGAGTCTAGCATTATAAGAAAAATATACTTAATATTTAGCCAACTGTAACATCTGAGGACTTTAAATAAGACAAATAAAAATATTTATAGCTGCAATTATATAAAATATGGAGTAGTAAGTAATTGTAAAGAAGAGAATTGTATTTAAACTAAGACATTATTGAAATATTCTACATACTGCTGAGAAGAAAGCCAAGTGATTGTCTTCTTACAAAAATGTTTGAGGTTATTAATATTCTTGATTTGAAGTGGTATTTTATTAAAATATTTGGGTCCATCCCAAAGGAAAGACGGAAAATAGTTTTGTTGACTTTGGGCAATTTAAAACAATTATTTACGAAACTTCTTGTACTATGTGGGTGATTGGGCATAATGTTTTCTCTATTTCCGCTTCTAATAAAAAAGAATCTCAAAACCTTAAAAATGAAAAGGTGCTGGATGGGTAGAATTTTTAACTGTTGGTACAATGGAAAGGAATGTGTTCGATTAGATTTTTTAAAACATTATACGTAAGAAGTAATTTTGAGTGGTTCTCAGCTTGTCAGTTAATGTTTTGTACTTTCCTCCCCAACATGGCAAGGTGGTATTGTAATCTTGAATTTACTAATGCAAAATATAGTGTTCTTAACAACTGGACATTATAAAGATTTCTCAAAAAATAAAATTGTCTTATCTGTGATCGTAATTTGGCGTGTAAATCTAAAATATGCGGCTCAAATTTAGGTTTTTCATCAAATGTAATTCCTAAATATTTAGTAGTTTTTACTTGTTCTAATGGCTGGCAGGTACAAAGTTGGAAATCACAGGTTGAGGAATGAAAAATCAGTGGATAGGGTATTTCAGAACCAAGAAAAATCGAAGAGAACAAATTTAGTCTTATTTGACTTGCATTTTAGTTGCAAGACAATATCTCCTAAGTAACAAAAGATCATAATTTATTGAGTCAGATAATGCAGTAAGGTCTTTCTGTGCATAAAAAAGAGCTATGCCGTCTGCAAAGGCGTTAATGTTTCCATGGAAATTAAGGTTCAATAAACCATTAATAAAAATTAGGAAAAGGGTGGCCGATGTCACTGATCCTTGAGGAACTCCAGTCTGAACTATTAGTTGGTTGCTGAAGGTGTTATTAATTTTTACTTGTTTATCAATAGCACTGTACCTGTATGGGTGGGTGGGTAGGTCAATACAACTGTACGTGTATGGGTGGTCGGGTGGGTAACGTCAAGTTGTGTATTTCGTCAGCAAAGGTCGAGTTTGGTATCTAATGAAAGGTATATCCAAGAGTAATAAATTGAAACAAACCGGACTTCGAAAGTTTTTTGCTTTCCAAAGTAGTGATCATTTGAATTTCAAAGTACCTAATTAAAACAATATTATTTCTTCGCTATTAAACGGTTTAAAGTTAATTATTCTGATCAAAAATGTTACTTTATGTAACAAAATCGTTAGGAAAAAAATGATCAAAGTAGAATGGAAAAAATAACGTTGTTGTGAAAATGTTCCATGTTTTTTCCACCCTGTATATATATTGTATGATTTGTTGTCAGCTACAATATGATAAGTTTAAAAAGCTGCTATGTATATTTGGATTAAGATTCAAAAGTCAATATGGTATATTAATTGAAAAAAGTGATCCCCTGTCACTCGTGGGGTGTGATGTTCACGGCCACAGCAAAACACCACTGTATGTGTGTGGGTGGGCGGGTGGGTCAACACCTCTGTATGTGTGTGGGTGGACGGGTGGGTCAATAACACTGAATGTGTGTGGGTGGGCGGATGGGTCAACACCACTGTATGTGTGTGGGTGGACGGGTGGGTCAATAACACTGAATGTGTGTGGGTGGACGGATGGGTCAACACCACTGTATGTGTGTGGGTGGACGGGTGGGTCAACACCACTGTATGTGTGTGGGTGGGCGGCTGGGTCAACACCACTGTATGTGTATGGGTGGGCGGTGGGTCAACACCACTGTATGTGTGTGGGTGGGCGGGTGGGTCAACACCACTGTATGTATGTGTGGGTGGGCGGGTGGGTCAACACCACTGTATGTGTGTGGGTGGACGGATGGGTCAACACCACTGTATGTGTGTGGGTGGACGGGTGGGTCAACACCTCTGTATGTGTGTGGGTGGACGGGTGGGTCAACACCACTGTATGTGGGTGGGTGGGTGGGTCAACACCTCTGTATGTGTGTGGGTGGACGGGTGGGTCTATAACACTGTATGTGGGTGGGCGAGTGGGTCAACACCTGTGTATGTGTGTGGGTGGACGGGTGGGTCTATAACAATGTACTTTGAACTGAACCACCAGATAAAAATATCGGCCGGCTGTGAAACAGTATAATTGGCTTGCATAGAAAATCTGATCTGTGATATGAGTAAATCCCCTTTTAGAATAAGGCTATTTCGGTGAGTTCATAAATACAAGAACAGACGTTCTGTGCAGGCAGGGCAGCATTGATCTGTTGGGCTGTCAATACCTTCTTCTCCTTGAACTTGTTCAGCAAGGTTTCTCGAGTCATTCTTCTTGAGAATTGGACTATGAGAGGCTGCGGACGGTCCTTCCTGAACGACGGAACTCGATGTACTGTCGAGATGTCAGTCTGCTGGATCTCGACTCCTGGGGTGACGCCGACATCCTTCACCAGACTGATTACATTTTCTTTCGGTGTTTCCGGAATGTCGTTTATTTTAAGGTTGCTCTTCCTTGAATATTGTTCAAGCGAGCGAACTCTGTCTTTTAGAGAATCCACTTCTGTTGTAAGAGCTTTATTTAAGTTGCGAAGACTCTCGTTTTCTTTTTTCACTGTTACCAATTCACTTTTTATTTCCTTCATAAAATTAGTTGATTCGTCCATTTTATTAGAAACTAATTGCATAGCTTCAGCTAGACCAATTATTTCATTCCTTGTCGACTACAACTCGCCAAATACTTGTTCCTTAAGATCCTCGAGAACTTTAAACAGTTCCTTACTACTTACAGTGTTGTTGTCAGCAGTGGCTGCAGCAGTACGACAATTATTACACTTCCAATCCCTAAAAGATCGTGTTTTGCTTTGTCAACGTCATCTTGAATACACCGGGAATGGTATACTGTGTCGCAATTACCAGCACACTTGATTTTCTGCTCACTGCCAAGATATTGGGATTGAGAAACCACTTCCTGTTCTACCTTCAGAAATACACATTCATGTTTATTTATGTGCTGGCACCACATTGCAACGACTAACAAATGTTATTAGTGTATTTTGGTTAAATTTAACAAGTCCAACATGCAAGTAAGTATTATTTGGTTATTTATGTTGTGTATGGTAGAAACAGTTGTGTAATGTCAGTTTATCGCGTCAAAATCGTTAGGTATTTCAATGATCAAACAACCACGACTCATTTACATAACTCTTCCTCCAAGCCAAATAGTCTAAAACAACAAGTACAGAATAATATATTTATTTATTTATTTATTTATTTCAGATTTACATGACAGCTACAGGACATGATACTTATAAAACTCTTGTACATAATAATTAACATATTCCCAAAACAGCCATCTTAACTAAACATAATTTAATCCTAAACTTCTTAAATTAAACAATCATACTAAACTAAACTGCTGGCAGCTAAAAAAAAAAAACAATATCAAACTCACTCTATTACAATTCACAATATAAATTATTGAACTCTTTATATTTAAGGTAAAATACAAAATTTACACATAGTATACATATACTTCTCCATAAGTAAATTCAAAATAAAAGGTTGCTACATTTCGTTAAAATACTCTTCAACTTATCATTAAAAATATCAAACGCAAATTGATTTAAATTAAGAAATCTTAGAGTCTTATATAACGGAAAATCATAATGTGAAACCGTTCTACATCTAGGCAAGGCAAATAAATTAAACTCTCTAAAAATATGATGTGGTACATGTAAACCTATGATACTTAATAAATACGGACTATCAATGGAATTATTAAACAACTTACATACAAAACTAATTGAAGCTAGTTCTCTCCTTGTGGACAACATTTTAACTGAAAACATCTCTCTTAAATTAGAAGTAGGGGTATCATAAGGGCATACATAATTAAACTTTTTATAAAATAGGAATTTAAGAAATTTGTTCTGTATTTTCTCCAAATTACCAGACTCCATTAAATTCATTGAGCTCCAAATAACCGAACAATACTCTAATTTACTTCTTATAAGGGTTCTATACAATGTTAAAATTGTTTCGGTATCATGAAGAAATTTTGAATTTCTTTTGACAAAACCCAGAAGTTTATATGCATTTGCCTGCAGCATGTGGACATGATCATTAAAACTTAAAGAGGAGTTAAAAACTACACCTAAATCTTTAATTTTAGAAAGACTTTTTAGAGGTTCATTATTTATTAAATAAACATTTGGATTAAGAATATTTTTCCGTGAGTAGGACATGGCAAAACACTTGTTTACATTCAATTCTAATTTATTATTAGAACACCAATAGTACAACTGATTTATAGAATTTTGTAATAAGTTAACATCAGAGTCGTTCTTTATAGGTCTGTATAGCTTGAGATCGTCCGCAAACAATAAACACTTACAGTCCGAAAAACAGCGGGGGAGGTCATTAATAAATAATAAAAACAGAAGAGGTCCTAAATTTGATCCCTGAGGAACACCTGAAGAGCCTACATACACAGAAGAATTTATATTTGAAATTGACACAAACTGAGTTCGGTTCTTTAAATAAGACGCCATCAAAAGACAAAAGTCATAAGAAAATCCTAAAAGAAATAATTTGCGAAGCAAAATATCATGGTTTACCCTGTCAAATGCTTTTGAGAAATCAGTATATATTACATCTAGTCTACCTCCACTATCAAGTTCAGCTGATATATTCAAAGAGAGCTCCATTAAATTTGTTGCTGAAGAGCGTTTGGGTAAAAACCCGTGCTGTTCTGGGGAAATCCTAGACTTGATTGAGCCAAATACTTGCTTATACAAAAGAAGCTCATAAATCTTGGCAAATGAATTTATTAAAGAGATAGGACGATAATTTACTATTTTTATTTTTTCTCCAGATTTGAAAACAGGAGTTACTCTGGCCTCCTTCCATTTATCAGGAAAAACGCAAGAAGAAAGTGAAAGATTAAAAATAAAACACAGCGGTTCTGCTAAAATTTCACCACAACCTTTTACAATGTACGCTGGAATACCATCTGGACCTGACGACCTTTTAGATTTCAACTCTCTTATGGCACTCACTACATCCCTAAAATTAAAACTTGATATAACAAAATTATCTAAAGATACACTACTACTAAACTGGGCAACATTATAACTGGAGGGTTGAGGGTCATAGACAGATGAAAAGTAGCTTGCAAAAGCATCAGGTAACTTATCCCTAGCGTATGTATTATCAAAATAAGACATACTATTAAACTCACTTACACTTAAATAGTCATTGTTTCGTCTTGACTTAATAAAAGACCAGAAATTATTGGCATTCAATTTTATGTTGTTCTCCACAGAAGAAATGTAGTTTCCATGTGCTACTTGTATTTTATTCTTTATTTTCTTCCTTAATGATTTAAATAATTCATCATGATGTCGAGAATACTTCCTCTTTTTAGCACACTTATTTTTTAATTTCAAATCAGTAATTATTTCACGAGTAAACCATATTGGATATTTATTTGGAACTCTTACATTTTTCCGTGGAACACACTGACTAATACAAGAGAACAATACACTATAAAAATAATCCAGACATTCGTTAACGGAGGTGAGACTATACATATGTCCCCAATCACAATCCCTAAGCTTACAATACAGATCGAAAAAATTTGCGTGTTTAAAAGAATAATAATGCTTTACTGGAAGAATATCAACAAAATTATATGATCCATATTATATGATGGAGCGTTTAGTGCTACTCTCTTTAAATATTTCTGTATGTTATATTTGCGTATTTTTATGTATTTATTTATTTTACTGGTGACATTTTCTGTTTAAATAGAAACATGAATCAAATCGTGCGCTGGAAACATGTTAGGAGCATGGGCGGAGTTATGGGGGTGCAATGCCCCCTAACCTTCGTGTGAATTTTAATTATAAGGAATATAATTTTATATAAAAGTTATTAAATTAACGATGAACTTAGATTTATGTTGACTCTATATATACTGATAATAATAAATTAGAATGCCACTAATCCAAAATGAAGATCAGTGCGAGTATTAGCATCCCACTTATACAATAGCATCCCACTTATACAATACAGTTACGGATTGACTTCGACTACCTACCATCTACAAATTGGCGCGGCTGATTAAATCGAGATTCGAGTTGTGTTTAGCGCGGCCGGCGACGGTGTTTCAATTATTCATTCGGCAAGTCACAACAGGAGTGCTATATCGTCTAAACACGTGTGCGCAGTCTGCCCAGCCCAGTCAGTCAACAGTTGTCAGCTAGTGTTCCGAACTGGGCAACACAGTTTTTGAACACCTTCCTTCACAGGTTGGTGTACATTAATCAACAGTTTACCATTCAAATATAAAACCCTCAATTCGCTCAAGGTGTTTAAGGCAAGTTTAAAAAGGGTTCTGATATCTGAGGCCTTTTACAGTGTAGGATAGTTTTTAGTACATAACTTGGAGACCAATGATTTGGCCTGACTGACACCGGTAATGAAACTGCTGCAAGCTTTATGTATGGAAGAGCAATGAATGAATGTGACACTTGTGTATGTATGAATGTGAAAATTGTAGAATAATGTGTAAATTTAGATTTTTTTAAAGAGTGACTATTGCGATACATGTATATTGTACTTGTCAATGCAATAAATAAATAAAATAAATAAATAGTGTTCATGCTCTGTTCCCGCTTTCGTGCTTCATGTATTAAAATAAGTGTTTTTGTTTGTGTTATTTAAGATGAGATGAGTGGTGTTTCTATATTAATAAATTACAGTATTATCATTTTTCTGTTTTGTTTATCTATGGAATCTACAGTTTAAACAAAATGAGTAAAAAAACAACGGACATTAGAACTTTTTTTAAATAAAAGAACCAGTGACCGTGTCTAAGACCGATGAGGTTGCGGAATCTGAGTGTTCAATAAAAGCTTCCCCAGGCTGTTCAAAGTCTTGCCATGACGTAAGTAAACAAACTGATTCAGTTAATTCTTCTTATGATGAAGGAGCCTACTCAAAAAAATTGGACCTTGGTAATATAGAGACGGGTCCACCGCATCCAATTTTGACTACATATCCACTTTCAGACTTTAAAAATTCAAAACGAGCATTTACACCATTTTATTTTAAGAAATTTGAATGGCTAGAATACAGTATAAAGAAAGATGCTGTATTCTGTTACGCTTGCAGGATATTTTCTTCTAACAATAAAGAAGTATCTGTAACTGAAAAAGGCATAAGTAACTGGAAGAAGATAGGGGAAAAATTAGAAAAGCATGCGTCCAGTGAAAGTCACTTTTTTTCATGGTGAAGTGGTATTACTATAGAAAGCCAAAGGATACAATTGCTTCGGAAATATCATCATCTCATAAAGAGCTTATTTCTGAAATTCGTGAATATTTTAAGCAAATTTTGGACCTTTTGTTATTTTTGGCCAAATAAAGAATGCCTTTTCGTGGACACGATGAAAAAGAAACGTCAGGCAACAAGGGAAATTATTTAGAGTTATGTGAATTATACTCAAAATATGATGCTAAATTCAAATGAAAATATGAACGATATTTCAATTTAACAAGTCATGACTTTCAAAACGAAATTTTTGAAATTGTTACTGAAGAGGTTTTAAGTACAATAGTGAATGAGGTAAACGAATCTGGGTTTTTATGCCTTAATGGTCGATGAAGCAAAGTCATACAGAGTTCAACAATTGTGTATTTGTATAAGATATTTGTTTGATATTTGTTTGTAGAAAGATTGCTAACAATGAAGGATGTTTCTCTAGATCGTAGAGCTGAGTCCTTAGCAAACATTATTTTGAACTACCTTAAGGAAGTAGGTATAACTGCTACTTTAATAGGTCAATCACATGATGGCGCGAGTGTAATGTCCGGAGTAAAGAATGGGCTACAGAAAATCATCAGGGATACCCATTCTCTCGCCATGTATGTGCACTGTTTAGCACATAAGGTTAATTTGGTTCTTGTAAACTCTTGTGAAAGCAATAACTACAGTTGTTTCTTCTTTAATGTGATGCAGTCACTATATGAGTTTTCGTCTAACCCTGATATGCATGCGGAATACAAAATACTACAAGAGGAACTACAGATCAAAGTCCCAGGCCCACATGAGATCCACAAATTAAGTGACACTAGGTGGTCGTGTAGGGCTACTGCTGTCCAATCTGTTAACAGAAATTTTGATGCAATTCGTGCCGTCCTCAAAAAGATTGCTTATGATCTAAGGAATTCGAAGTCTCCTCAGGCCAAAGGATTACTGGCTTCAATTACATCCATGGACTTTGTAGTATGTTTAATATTTTTATTGGAGTGTTTAAGTGATATAAATATCCTCAGCAAAGCGCTTCAGAAGGAGGACTCTTGCATAGCAAGATGTGCGAAAGCAGCAGGAGCAATTATTATGAAGCTCGAGTCAAAAAGAAGTGAAAACGCCTGGGAGAAAAAGTGGAATGAAGTAATGGAGTTTTCAAGGATTCATGAAGTACATTTATTCCCTGAAAATATTTGCATCACAACCCATCCAATGAGACTACCACAACATCTCGTTCCTTGGAAAAAGAAACTCATTCGACCAAGGGCGGCTCCAGGGTATACTGTCGGGGGGAGCACAAGGGGGGTTTGGGGGTCCCTCCCCCAACAAGCGGGGGGTCCGGGGGGCCTCCCCCGGGCTTAGAAATTTTTTGATAAATTTAATTGTTTTTAGCGTATTTTAAGGATACTTTACCCATGAGTTTGAAGCATATTTTATTAAGTAGCACGTTTTTTAACAAAATGGTTTCACCAGATTTTAACTGAAATATGAGACATTAACTAGGCTTTTAAGTAATCTTGATGCATTTTGATTTAAGCAGCAATAATACCAATAGCTAAAATGATATAGGAAGAAAGAAGCTACACACAATCCAAGAACGAATTGAAATTTTTTATTGATTTATTTTACATCCTTTTGTTACTTAACTTGAAGTATGAAACTTAAAATAGTGGTCTAAATTACAAAATCAAGTCGTCTAGTTTTGCCTTTTGAAAACCTGTCAATGAGTTTCTCAATGTCCAGTTCAACATCTTTGTGCACGTGCAACAAGCACAGTCCGGTCAAACGAACTTCAGTCATCCTCGAGCGCAGCCACGTCTTCATTCTTCTTAAAGTGGAGAACGAACGTTCGGCCGAAGCAACACTGACTGGTAGAGTAGCAAGAATTTTTAAAAGGGATTTTATTGTTGGGTAAAAATCTTCGTCACAGTAGTTGAACACGTCTATAACCTTTTCTGGGATTTTTTCATCACTCTCATGTCTCCATTTGTTGGCCCAAAGTTCAAGTTCACCTTTGAACTTAAGAATAAGCATTTTCTTTTCTTCATGAAACAGCGGAGAAAACTGCTCCAAGGTCTTTTCTAATTGATCTTGCTTTGTTTGGAAACTTTGTTCTTCTTCAAACTGTAGCACCTTGGGCAACAAGTTCCTTAAGCCAAAGCATTGTAAGGTCGAATTCGAAAATCTTCCTTTAATGTCTTCACAAATATTTTCGACTAATGGAATATATATTGCTCGTCTATAGTAATCTTCTGGGGTGCAGCTGACATAATTTGCCCTATTAGTTTGCTTGCCAACTGTCCGGGGTACTTTTATTTCAATCTCGTCTAAACCAGCCACCTCTTTAGCTTCCGAGAAAATCTTTGAGAAAACTTCTTCACAGTCTCTTCTCTTGTTTTCCAATGTAGAAAGAGTGTTTTGGATTGCACTCGATGCTCGGTTAAGATCCAAAGACGGCAACTGCAGCAATCTGCTTATTGGCAGTGTTACTTGGAAGATATCCACTAAGCAGAAGGTTGAAATTATGAATTAAGGTATCATTGCATATTTACAGAACAGTTGTCTATTGATGCTTTATCGAGGGACTATTTTCAATAGTTAGTTTTAGATAGTTATATAAGTGTTTTTACGATTTGTTGATTGTAAAAAACACAATTCAGGGGCGAAATCGTTCGACCCTGAAGTCAGTCAATGGCTGAAAAATTTTTACAACAGGAAATCACGATGGCCGGGAGTTCAACATTCAAATCGTTCACTTCCTTCAATCAATCCTGCAAATTGATTGACTACTAAATAAACGGTTTCATGGACACATCAGTGCATTTGCTGATGATGTAGCATTTTTTTATTCTCATAATTCCATAGATACAATTGAAGAATTTATTCACGAAGACTTGCACCTCCGTAGAAAATGGAGCATGCATAACCAGATGATAGTTAACGTGAGTAAAACCAAATACATACATTTTTATTTTAAATCTTTTTATTTCCGTAATCAACTTGTTTATCATAGTAATCAATGTCCTGAAATTCACTGTAACTGTCAAATTATTGAAAAGGTAGATAAGTTTAAGTACCTGGGAGTAATCTTTGACGAAAGAATGTCATGGGAAAAGCAAATTTCAAATTTACACAATAAAATTAAGTTTAGCATCAGAAAATTTTATTTTCTGAAAAACCTTTGTGACCCTTCTTTGTTACGTATTTTATATTTTGCATTGATTCATTCTCAACTACAATATGGAATAGCATGCTGGGGAGCAACTTCAAAAAAATATATAGAAAAATTAAGACTCTCACAGAATCATTATATTCGAATTATTTCAAAAAAGAAAGTTAGAGAGAGTTCCTTCCCTTTATTTCAGCAATTAAACATATTACCAGTACAACATCTCTATTGCTTTAAAGTATTGCGAATTTTTTATCTAAGAAGTGGAAATATTGGATCTTTTAATTTATCACATTATATGAGAAGTAATAATCAGAGAATTTTCCAGACACCAACAGTTAATAAAGAAATTTTTAGACATACATTTGAATATGCAGGTCCTAAACTTTTTAACAGACTTCCAGACAACATAAAACAATGTAATAAATTTAGCTCTTTTTGCAAGCATCTAAAACCATGGCTATTATCATTTCCAGAAATATATTTTTTATTAGATGTTTTGGTTTGATTTTGTTGTTTTTTTTATGTAACTGTTCATTATAGTTAAAAGGAATTTTGGAGATTTGATGTACCGGTATTGATTTGATTTGTATGGAGATTTGAGTTTGATTACTTGTCATTCTGTATTATTGTAATTCGTAGAACTTAAGTCATTGCTTATTAAAATGGATGTAATCTTTTTTTGTACATTTTCGAATTTTTTTCATGACAGACGCTACGGAGGATGGCAGTTAAATGTATAGTAAGGACTAGACTCAAAATTTTGTGTAATGTATTATTTAGTTAGTTTTCCTTTTTGTAACGCTGGCCACACTACTGGATACGTGGTCAGTGACATTTCCCGTAAATTTTAAGAAAATGTATAATTAATTATAATTTTTGTTGGGAAATAAATCATTATTTCATTATTTCAAATCGTTCAAAAGTATGTATATATATGATCCTTTTTTATGCGTCTTAGACATAATAACTATCGTAGACATTGACAAAGTTTAACCGTATTTTTAGAATTCGTTAGTAATATGAGTAGAATATTACCTACTAACTACTGCGTCTACTAACTACCTACTAACCTACTAGAATGGTGCTGCGTAACTATTGATAGTTATGAAGATAAGTTCATTGTAAATAACAATACCAGTTCAACTTATACGAACGGTGGAATAATAAATTGGACAATTTATTTGGCCATAAGTTTACAACTTTTTAAGTAAGTAACAGTTTTTAAACTAATTAATAGAAAATCCTGCATGTATTGCTTTGCTTGTGAATGAATAATAAGTTTTTTTTACTCTTGGAATGAGGTACTTGGAAGACTCAGACAACTTTCTTTTATTTTAATTCTAATGAATAAATGAATTTATTTCCCATAGATAATTACATAATACATGCAAGAAAAATGTGAGAAATATACTGGCCACTTTAACCAGTAGCGTGGCCAGTTGTAAAATAGAAAATTATAATTAAATTAACAAGTAAATTGGAGTCTAGCATTATAAGAAAAATATACTTAATATTTAGCCAACTGTAACATCTGAGGACTTTAAATAAGACAAATAAAAATATTTATAGCTGCAATTATATAAAATATGGAGTAGTAAGTAATTGTAAAGAAGAGAATTGTATTTAAACTAAGACATTATTGAAATATTCTACATACTGCTGAGAAGAAAGCCAAGTGATTGTCTTCTTACAAAAATGTTTGAGGTTATTAATATTCTTGATTTGAAGT
Organism: Stictocephala bisonia; assembly: GCA_035578905.1. Taxonomy (NCBI): domain Eukaryota; kingdom Metazoa; phylum Arthropoda; class Insecta; order Hemiptera; family Membracidae; genus Stictocephala; species Stictocephala bisonia. The sequence continues at coordinate 1,165,532 of JAQJVL010000284.1, forward strand.
GGTATTTTATTAAAATATTTGGGTCCCAAATATAAAAAGGAAAGACGGAAAATAGTTTTGTTGACTTTGGGCAATTTAAAACAATTATTTACGAAACTTCTTGTACTATGTGGGTGATTGGGCATAATGTTTTCTCTATTTCCGCTTCTAATAAAAAAGAATCTCAAAACCTTAAAAATGAAAAGGTGCTGGATGGGTAGAATTTTTAACTGTTGGTACAATGGAAAGGAATGTGTTCGATTAGATTTTTTAAAACATTATACGTAAGAAGTAATTTTGAGTGGTTCTCAGCTTGTCAATTAATGTTTTGTACGTTCCTCCCCAACATGACAAGGCGTATTGTAATCTTGAATTTACTAATGCAAAATATAGTGTTCTTAACAACTGGACATTATAAAGATTTATCAAAAAATAAAATTGTCTTATCTGTGATCGTAATTTGGCGTGTAAATCTAAAATATGCGGCTCAAATTTAGGTTTTTCATCAAATGTAATTCCTAAATATTTAGTAGTTTTTACTTGTTCTAATGGCTGGCAGGTACAAAGTTGGAAATCACAGGTTGGGGAATGAAAAATCAGTGGATAGGGTATTTCAGAACTAAGAAAAATCGAAGAGAACAAATTTAGTCTTATTTGACTTTCATTTTAGTTGCAAGACAATATCTCCTAAGTAACAAAAGATCATAATTTATTGAGTCAGATAATGCAGTAAGGTTTTTCTGTGCATAAAAAAGAACTATGCATCTGCAAAGGCGTTAATGTTTCCATGGAAATTAAGGGTCAATAAACCATTAATAAAAATTAGGAAATGGTTGGCCGATGTCACTGATCCTTGAGGAACTCATGTCTGAACTATTAGTTGGTTGCTGAAGGTGTTATTAATTTTTACTTGTTTATCAATAGCACTGTACCTGTATGGGTGGGTGGGTAGGTCAATACAACTGTACGTGTATGGGTGGTCGGGTGGGTAACGTCAAGTTGTGTATTTCGTCAGCAAAGGTCGAGTTTGGTATCTAATGAAAGGTATATCCAAGAGTAATAAATTGAAACAAACCGGACTTCGAAAGTTTTTTGCTTTCCAAAGTAGTGGTCATTTGAATTTCAAAGTACCTAATTAAAACAATATTATTTCTTCGCTATTAAACGGTTTAAAGTTAATTATTCTGATCAAAAATGTTACTTTATGTAACAAAATCGTTAGGAAAAAAATGATCAAAGTAGTATGGAAAAAATAACGTTGTTGTGAAAATGTTTCCATGTTTTTCCCACCCTGTACATATATTGTATGATTTGTTGTCAGCTACAATATGATAAGTTTAAAAAGCTGCTATGTATATTTGGATTAAGATTCAAAAGTCAATATGGTATATTAATTGAAAAAAGTGATCCTCTGTCACTCGTGGGATGTGATGTTCACGGCCACAGCAAAACACCACTGTATGTGTGTGGGTGGGCGGGTGGGTCAACACCACTGTATGTGTGTGGGTGGGCGGGTGGGTCAACACCACTGTATGTGTGTGGGTGGGCGGTGGTCAACACCACTGTATGTGTGTGGGTGGGCGGGGTGGGTCAACACCACTGTATGTATGTGTGGGTGGGCGGGTGGGTCAACACCACTGTATGTGGGTGGATGGGCGGGTGGGTCAACACCACTGTATGTGTGTGGGTGGACGGGTGGGTCAACACCACTGTATGTGGGTGGGCGTGTTGGTCAACACCACTGTATGTGGGTGGGCGAGTGGGTCAACACCTCTGTATGTGTGTGGGTGGACGGGTGGGTCTATAACACTGTATGTGGGTGGGTGGGTCTATAACACTGTATGTGGGTGGGCGAGTGGGTCAAAACCTCTGTATGTGTGTGGGTGGACGGGTGGGTCTATAACAATGTACTTTGAACTGAACCACCAGATAAAAATATCGGCCGGCTGCGAAACAGTATAATTGGCTTGCATAGAAAATCTGATCTGTGATATGGAGTAAATCCCCTTTTAGAATAAGACTATTTCGGTGAGTTCATAAATACAAGAACATACGTTCTGTGCAGGCAGGGCAGCATTGATCTGTTGGGCTGTCAATACCTTCTTCTCCATGAACTTGTTCAGCAAGGTTTCTCGAGTCATTCTTCTTGAGAATTGGACTATGAGAGGCTGCGGACGGTCCTTCCTGAACGACGGAACTCGATGTACTGTCGAGATGTCAGTCTGCTGGATCTCGACTCCTGGGGTGACGCCGACATCCTTCACCAGACTGATTACATTTTCTTTCGGTGTTTCCGGAATGTCGTTTATTTAAGGTTGCTCTTCCTTGAATATTGGTTCAAGCGAGCGAACTCTGTCTTTAGAGAATCCACTTCTGTTGTAAGAGCTTTATTTAAGTTGCGAAGACTCTCGTTTTCTTTTTTTCACTGTTACCAATTCACTTTTTATTTCCTTCATAAAATTAGTTGATTCGTCCATTTTATTAGAAAGTAATTGCATAGCTTCAGCTAGACCAATTATTTCATTCCTTGTCGACTACAACTCGCCAAATACTTGTTCCTTAAGATCCTCGAGAACTTTAAACAGTTCCTTACTACTTACAGTGTTGTTGTCAGCAGTGGCTGCAGCAGTACGACAATTATTACACTTCCAATCCCTAAAAGATCGTGTTTTGCTTTGTCAACGTCATCTTGAATACACCGGGAATGGTATAGGCCGGTTACACACATATGCATCTCGCACGGTGCGACTAGCATTTTTCTTGCTACTAGCATGCAGCTCGAAGACCAACCTGTGTTAATCAATTGGAGCTTACACACATATGCGACTGGCACAGTGCTAGTCGCATGCAGCGTGCAGCGCCACTCGGAACCGATCGGTCGGTGTTTTGGCGCTGCATGCAGCGTGCATCTTGAGTTGGCGCATGCGCAGGAACACATTTCCAAGCCCTGACGCTTCTTGTTCCCACGGTGTACTAAGTTGACAAGTGCGGGAAAGTCACTTTTTGAATAGCTTGAGTTTTGTTAGTAATAATTTGTAATAATTAAGTAGTGTATACCCCAGTTTATATTAGTTGTAATAGTTAAATTAGTTGTAGATTCTAGTTGTAATAATTAAAAATGCCGTTTCCGGATGACGAAAAAACAAATATTGAATTTGTGTTAGCTTTGGAGGAGACTCCAATACTGTATAACCTCTCTCACCTTGCCACTAGCACGTGCCACGACCATGCAGCCTGCATGCTGGTTACACACATATGCATCTCGCACAGTGCTACTGGCATCAAAAATGCTAGTCGCACCGTGCGAGATGCATATGTGTGTAACCCGCCATACTGTGTCGCAATTACCAGCACACTTGATTTTCTGCTCACTGCCAAGATATTGGGATTGAGAAACCACTTCCTGTTCTACCTTCAGAAATACACATTCATGTTTATTTATGTGCTGACACCACATTGCAACGACTAACAAATGGTATTAGTGTATTTTGGTTAAATTTAACAAGTCCAACATGCAAGTAAGTATTATTTGGTTATTTATGATGTGTATGGTAGAAACAGTTGTGTAATGTCAGTTTATCGCGTCAAAATCGGTAGGTATTTCAATGATCAAACAACCACAACTCATTTACATAACTCTTCCTCCAAGCCAAATAGTCTAAAACAAGTACAGAATAATATATGATGGAGCGTTTAGTGCTACTCTCTTTAAATATTTCTGTATGTTATATTTGCGTATTTTTATGTATTTATTTATTTTACTGGTGACATTTTCTGTTTAAATAGAAACATGAATCAAATCGTGCGCTGGAAACATGTTAGGGGAGCATGGGGCGGAGTTATGGGGGGGGGGGGGCAACAAAATGGGGGGGGCAATGCCCCCCAACCTTCGTGTGAATTTTAATTTATAAGGAATATAATTTTATATAAAATTTATTAAATTAACGATGAACTTAAATTTATGTTGACTCTATACATACTGATAATAATAAATTAGAATGCCACTAATCCAAAATGAAGATGTGTGCGAGTATTAGCATCCCACTTATACAATAGCATCCCACTTATACAATACAGTTACGGATTGACTTCGACTACCTACCATCTACAAATTGGCGCGGCTGATTAAATCGAGATTCGAGTAGTGTTTAGCGCGGCCGGCGACGGTGTTTCAATTATTCATTCGGCAAGTCACAACAGGAGTGCTATATCGTCATAAACACGTGTGCGCAGTCTGCCCAGCCCAGTCAGTCAGCAGTTGTCAGCTAGTGTTCCGAACTGGGCAACACAGTTTTTGAACACCTTCCTTCACAGGTTGGTGTACATTTAATCAACAGTTTACCATTTAAATATAAAAGCCTCAATTCGCTCAAGGTGTTTAAGGCAAGTTTAAAAAGGGTTCTGATATCTGAGGCCTTTTACAGTGTAGGATAGTTTTTAGTACATAACTTGGAGACCAATGATTTGGCCTGACTGACACCGGTAATGAAACTGCTGCAAGCTTTATGTATGGAAGAGCAATGAATGAATGTGACACTTTTGTATGTATGAATGTGAAAATTGTAGAATAATGTGTAAATTTAGATTTTTTTAAAGAGTGACGATTGCGATACATGTATATTGTAAGCTACTTGTCAATGCAATAAATAAATAAAATAAATAAATAGTGTTCATGCTCTGTTCCCGCTTTCGTGCTTCATGTATTAAAATAAGTGTTTTTGTTTGTGTTATTTAAGATGAGATGAGTGGTGTTTCTATATTAATAAATTACAGTATTATCATTTTTCTGTTTTGTTTATCTATGGAATCTACAGTTTAAACAAAATGAGTAAAAAAACAACAGACATTAGAACTTTTTTTAAATAAAAGAACCAGTGACCGTGTCTAAGACCGATGAAGAAGCGGAATCTGAGTGTTTAATAAAAGCTTCCCCAGACTGTTCAAAGTCTTGCCATGACGTAAGTAAACAAACTGATTCAGTTAATTCTTCTTATGATGAAGGAGCCTACTCAAAAAAATTGGACCTTGGTAATATAGAGACGGTCCATCGCACCCAATTTTGACTACATATCCACTTTCAGACTTTAAAAATTCAAAACGAGCATTTACACCATTTTATTTTAAGAAATTTTGAATGCTAGAATACAGTATAAAGAAAGATGCTGTATTCTGTTACGCTTGCAGGATATTTTCTTCTAACAATAAAGAAGTATCTGTAACTGAAAAAGGCATAAGTAACTGGAAGAAGATAGGGGAAAAATTAGAAAAGCATGCGTCCAGTGAAAGTCACATTTTTCCATGGTGAAGTGGCATAACTATAGAAAGCCAAAGGATACAATTGCTTCGGAAACATCATCATCTCATAAAGAGCTTATTTCTTAAATTCGTGAATATTTTAAGCAAATTTTGGACCTTTTGTTATTTTTGGCCAAATAAAGAATGCCTTTTCCTGGACACAATGAAAAAGAAACGTCAGGCAACAAGGGAAATTATTTAGAGTTATGTGAATTATACTCAAAATATGATGCTAAATTCAAAGGCAAATATGAACGGATATTTCAATTTAACAAGTCATGACTTTCAAAACGAAATTTTTGAAATTGTTACTGAAGAGGTTTTAAGTACAATAGTGAATGAGGTAAACGAATCTGGGTTTTTATGCCTTAATGGTCGATGAAGCAGTCATACAGAGTTCAGCAATTGTGTATTTGTATAAGATATTTGTTTGATATTTGTTTGTAGAAATATTGCTAACAATGAAGTATGTTTCTCTAGATCTTAGTGCTGAGTCCTTAGTAAACATTATTTTGAACTACCTTAAGGAAGTAGGTATAACTGCTACTTTAATAGGTCAATCACATGATGGTGCGAGTGTAATGTCCGGAGTAAAGAATGGGCTACAGAAAATCATCAGGTGGATTACCCATTCTCTCGCCATGTATGTGCACTGGTTAGGCACATAAGGTTAATTTGGTTCTTGTAAACTCTGGTGAAGAGCAATAGACTACGTTGTTTCTTCTTTAATGTGATGCAGTCACTATATGAGTTTTCGTCTATACCCTGATATGCATGCGGAATACAAAATACTGCAAGAGGAGACTACAGGATCAAAGTCCCAGGTCCCACATGAGATCCACAAATTAAGTGACACTAGGTGGTCGTGTAGGGCTACTGCTGTCCAATCTGGTTAACAGAAATTTTGATGCAATTACGTGCCGTCCTCAAAAAGGTATTGCTTATTGGATCTAAGAATTCGAAGGTTTCCTCAGGCCAAACGGAATATTATTACTGGATTCAATGACATCCGAATGGACTTTGTTGTTTGTTTAATTATTTTTATTGGGATTCTCCTTATACAGTGTTTAAGAGGTGATTTAAATATCCTCAGCCAAAGCGCTTAGAAGGAGAGGACTCTTGCATAGCTCAAGATGAGTGCCGAAAGCAAGCAGGAAAGCAATTATTATTGAAGTCGAAGTCCAAAAAAGAAGTTGGAAAAACGCTTGGGAGAAAAACTAAAAAAGTGGAATGAAGTGTAATGGGTGTGGTTTTCAAGAATTCTTTTGAAACTGACATTTGATTCGCTGAAAATTATTTGCATCACAACCCCAAATCCAAGGAGGACTACACAATCATCTCGGTCCTTGGAAAAAAGAAAACTCATTCGACCTTTCAAGTTCTACATATTTGCGCCCAAAACGTTCCGACGACGAGTGATTTCAAAACTCCTCTTAAGGAATATTTTGTCTTGTCTACTGTTGGACTAGTCTAAGATGGCAGTCGCCGATACAGAGTTTGAGTGACATAACAGTGAAAGTGTAACAGCATGTTGAGGGTACAAGTAACGCGTGAATTTGTGACCTTTATTACCCAATACTTGATCTGTTTGATTCAGGTGAAACTCAAAGGATAGGTTTTTGCCCGGGGGTTGTTGATGGAATAATGGTTAAAGTTGCAAAAATGCGATTTGTGAAGAGTTCCTTTTGCCCAATGTAGTGAAATCTGATAGGTTTATACAGATTATCCACGTCTGTGTAGATGCCCGGATTTATCCAAACTGATGCTATAGCAGAAAAGATGAGCATCCTTACCAGTCAGACAATGATCGTTTCTCGCAGTCAGTTGGTTAATCAACCCGAAAGAAATACCGCTTAAAGAGCTTTGGTTTTTTTTAAAATATATTAAAAGAACTAGTTTTAATTCAATGATGATATTATTTATCCCCAATTTCAAACTGCTTTTTTAGATGTCTTAACCCTTCCATCTAATAGTGCTACTTGTGAACGATCGTTCTCGACAGATGAGAAGAATTAATCAATGGCTTAGGTCCATCCATGGGCCAAGAACGTTTCTCCAATTTAGCTGTCATTTATTCAGAATCTGATTTAGTAAAAAGCCTCAACTTGGATAAACTAACGGATAAATATGCAAAGAAAAGGAAATAGAAAATTGCCTCTTATTTAATTAACTTATTTATTATTAAAATAAAGGATGTTATAAGTGCTAATATTGTAGTGCTTAATGTGTTATATAATTATAAGGAAGTTACATTGCTTGACATATATGAGACCGTGTTTCTATTGTAGAAAGTAAATATGTATATACTGGTTTATATTGCTATACAACCAATATTTTGTTTATGTTTGGATAAAAATTAAACATCAATTTCTGTTCTGAGTTTAAGTATTTTTCAATTACAAAAAATAAGGTACTCTAATATGTTATGTTTTTAAGCTGCAATTTTTAAAAAAGTGTCCCCCAGACCACCGGAAAAAGTAGGTTCCAGGAAATTTATTGCATGGTAAACTTGTTACTTGTGCCTCCCCAACATACAAGGTCTAACTCCACCCATGGTTAGGAGTATTAATAGTAGTAAAAAAACAGTCATTTGAGTAAAATACGCGTTTGTGAAGGAATTGATATTTTTTTTAAAGAGAAATTCTTTTTGAAACAAGTCTAAATAATGATGGCAACTCAAGCGTTTAATCAAAAATTATCCAATGATACAAGTTTTTATGGCTGGGATTTCCGCTTTAAAAACAAGATTGCAACGAGAAAAGTGTTTTCAAGCGTTAAAAACAAGACCGATAAGTGTAAAGGAGGTAGAGTTTATGATGGATTGCAGATTACGTAATGGGTGCACTTGCAACGAAGACCATTGCAAAATTCACTTTGGATGGACACGAAAAGAATAGTCGCCACGAGAGTTTAACCTAAAAAGGATTTTCGGAATATGAAATTTGCTAGAAGTAAATTTAGTAATTTTCGATAAAAGTTCAAGAAGTATAATCAGTTTGTGCTGAAAAGAGTAATTAAGAATTAATTTTGTAATTATTATAGCACTGCCAGATTCAGATCATTTTTTAGACCTTCTATTGATGTTTTAATTTTTTCAAATTCTACAATTTACGCACATTACACTTTTCGCCTAGTTAAACCATTTTTATAATTGTAAAAAAAAAAAACGTACAAAAATGTACGTATTTCAACTAAACACTAGTTTCAAGAGGATGTAAACACACAAAGAGGGTCAACAGAATTTTTTTAATTGAGAGTACTCCTACATTCGACAAATGTTTATTTCAAAAGGTGTTACCTAAATTTAATGTAATTTGTATATTTCCTATGTTTGTTGATAGTTTAAAAATCAAAAGGTTTCGTATATAGGTCGTATATTGTTGTAAATGTTTTATAAAATTTGTTCTATATGCATTTTTTAGGCTAGTTACATCTTTCATTCTTTAATAGTAATTATAGCATTTTTCAACACATGATTTTTTTATCTTTCACTTAAATTTTATTCAACGACCAGAATAGTATAGAAAATATACAATCCATAAACTGTTATGATATAAAGTGCTATTAAATATCGCCTTCCTGTTTTTATTTATTTTTTGTTTTACTATTCTACAGATTGATAATTTTTTAATGTTAGCTACATTTTTCTTAATTTTGTTGCTTCATACATAAATCCATTATTGTATAAAGGATGGAATTTATCCGAAATATACTATTTTTTAAATGTTCATGCTACAAAAATGTTAAAATTTTTGTAAAATAGATACCGCATTTCAGAATTTACTTTTTTATCAACACTTTCAACATAAGAATTGCATCTCAAAGTACTATCAAATTGCAACCGCAAACTGTTTCTGTAACAGTTTCGTTCGTTTTTAGAAACCGTCTCGTGAGTTGTTCTGTTTTTCGCTATAAAAAATATATGAATCTGTTAGAATAATCTCCTTAAATCAAATGCTTTAATTGGAATATTTCTCCAATAAAGAAGGACTGGGTCAAAAACGAATGCGGAGTGCTAACTAATGTAATTCAGTGGTTATGAACTTTGGCGGGCACATTTTGCGTGGTGGCCTCTGCGGTCGGAACAGGTTCCTGCCCCGGAGTTCACAACAGTACGGTGTGTCGGTCAGGGTTATGTAACAATACCTACGTGTTGCTATTGTCAATGAATTACTACTATTTGTTCACGTGATCGTAGATACTGACTGACGAGTTCTCGTAGATACCGACTGACGAGTTCTCGTAGATACCAACTAACGAGTTCTCGTAGATACCGACAGACGAGTTCTCGTAGATACTGACTGACGAGTTCTCATGGATATTGACGGACCAGTTCTCGTAGATACCGACAAACGAGTTCTTGTAGATACTGACTGACGAGTTCTCGTAAATACCGACTGACGAGTTCTTGCGTTAAGGGTTGAATTCTGACTGTCGAATTCTCGTTGATACTGATTTGACGAGTCTTTCCTCATGGTTTTTGGCTGATCTTCAAAATAGAATACTTTATTCCAAGAACTGAGGTTAGACAGATATTAGTGTTGCACCATTTCTGTTTAGTAGATTAGAAGATTACGTTTTAAGAATTAATTATCTTTTAATATATAAACCAGGCTGGTTTGTAAAAAAGTAATTGCAGAGGTTTTCTTGTTTCAAAACCAGAATTAACTTGTTAATTTTCAGTTGTTCTTAAACCATAGAAAAGAAAGAAACAGAGGTCGTATTCTTACCATCTTTATACATATAGTTGTAATTATTATATTAGTTCTTGAGGATCTGAAAGAGAATGAGGGAGGGACTGACAACGGTTAATGTTAATAGGAGAGAGAGTTGTTAATATTAAGTTAATGTTGATATAAAGTCATATTAACATTATGTTAATGTTCATTAAGTTGAACGATTAATGGTACATAAATAAGAGGAAGGCCGAGTGTCTGTCTCTCTCTCTCTCTCTCTCTCTCTCTCTCTCTCTCTCTCTCTCTCTCTCTCTCTCTCTCTCTCTCTCTCTCTCTCTCTCTCTGCTCTCTCTCTCTCTCTCTCTCTCTCTCTCTCTCTCTCTCTCTCTCTCTCTCTCTCTCTCTCTCTCTCTCTCTCTCTCTCTCTCTCTCTCTCTCTCTCTCTCTCTCTCTCTCTCTCTCTCTCTCTCTCTCTCTCTCTCTCTCTCTCTCTCTCTCTCTCTCTCTCTCTCTCTCTCTCTCTCTCTCTCTCTCTCTCTCTCTCTCTCTCTCTCTCTCTCTCTCTCTCTCTCTCTCTCTCTCTCTCTCTCTCTCTCTCTCTCTCTCTCTCTCTCTCTCTCTCTCTCTCTCTCTCTCTCTCTCTCTCTCTCTCTCTCTCTCTCTCTCTCTCTCTCTCTCTCTCTCTCTCTCTCTCTCTCTCTCTCTCTCTCTCTCTCTCTCTCTCTCTCTCTCTCTCTCTCTCTCTCTCTCTCTCTCTCTCTCTCTCTCTCTCTCTCTCTCTCTCTCTCTCTCTCTCTCTCTCTCTCTCTCTCTCTCTCTCTCTCTCTCTCTCTCTCTCTCTCTCTCTCTCTCTCTCTCTCTCTCTCTCTCTCTCTCTCTCTCTCTCTCTCTCTCTCTCTCTCTCTCTCTCTCTCTCTCTCCTCTCTCTCTCTCTCTCTCTCTCTCTCTCTCTCTCTCTCTCTCTCTCTCTCTCTCTCTCTCTCTCTCTCTCTCTCTCTCTCTCTCTCTCCCTCTCCCTCTCCCTCTCCCTCTCCCTCTCCCTCTCCCTCTCCCTCTCCCTCTCCCTCTCCCTCTCCCTCTCTCCCTCTCTCTCTCTCTCTCTCTCTCTCTCTCTCTCTCTCTCTCTCTCTCTCTCTCCCTCTCTCTCCCTCCAGGTCTGGTTTTAGGAAATCCTGACCTACCTTGAAACTTGTTTTGTATAATTTTTTCTTTAATTATAATTATATGGCCTCAGTTATTTATGGGTTGGTATGGTATACTTTCTTTCGTTTAGGACAAGGATGACGAATTCTAGGTCAACTTTTGAAACTCTCTACCCACATTGCGGAGCTTTTACGTAAAAGCTGTTTTCCATTGTTATTTGTGAGAATTAGGAACATTTATACCTCTAACAGACATTCTGAAAATATCATTAATAACAAAGTGTACACGTTCTCACATTTATTTATAATTAAAACTCAAAATTCCCGATGTTTGCGTGATTAATTAATCCACAATCATGATTCGTATAGTAAACAGATGGCTATTTTCGTTTCTGTAATGTTCTGCGTGCTAATTAATATACAAGAAAGGAGTAAGTTCTTTGTGGCTCATACGATAGTTAATGAAATTATTAGTTATTTGGTTTTTTAGTTTCCAATTTGGCTAAATTTACTCACTAATTTCTATGAAGAGTTTTACTCATTTAACAGCTACTATTAACACATTTCCATCTTGAACCGAAGCAATACCTTTTCACAGATTAAATAATTCCTTTTAAAAGGTTTATGGATAATTTAAGACTGATTTCAACATTTTTTGAAGGCCTGACTCTCGGAAACAATATGCATTTCTATAATGCTCTTCGAGCTGTGCTCAAGTCAATGCTCAAAACTCTGTTAAGCTTGTAGTCAATATTTCTCTATTGAATAAATTCTTGCACAAGCCAAAATATAACGTGACGAATTATATTTTAAAATCTAGAGACGACATGAAAGTTACCAATTCCCGTCTGTTATTATTTAAACTTGTGTTTTTAAACAGAATGATAACCCGAGTTTGATCCTAAAATCTTGGTGGTAGAAACATATTCTAATCATACATAATGTAGGTTGGTTTTCACAATAGGATAAGTTTTGTTCATTATAGTGTAGCAGGTTTACATTTTTAACAATTTCTTTGGTAAATATTTTGAAAGTTAACATAACAAAAGGGTTAAACACAAAATAACCTTCATGGAGATATTTCAAGGCTACTCACTTGTATTATATTCAGCTCATCACAGAAGAGGATTAACTAAGGACCCTTAAGTATCTGAAAAGTCTGAGCAATGGGTTTACCTTCCAATCAGGGTCTTCATTTAATCCCCTTCTGTAAGGGACTGAAGATAAGGCCAGTGCCCTTGAAATATCTTCATGAATGTTTTATTTTGTATTATTTTATTTATGTCCTCTACTTAAAATAAGTATTTTGACATTCATGTATTTTGTTTCATATTTACAACAAGTTTATTATTATTTGTTTATTAATTTAATCATTTGTCCTGAAAATTCTTTTACTTTCATTCTTTAAAAAGTATTAATGATTTCTGAACTGAGGACATTCTGGAAGGAGTGTCCTGTAGATCTAGGACATTGTCTAACGGTTATTTCTGGAAATGTGTTTGTTCCTCTGACTAATGTGTTTAAAATTAAACTGAGTAACATATATATTGTACCACACACATACATATGCCACCAACTGCCTAAATGAAAGGAACGGAAAAAGAAAATTCCCCTCCCCGGGAGTCTAAGTACCTCTAGGAGATTGATATCCTGTCACAGAGGTAAGTCCAAGTCTAGCAACCATTCAACAACTGGTTCTCTGATTGAATGAAGATCAGCTAACCCTCCTGAAAAGAATGAATTGGGGCATCATTATCTATGTGATCCACAGTTTGAATTTCAGCTCTGCAATCAAACCATTGATAATTTGCCAAATGCAACTTATATTTCCAGTAGTTGAAAATTCCTACACCCATTATATGGGGGGGGGGAAGGTTAAACAAAGGTCTTGTGTACATGAAAGGGAGGGACTTTCAAAAGATATATGTATAGAAATAAAATGCGGTTTCTAATCTAGAAAAACATAGCTTGTATAAATGGATATGAGGCAAATATTTTTATAAAATAACCTTATCTAGGAAGGTTATCTTTATAAACTAACTTCATAAAGGAAAAGTCAGTGTTACTGTCACTTTTGAGCAGAAAAAAGCTAACAGCTACTCAAGTTAAGTTTTGGTCATAAGCCATCTAAGTAACCTTGTAGTAATAGCAATAAGTAATCTCGTTCCACCCATGAAAGTAGCCACAGGTGCTGATGGTTTGTGTTACAATGGTGAAACCTGATCATACAG